>CM042229.1:22799664-23354664 GCA_023566465.1 Cottus gobio | reverse complement strand
GTGAGATGACTTGTCCTCCATCTAGGCCGAGGTTTCCCCTGTTCCACTGTTGGCAGTCAGAGCTGCATTCTGAGGGGAAGTGTTTCCAGAGGACGTGAAGGGAGTGTGAGACAACACTGCCCCCTGCTGGAGAACGGGGCGGAAAGAAACCCACAGCTTTGGTCTTCTAATCTAAATTAAACTGAAATGTTCAGACCGTCTGTCCATGAGTTCATAGTTCCACCACGAACTATAAACCATACTGATTAATAAGAGGGCTATGAAGAGAGACCCGAAACAGGAACAAGCATATGAGGCTCACACGTAGCATCAACCACTTCTAAAATATATTTGATTTATATTGGTATCAAGTGGAAAAACGAATCAAAATTGCACTAATATCGGAGCCACACATACATGTAGCATCTCCAGGTGGATGTGGGGAAGTGTGTTTACTTTGACCCCCCCCCCCCTCTTGAGGTGACCTTCGCCCTCTCACCTGTGACCTTTTTCCTTTCTTTTTCCACCCATCTCTTTTCCCACTTTGCTGCAGGGACTCTTGGCCCTTCCGGCCCACTTTAAAACTGCACCCCTCTCTCAGGTAACACTTTGTGCAGCTGTCTGTCCAACATCTGCCAGTCGCCACGCCCACCGTCGTCATCACCGTCATTAACTTCTTAGACTCCTCCGCTCTCGCTCATCCCCATCATAACAAGTGATGGAGCAGCCTAACCCAGCTGTCAGCCCCTCCCTCATCTCCCTGCTGCTGTCATATAACGCTGTCCATCATGTAACACACGCCCTTCTCTGCATTTGGAGACGATCGCTCCGCTCTCTGTTGCTCATGTCGACCGCTTTCATCTCTTGTTGCAGGAAGACCAGCACGGGGGACGGACCCAGAGACGGGGAGCTGGAGGACCTGCACGAAGACGAGCCCTCCTCTTGAGCCTCTCAACTGAGCGTTTATCCAGAGCGTTTATCCTTACTGTTGTGACTGGCATCAGTGAACCAGGAAGAGGAGCTCTGCTGAAGAAAGGCCCGTAATGTGTGAAGAACACTGTCGAGCTTTGTACCGTCTGCATGGATGAATAGTTAGGCCTCCTCCCCAGACTGCTCACAGCCAGCCTGACACATCATCACAGACTTCAGCATGTTAATGACACTATATTGTCTGTTCAGTGTCGTTTCTCTTTAAGTTTCACGTCATTAATATTGTACAAAGATGTCTCGAGGTGTCCTCGACGTTGTCGCCTTCACGGCCCCGTTCTTGTGTCTGTGCCGTCGCCAGCTTTACTTTGGAGCCGACGTCCTTCCTGTGCCGCCTTCGCCGTCCTCAGGCCGGAAAGGACAGCGGCTTCGCCTCGCTCCAGCGCGGTGGAAAGTGACTTTCGTCGCTGTATAATGTGCAATTATTTCTGTGTTGGGAGTCATTTCACGCTCCTGTTTGTCTGCTGCTTCCTGCTCTCTCACGCTGGGTCTGCTCTTTCATCTCTTACTGTCCTGTTTGAATTAGATGTGAATTAATTGCGAGAGAAACTGGAGCATTCAGAGAGGAATGTTAACAGGCTGGGGAAAAGGCTGTGAACTCCGCCGACCGCCTATACCCTAACACATTCCTCATACAAATGAGAATGTATTATTATACAACCGTCTTGGGCGCAGAGCTCATTTGAAGGCATGGATGATCTCATTGTCCAAGATAAACATCAAAGAGTGCTCCTCCACAAGATGCCAAAAAAGGCTTGTATATGTTTCTTTTTTGCTCAAGGGAGGGTTGTTTTATTTTTTAGGTAGAGCAGAGAAAGCCCAAATTAATATTTCAGTATTCTCTTTGAAGACTTAATAAAAAAATCACTCAAAGAGTCTCAGACGAGGGTTCATAAAGGTGTGCTTTGTCTCATGAAAAGGACAAAAGTCCCAGTTTCACAAAATGTTATTCTACCAAAAGTCCCTCAGCATCATAACAAACTGGTTTTGTAAATGGTTGCTAGATGTGTCAAGTAGGTATTGGAGGTAAATTTCACTCTTTTATGTTTGCCATTATTTTGTTATTGTTAATTCCTCTTAAAATGTTTGCATTGGTGGCTACTGTGAAAATGATTATACCATAATTAGAGATATTCGAAAGTGCATTCTTAAAATATGAATTGGATTTAATTTTTAATTAGATTACAGCCCAAAATACAATATAGAAAATCAGTACCTATAGATGACCATTACTTACTCCGTAAGCTAGTTTGTTAGCATTTGAACCCTGTTGAGATCACACATGTTTTTTCTTTTTTCTTTACTCATTTGTTTGCCATTCAAGTTGGTTGTAGAACAAACCAAAAAAGGCCAAATCTGTGGGCTGTTCGGTCTCCACCAACTCAAATCAGTGAGTCGGTTTCCATCAACAACAACAACAACGCCCACTTCAGAGCCGCACACAGTTTGGCTGATTGGGGGTCAGTGTTGCCTCCGTGTCCTCGGTGGAGGATGCAAACAGAACACAGGAGGAGGCCCTTCACTCACTGTATTGAGCGGTGGTGTGGACGTACAAGCTTTCTACCTGTGTGTACCTGTCCAGTCAAAGAGTCTGTAATGTGTGTAGGATGGATTCCTCTCTGCAATGTTGTGTATGAAATGAAGAATCCTTCGTGTATCTTCATGTCTTTTCCTTCTCTCTGCTGAGGAGGATAGGAAATGTGCGTTCCGTCTTCAGAAACGAGAAATGTTGCGCGCTTTACGTTTGTGTGTTTGTGTTTTTGTGTGGACGTTCGTCGGTGTCAGAAGTTGCAATATTGTTGTCGTCTTATTCGTTGGTGCTTCACGGCATTCCCCTTTTTTCTGTTTTTGTTGACCTTGTTGAAAACGGAAAACTCAAAATACTGCTTATATTTAAATAGTTGCACTTTTCCACTTCCAGAAACATATTAAAGTTTTTATTACACACACACACACAGATATATATACACACACCACTACTGGTACCTGCCAGCTGTTTAACATTGTACAGTCCATGATGAAGGACACGGCTGTGGTTCACCTGTAAAAGACCATGTTTACTGTGTATCGTCTGTTCTCAGTCTCCTGTGCTTTTGATAATCAATCTGCATGTGGCAGCATTGCAACTTTCTTTTTGGAGATTTCTTTCTTTTTTATAAACTCAAATATGTTTTCATTTCGCTGGAACTCTCTCTCCCGTCTGTGACCTAATGCTGCTGCAGCTTCAGTGCGTCAGGCCCATCGCGTGACAGCAGCTTTGTCTTCAGGACCTCCAGGGAGTGATGGAGGACCTCTAGCTGCCCTGGAAGATGAAGAACCCTCCAACCACAGGGCGGTGTCTTCATGCCACCCAGCTACGCATTCAGCAGCGAGTAGTCTTCAGTAAACGATTGCCTCTGCAAAGGTCGCTCTTAGTGTTAAACAATTATCAAAAGAAAAAAATACTTTACCACGTGGCCATTTGGAAAGCTCCAAAGTGTCAGTCTATTCCTATAGGCCACACCCATTTCCAGCTTGAGATTTACTGCCTTTTAAAAAAAATAATAATAATTTAGTCAGCATTGTAAACCTACTAGTCTGCTCTTGAACGATTAGTTGTGATTGCATTTGAATGACATCTGCATATATTAACTAACAATATAATATACAACTCTGACTGCGCATGCCAAAATGAACTGCATTTGGCCCAAAAGAGACACTGACCCATTGAAACGGTCACAACTTAAAGTGCAATGACTCTTTCAATGATGCAAACATTCTTTACCCCAATCCTTCACATAATTTATTCTCCAAAAAAAACATTTCGGTGCAGATCTGAGTCCAGATACAAATGGAACAATATTGAGTTGTGCATCCTTTATGGAAGTTCAAAAAACAAACAAATCAATGAGCTCAGTCACACCACAAGGACAGAGTGGTTGTGTGTGTGTGTGTGTGTGTGGCTCGTATAAAAACAAGCATGGCACGTCCCTGGAATGCAGTTGTCACAATGTAAATATGTACCAAAATATATAAATAAGCTATTTTTTTGCATGCTTTTTGTACACCTAGACCTAGTCAAAGAATAAAAATATGAATTATCTTGACATGTTGCTTGTATTCCTGTTTGACAACTGGAGACATATGAAACCCAGTCATGTTGCTGTGCATCTTTTATTGAACTGCAGATCACGAGGTGCAGGTGGGGATGAGTCACTCAGACAGTGACGTCATCTTGTTTTGATAAAAGACACCGACAGGGGTCATGGATGAGTTGTGGAGGAAACAGATGCACCAAAGTGTTCTTTAAACCCGCACAGATGAGGGAGGAGCTGGAGGTTACACCCAAAGTGTGAAACAAAAGCGAACCGAGCTACTCCCTAAGGCAAGAGAAACCAATAAAAACAGGTACACATATACAGCAGAGCCACGCTAAAGCTCAGCATACAACAGTGAGGGTCACAATCACTCAGGATGTAGAAGATGCTGAAGAAAGAGGATGCGGAGGAATGTCTCTGAGACGGCGTTGTGTCCCATCCAGAGTGCCTGTGTGTCGTGTTGGGGCGTCCCACGTCGGTACTGCTTCAGGAGTACCACCTCAAAAGTCTCCTCCCACGTCACTTCTGCAGGATAAACAACATCAGCAGGATAAACAACAACGCAATCTGTTTTTTTATTTACTTGTTGCAGTAAATGTATGAATCTTACTTTAGATACCTCTGTTTCTGTGCTACCTGGCTCCGAGTCCGGGTCCTATGGGATAAACGCAACAGGATAAAGGACACGTGTGAGACCTCCCTTTGGAACGCAGAAGAGAGGATTCTCCTCAGCATCACACCACAGAATACATGGAGCGTCTACTCCACTCTCTCGACGCATACGTGCACTTACGTTGGGCCCGCCAGTGCCTGGGACTTGTCTTGCATTTGCTTTGAGGGTGTAATAGCTGCTTGTTTCTAAACCAAGAGACTCGCTGTCATGCTGCAAATACAAAGAAATGTTCTGCCTGTTTCAGTTAAAGAGGGGAGCTGTTTCAGTGGAGGGATGGGGGAAGATGTCATCTGCCATCAGATAGTGCTGTGGAGCAAGCGTGGATGATATAAGCTGCTGGTGAATGGGATGGGTATAAAGACCGCGTGAAGGTGAAGGCCACTGGGGGGGGGCTAGTTCTGACAAATGTGACCTTCCTTCACAAGAATTGAAATGCATCCAAAAGATGTTGAGATTAAGAATGTTGAATGTCTGGAGGTTTTTTTTTCTCTCTCTGCTGCCATCTTGTGTTCAAACTGAATTTGCACAATCACAACAGAGTGTGTGTGTAGACCTTACCTGTTCATGTGTGTCTGTGTTTTTGAATTTCATGTTCTTGTAAAATTCTCTTTTGGGGAGCAAATGGAGGAGCACCAGGTCACAGACCACAGTTGCCTGTAACATCAGAGGAATTGCAGTTCACATGCAAAGTATTCCACGGATTAATAAACAAACTATATGGCGGGTTGTCGGGCTGCAACGTACCACTCCGAAGATGCCCACCCCGGAGCCGATCGCTGTCAGCGTTGGGATGATGTCAAACTTTCTGGCCTGTGTGAAGGACAGAGATCCAATGATTCAGCAAAACCCCCTTTGAGTATTTCTCAAGTCAAGAAATTCCCGTGACTACAAACATTTCCAAGTGTGTAACTCACCAGTGACTGCACAATGATGTCGAGCCGGATGCCAAACACTTTGTAAAGGGATCTCTTCTGAATCGTATTCTCCAAATAATGCTTTGCATACCTACACACAGCCACAGGGATGATCACAATATGTTACATGGAACGTATGCTCAGAGGTCTTTGGTAAATATGGACATTTGCCAAATATTCTCTATCATCTATTTAAGATTACGTCGTTTTGGAGCTTTGAACCAGTGCAAAACACAAGCGCCTTCAAACTGGTAATAAAAACCTTTAAATAATGGGATTCAAATTGTGAATTTTCAAGCTTCTAAATGTCTTATGAAAGGTATGCTATCAAATAGCAAATGTAGCTGCTATCAGGTAGCATGATGTAGTTCGTTCATAGCCAAACCTTTTTACTCTAAACTTACGTTAGCTTTTTATAAACTTGCGTTTGTTTTCTGGAGTGATCCAAAATCCAAAGAAAGAATCCCATTGGCTCTTAGTCAAGGGAAGCCGATGGGAATAAAAGCAGCTCTGTTTCAGACAAATGTTTGTTACTGACACGTTGTGTGCAGTTTTGAAGCGTGGATGCAATCAGCAGAAGTAAAAAGACTGTTATCTATTGACATATCTTGTGTTATCGGACAAAACGTTCAAATTTCTTCAGCTTGTGTTAACCACAACCCTTATTTCAGGCATCGAACCAAAAACACATTTAAAAAAACAAATGTCCTGGTTGTCCTCTTTGAAGGCTTTTGAGTACGTGTCCACTTTGAGCCTGGTCCACTTCCTGAAAACCACAGCATCCCTCCAACCCTCTGATTATTCGTGACTTAAGAGTATCAAACCTCTGTTGAAAAGATTGTTCAACATTTTGGGAAATACACTCATTCCCTTTCTTGCCTAAAGTTCGATGAAGAGCTTGATGGCGCTCTCGTGTCCGTCCGATCAGTATGAAGCCAAACGTTAGCTTAGCTTAGCATAAAGACTGGAATCCGGCGCATACAGCTAGCCCAGCGGTGTCCAACGGGAACAAAGTCCACTGTTTTTATATTGTTTGTTTAATATGTACAAAAAGTGAAGTGTAAAGCTTTATAGTTTTATGAGGTGTTATGTACGCCCCATAAAACCAGACTTTCTGTTCCCCCGCTCTCCTGTCTTTATGCTAATCTTAGCTCAGCTAACCAGTCGCTGGCATTAATCTTTTTTTCTAAACTAGTGAAAAAGCAAATTAGTGTATTTTCCAAAATATTCACATCATATAAGAAGTACTTCTTCAGTGTAGAAACACTGGGGTCTGTTTCCGCTCGGGGAGGAGCGTCCACACACCTGAAGTTGTAGCCCACTGAAGCTTTGGTTTGGTCGGTCTCTGCAGGGTTTCCGTACAGACCGTGGAAGTTGTACTTTGGTTTGCAGTGTTTTACGTCCAAGTCCAGGTTACAAGTCCAGTCCACCACGATACCGATGGCCCCTCCCTGCCAGGATGCAAGCACATCATACACTCCGTTATAACGCCGGGGAAGCAAAACACCAAGAGACGACAGCTGTGACGAGCTGGATGTCCCATCTGAACCATCAGGTTTGAGTACAGATCTGCTGACTCACCACCCGGGCTATTGTTTCGAAGTTGAAGCCAGACAGTTTAACGATGTCTCCCAGTCTGAATATGGGACACAGCGGAGCGTCATTTGGGTTGTAGAGGCATTTGCTGATGTAGTCGGCCTCGATGCCCTCCACCAGGTTGCTCCTGAAAGCACAGGTGGTCATGAGAAGGCTAGAAATAGAGCTGTTTTAGCATTTCGGAAAACATAAGAACCTCTAAAAAAAACTCTAAAAAAAGTGCACGTGGTTGGTCATATGATTTCTGCATTACATGTTCGAGTTTTTTATTTTATTTTAAATTTAAAGGGACAAAAACGATGAAGAAATACATTTTTTTTAAAGCATTTAAAGACAAAGTACAACATTTCGCTCGCTTTCACCAACCACGAGAGTTTGAAACTGTGCCATGGCTAAACTTTAAAGGTGTCACACTTTAAAAACATGTGAGGACTTGTGGGAAAAACATTTAAAAAGGAAAAGTTCAAATTAGTGCAGTAGAAGCTGAGATATCATGACTTTCAGTTCCTAGAATGAGAAACACAAAATCCTACAGTTCCCATAATGCAATTCAGATAGGCTAAAGCTGCGACAACATATGCAACATTTCTATTTATCTGCCATTGGAAACATTTGTAGCATCTGCTGAGCTAAAATTTGTATTCATGAAGTAATCACCTTGAGACGCCAAATATGGGGAAGGTTACAGAGTTTTTGATGAACAGTGTGTAGTTCTCTGCAGACATCAACATAGGAGGACTAGATGGGAAGAGAGAAGAGTGTCAAATCCAGCATGTTGGGGCGCAGAAATGATATTTCTTGTGCACGAACAATTATGTGAGCGACGGCACGGAATCGTCACAAAACCTGTCTCAAACCTGCAGATTGAATAATTCAGTGTGTCAACGTACTCTGGTATGTTTTTGTCGTTCTCAACGGGGCACCAGGCCAACACCTCGCAGGTCTTAGTGGAGTTCACGCACTTTCCCGTCATTTCCCCTTAAATAGAAACACACTAGAGTTCATCACCATCAACTTCAAACAGCACAATTATTTTCCAGCAGAAGCAGAGAGAAGGACTAGAGGGCCCTGACGATAACTTGCGTCGCCCCATCTTCATTCGGCATCAACAGCAAGCGAAGGCAAGCGCTGAAGTAGCTCTTTCCTTTATCTCGCCCCCATCCTGACATAGAATCTCTCTCCGTGTGATTAGCTTTGTCGCTATCTGTCTCTCTCATCGAGTGCTGGTGGAGTTCATGTACAGTTCTGCGGCGGGCGTTTGCTCGCTCAGCTTAAGTGGAGCCCAACAGTCTGTATGTCTATGGGGCCTCACCCTCCCCTAACCTCCCTTCCACCCCCGTGTAACGGAGTTAAAAATATACTTTGTTATTTCTTATTTTCAATGTATTTTTATTTTTGTTTGTTATTCAACAATCCTGTTGAGTGTGTGTGAATTTTATTTTAATGAGTTATTTTTATGTAATGTCATTTCTAAAAATCAGTTTCCTGCGGAAATTGAGTTTTGCCTCTTCTGCGCCTCCTAAGCTTCCGTAGTCCCGTTTTCCCTCACAATAGTTCTGTATTGCTGAGGGTAAGCTGTAGGGAAAATTACGTCACACTATTGTGTTATATTCTTTAAAAATGTAACCGTTTATGCTACACACGGTAATGGTCGATAAACACGATCACGGTGTCCACCTGTTTTGTGCCATTCAGACAGTTAAAATATATGTTTTGTGTTTGTTTCATTTAGCTCCATTGGCGCCATTTGTGTTAGCTACTTCCGGCCACCCTGTTGTATATTTTCCCTGTGTAAATTCTGTTTTGCGTGTTTAGGAAGCGGATGTGCAGAGAGAGAGAGAGAGACCAGAAGACAATGTGTGTGTTTTATTGTCTTCTGCAGGTATGTGTTTTTCTTTTGTTTAATGTTATAATTTTCACTGGTTCTGCTGAGTCACTCTAACTCACGCAGTTATTTATTTTGTCCACCTGGGGTCGCTGTTTTCCCCTTGTATGTGATGATTCATGGTTTTGATAAGATTTGTTTTAAGATTTAATGTAGTCCTGTTTTTGGACAATCGTTCTGTATTGCTGAGGGAAGCGGATGTACAGAGAGAGAGAGACCAGAAGACAATGTCTGTGTTTTATTGTCTTCTGCAGGAGTAAATTCATTCTGGAAAAATCAACTGAGTCGACTTCTTTCCTACCCTATTCACATCTGTTACACCCGCACCATGTGTTTACTTGTCCATGAGCGCTGAGACAGTGTGCCTCCTTTAAGCGATGCTGGCACCTCGAGGTGAACTTGACTGGTCTGAAACAGACAGATCTAAAGCTGTGGCTAACATCGGTCTTATTGAAGTCCATGTGGACACAAAGGGCTTGAAAAGGCTCTGAAGGTAACCCCGGGACAGATGGAGGACAGTAAAAATGTACTTAACCGCTCTGAATCCACCGTGCTGTGTTTGGGCCTATTAAAGAAGCTCTCGTCTGACTGGCTATTTGTATTTAACGTCTCTGTGTGCTTATGATTCATGCCTGCTCCTATGCACAGGAGTTATTGTAACATCTGTGATTGTATATACAGCACATGCGTGTGTCTGCTTGCTTAAGGCAGGGTTCACTCACTGTGTGTGTGTGTGTGTGTGTGTTCGGTTCTTAAGACTGAGTTTTTTTAAATCTTAATCCTTCTTTCTTTTTTTTGTTCTCGGCACTGAACAAGAACACTGACTGAGACGCTGTGTATTTTAGTTTTCTACAGTGTGAGCTCATCCTGCAGCAGTTCTCAGGAGCCACGGCCCTCTCTGCACACACGCCGCTCCGTGACCGTGCACCGTTGTCTACTTCCCCCTCGGTGCATCTCGTCCTGTCACGTGGATCTAAGGAGTTCATGTTTGAGAAGGGCTGAGAACGTAAGCAGACGACAGGGCCAAAGATCTGGACCGATCTGAGAGGCCGCAGGTGGACAGACGGTTCAGTGAGGACGGCTGGTGTCCCACACTGGCGGGCCGCCAGGATTTACCATTCCCCGTACGTTTGAAACTCCCTCCTTCACAGTCAGCGTTGGAGCTGCAGTTATTGTTGCCTTGGAGCTGTTGCAAATGAGAGATTGGGGTCAGTGGGTGGACACGACATGGAGACAACAAAGTTCTGCCTTTACTGTGATGTATGGCAGGGTACAGAAACAGCTGTTTATGTCCTCTTGAAGTTATTTAGTTGAAAAAAGACGCTATTCAACCGCAACACAATTACCCAATTACAGAAACAGTTTTGGAATGAGACGCAATTTAGCTTGACTATTTATGGACATGTTTCAGTCGGAGGGACAAGGAGAGACGGAGGGAAAGGTTTCCACCTACCTCTGGACACGTCCCCATCATCTGACCTTCAGTTATGATGTAGTTTGTCATCACCACAAAAGACGAGTCTCCCTGAGGTTGAGGATTACAAGAAGTGGTATGTTACATGTTTTATCTCTTTTATTTATGGCATACAATTACATGACAAAGGATGCTGTAGTTGCTCAGCAACATGCGTATTAAGTTTATTGTAGACAGCCTGTCAAACATTAATCAGTTGTTCCCACCGGTGACCCTGCTGGGATCACAAACGCCTTCATTGAGGACTTTTACGTTCCAAAAAGTAGTTTGTTTTCAGGGTGCATTTTCAGCTGAAAGGAATCGTGTTTTTTAGATGTATCAATCTTGTCATCTAACTCTCGTTCAGAAAGTGAATACAATATGCAAACACTTTACATCATATCTTGAGTGTTTAATCTGCTAAAATGCGCTCGACTATTTCTTAGCCATGAACAAAGAGTTCTAACCTGCTAATTAGGGAACTTTACGTTAGCTACAAGCTAGCTACCAGCTAGCTACAAGCTAGCTAACAGACGCACTGACCTGCATTGTGTGTTCGGGACAGCGCCCATGTGAGGCGGGTCATTGATGCAGTTTGGATCCTCTATCACAATATGCTATTTTTGAGCTATTGAACGTTGAGTTAATCCTCATAGAACATAAAGTATGACCTATTTATTGACGTTTGACTCAAACTAAAGCCCTCGACTTGGTGATCAAAGTGAAAGGTTTAATTCCTAAAGAGACCTTTTCATCTGGGTTTATCATACAGGACCATGTGCCAAACCCACTCTGAATTCAAAAAGGCCCACGCCCAGATCTCATAGCAAACACGGCAATCTTCCCTGTGTCTCTTTTTTTTTTATTCCCACCAATAGCAGGACACAGCAACATTTTAGGTAAAGAGAGAGAGAGAGAGATATTTAAATACATTATTGAAGTCTCTCTTTGTTAGATTGTTTGACCGGTTTACAGGATGCACGCAACGACTTTTGGAAAGTAGGGAGACTTGTGTGTGTGTGTGTGTGTGTGTGTGTGTGTGTGTGTGTGTGTGTGTGTGTGTGTGTGTGTGTGTGTGTGTGTGTGTGTGTTTCGTCCTAGTGTTGTCACTGTTTGTCTCTGGCATAAAAAACGAGCCAACACGGATGTTTTTAAAAGCATGACTACACCTCAGATTTGCCACGACCCCCAACCAGCTTTCTTCAAAGCGGATCGACGTGGCCTGCCTGACTCAGCTTGATGTTTATTCACTCTGAAGGTTTGATTCACGGACTGTGGGTGTTGACCCCACGACATCTGACCCAGATGTGCTTTAATCCCAACGCCAGGTGCAAAACAATGCATTGACCAATCGTGAGTCACCAACCTGCGGCGGGAAGACGTAGTCGGCCACATCCCAGACCCTCTCACTTCCGTTTGAGATGGTGTGGCCCACTCCTTTCATTTTGGTGAAGACGGAGCTCACTGCTACGTCTGTGGACTGGTAGCCTTTCTCGTAGATGAACACCCACCTGTGGGAGACACGGAGAGCAGCGCATCAGGCTGCAGTCCCTCCCGCATGCCAGCAGCATCCCTCACGGGGACCCATGTGAAACTCGTTGAATCTTAGAGTGCAGACATTTACTCATACATATTTCAAAGTGATAACTGGTCAGTTTCAACATATATTACAATGCTCCATCACAGGGTTAAAGCAAACCGTAAAGCCTTCATTAAGTTCATTACCAATTATCCAATATGTATTAGGGTTTCCTCTATATGTACATTTAATATGTTTTTAACTTTTACAACAGCACCGTTGCTGTCGCCTTCAGAAGTTGCTCTTGAAGATTTTTTCATTTTTATTGCTCTGAAACAAGGAAATGAGTAGCCGACCGCCTTTGTACCACAGCTGCGTTATAGCAGTGCTGATCGTTGAGCAATAATTAAACTTTACCCAGCATGCAATTCTGAGGAATCTGTCAATCTCCTCTTCCAAGAAAACCAATTGTGATGAAGATAACCAATTTTCTATAATTAAATGTGCAGTCCGCGATTTTGATCCCATACACTATTCATCAAACTCAGAGAACAATCTCCTGCTATTCATGTGCAGCCCTGACTTTGAAAATGGGGAACAAACAAAGTGGCTTGGACTGAGCCACACAACACTGTTCCAGCCAATCAGCAACAAGGGGGCCTTTGCGCTCGTGAAGTGTTCGCATGCGCGTTTCTGCAAACCTCGGGATGCGTTCAATGACCACGTTTCTGAACCAAACACATACGCCTCGAAAATACAACCTTGCGTTGCACGCTTAACGTTGTTAAAACGATTCGGCCGGTTAGAAAAAAGATCACGGTTTGTGTTCAAATCATAACGCCACAACATAAAGTATGTTTGTAACAATTGTTTTGAACACCGTCGATGTCCCATTGCCAAAGTAAAACTAAACCGTGGCATTTTGTTGTTAGTGTGACTCACATGAGTTGCGAGTCACATGACCCGTTTGTCACTCAAGAACACTTGTTTTATCAGTCATTATACTACTAACCTTTGACAGTCGCTCAATAAACTACGTAACTTGTTCTGACCGAGTGCAGGAACATCCAATGCCAACGTTTCTTCCTGGCTGGTAAGTCTTGGGGTAATGTTTGTGTAATGAGTCCAAATAGCAATCACTTTTTCTTCAGAATCTTTATGAATGATTCAGAGGTATTTTAAAGTACTCAAGTATTTCCATTTAATGTTACTTTATATTTCCACTCCGCATTTCAGAGGTAAACGTTGTACTTGAAATACACTGCATTGCTAAAGAGGTTCCCAATGTTTTTGGCTTGTTGCCAGTTGGGGCTCCTTTCAGATGTCTATGAGTTGTTAGCAGTTTCCCTTCTACACTCCTCACATCCTTTAAATGACCGAATGAGGCCCAGAAGTGGACATTATTAAAAGTGTCACAAAAATAGCAAAGATTCGAGAAAACAACAGAGAATATATCTGTTCTTCCGTCTCTCATTAATCATAAAAAAACAGTATATAAAGTAGTACAGTGGCACACTTTACACACTGGTGCATCGGTTTTAACAACCTGATAATAATAATGTCAGTTCCAGAGGTCATTAGTTCATGGGACATGTACTTTTTCTTTTATGCCTTAACGTATACATTTTGTTGATGGGATTCAGAGTGCAGAACGTTCATTTGTAACAGAGTATTTCTACATTATTTTATTGGTGTTTTAACTGAGTTGGTGATAACGTACAGATTCAGTGTTCCAGGTTTGTTACACTCGGCTGCAGTACTTTTTGATTTCTGCAGAGTGAAGCTCCTCCTTGTGTGGCTCTATTGTGTCTGCCCAGGAGATATGGAATGACAGCTGGTGTGCACTGGCAAGATACTGTACGTACACACACACACACACACGCAATACGCACTTGCAGAGCTATTTTATATATTGTGTGAAAAGCAATTACCCTCCAGCAGAAAGGCTACAGGCCAGCTTATACTGCGGTTCATTTGCCCGTGCTCAGTGGAAGCAGTGAAACATCCTTCAAGCTGCAGACTGAAGTATAAGGTAGTGTTTGCACAATGAGCTGAACGCCACAACTTCTATCAGTGCAGATGAAATCGTGGAAGTTGGAGCTTACATTCAAGATGCAGGCGAGGGAGAAAAAATAGAGCACATTAATGGAATAAAGAAACTCATGAGCGTGAAATAATGGAGGAATCTCCCAAAACAGCAGTCTAAGTGAGATCTGTATCTGCTCCGACAGAAGCAGAGCAGAGAGGAGGAGGAGGAGGAAGAGCGACTCCTTGATGTGCAGAGGGCTTTTCTTCCCACCATACTGTGGCTCTGAGATTAGTGTTGAATGAACACAAAATAGAAAATACATCACACTTCAGCTCATCACGGCGAAATGCAAACAATAGATGGGCATTTTTGTCGACTTAAAAGTGGCGAGGCGAGAGTTAATTATGGTTTGCTGAGGCTGCTGTGCTCGCTTCCTGACTTCCTTCAAATTGATTTTTCAAATATTTACAAAAAAACATACATGCGGGATTAGTTTTTTTTGTGTGGGATTTACTCAAATATGTATGTATTTATGCACACGTTTTCCTGCACGAGAATATAGTTGTCATCTAATGAAAGCACAAAAATGTACCTATAAAATAAGTGAACCAACAACAACAATAAATTAATATATTTTTACAGATTTAGTTAAACAAATATAAGTAATAGGTGTATTTTCAGTCTAAGATTAAAATGACATCCAACATGCCTGACAAGACAACCAGTGCATTGAGAGATACAGGCCGACGTCTGCTCCGACCCGAGGAGGCGGAGCCTCATAATCACATCTCATCTCGTGCCCATCACCAAAAGGCGAGTGGCAGGTGGGATGCTCGCTATGTCGTGCACCTTAATAGCAAAATGAGACAAAACCCCTGAACGTCAGCGTGGCTGTACCCTTTCCTTTTCTTTTTTCTTTAATTCAGCGCACAGAGGAAACTAAAATCCTGTTTCACAGTTCCCACTTTAAGACTCTTCAAGGTTTGAAATGAAAGAAAATGAGAGTCCACATTTGTGGAGATTAAAACGCTGTGACCGAATCTACGGGCCCCAAAGAGAAGAGTGGGACGTCTTAAATATGAATAACTTCCAGAAGATATTTTTAAACGTGTCCATCACTGTTGGGTCAGCGTCAGCAGCAGGAACGTGTGTCTGGGCCTTGGCAGCGGATGATTGTTATGAGTGTGAGCATGTGCCTCAGGTTCTGCTGCTCGGAGGTGAACACACACTCGTGTGCGAGCGCAGACACGCACAAGTGAGGTCAGTGAGGAATTTCAAACTAACTAAAACAGAAATGTAACCAATAAACAAACAAAATAACTGACTCTCCCTTCCACAGAACGAGTATCCAGGAAAGGACATGTCGAAGCATGTGGTGGAGATGAGCATGAGATAACTCGCTTGCTGTATGTTTTATCTTTAAACTTGAGAAGCGCATTAAACAAGATATCACACTGTTGTCCCTTCTGCCGTCACTCAATCTGTCGCTGCTTCACGTCTGTTTGCAGTTCCTGTTCGCTGTGTCAACAGCGCACCTGGCAAGTTACAGCGAGCGTCTCTGATCATCAGCGGACCCACAAGGGACAAGTCCTGCTTTATGAATTATGTTTTTCTAACAATGTCAACAGCATGGGATGCTTTTTTTCATCATATAAGCAGAATGAAGACATCAGAGTTATATCACTTTAAAACCACACAGCCAGCCAGCTAAAAAAAAAAAAAAAAAAAAGTTGTAGGAATTTGAAAGGTCACTGAATTGAATGTTTGCATCACACACCGTTACTCCACGCAAGTCGTAACATGACAATGCCAACCAACGCCTCCCCGTCGCCCTTCTGAACACCACAGGAATGACGGGTCTTACCCGATGATGTAGGCCAGGACCCCCAGCTGGATCAGGCGGCACACCACTCCCACCCTCCGGTTCCTCACCAGCACCTGGCGCGGGGTCTCGTACTCGAAGAAGAAGTCGGAGAGGGCGTTGGTGATTTGGCTCTTCATCTTCTCTCATCGGCTGGCCCCACAGAGAGGAGGGTCTCTCTCTTTCTCTCTTCACCCCACTTGCATGCAGACGCCCTGCTTCTCCTCCTGCTCCTCTCTGCTTTAGTTCCTCACTGGTGGCGAAGGTCCTCTCTGCCTCCTCTCATAAGTAACGTCTGACGCGCTTCATGAGATGTCCTCAAGTGTAGAACTTAATCCCTCCCTCCCTTCCTTCCTTCCTCCCTCTCTCTCTCCCTCTCTCTCTCTCTCTGCACAGGGTCACTCTGTGTCAGTCACTCTACATGCCTCCACCCAGTCACATCCCTGTTGCATCCCCTGACTCCTTTTGTCATTGCACCCTGTTTTTGTTTCATGCAGCGCCACAAAATTGGGGAAAAAGAAGCTTTGGAATTAATTCTTGACTCAAATAACTCAACAGCTGCCACACACACGCTGGACCTCCTCCTCTCCCTGTGCAATCAAACCTTATCGTTTCCTCTGACTCTTCCTGCGAGCTGTGAGACACAGACACACAGTGTGTTTTCCACGGTTCAGCTGATTTGCCTGCTCTCGTGTCACCGTTTGCAGACATTAAGCCCTCTCATGTTTTATCGTCATTTCATGTGGGAAACACTTTGGGTTTCTCAGCCCTCTCAAAAATGTGCACTTTCTCTCCTTTCATATACTAAGAGGTGCTTTGCAATTATACTCTTTGTTATTAGAGGAGAGGAAACGCACATTGATAATAAAATGCCATTTCGGTATGGATGAATTGGAATATCACAGAGAAGGATTCCCATCTGCAAAATGTGTTTCTCACTTGCTAATCTCCAGAGATTAGCAAATGGAACATCCTTTTTTTGTAATCGTGTTTAAAATCCGAACCTAAATCTGATTATTGCAAATCGTTATGTATTAGGAATCGCCACAATATGGCCCGCTTAGAATCTGTGTCTATGGATTTTGCAGGATTGCAAGGTTTTTGCAAAAACAGCAGGGCTGTATGACAATATAATAATAATAATAACCTAAACTGCTCTGCTGGGTCACGATTTATAAACCCATAAATTAGAATAAAAGAATGATGGTACTCAGGTTCTTACATTACACTATATCACTAGTTTAACTAAGATAATTTAACATAAGAATGAATTTAGGACACCCAGTTTTGGAAAAATAGAGAAAACATTTTAGGATAAAAGGTTTTATATTAATCAATTAAATCTTAATTTCAGGGCTAGTTCTTCTTCAAGGTGTACACACAAATCAAATATTTAAGTTCTTTATAGATGAAAACATTTTACAACATAACTAAACTATTAAACAGAAAATAAAAAATAAACAAAATGATGGGAGGTTAACTGTATGCAGTGGTTTCTGATCCTCTGGACGTCTGTGTCTTGTTGGATGATGCCGTTGTTGAATCATATTTTTCCATCTCTCTCTCTTTCTCAGCGGGATGCTGAATCATCTTTTCATATTGATATAAATCACTGAATAAAACCTGACCAATTAAATATAGAATGATTAAACAATTACAAAACATATACATTGTTATCATGATACAGACAGACCCATGTAGATATGTGTTCCTGTATGCATAATTAATTAATGCATACAATTAATCTCAACAATTCAGCACAAATCCTGTCACATTGTCCTGTGAGAGAGACAAGAAAAGGGGGAGGGAGTCTTTTCTTCCTCCTGGACAAACACCCTGTTTGAGTTGAGGGTTAAGATTAAAGTTGCTGGCAGAACAATCGACACCCAGATTATGTGGCAGGAAGCTAAAAGAATTGTAAACAGCCTTTGGCTAACCTTACCTTAAATAACTTTTATAAACTTAGATGTTTCTGCTGTTCAAAAACTTCACGCTTGCACAATTAATGTAGAAAAAAACACACTATAGTGCGTCAGCAATGTGAGATGAGTGAGACTGAGTAAGTCCTTGTATTTGATATATATGTATATCAAATACAAGGACTTACTCAGACTAGGACTAGCATATCAAGTAAAAGTTTCTTTAATTAGTTTATTAACTATATGGGATGTGTCTCTGTGTCCCTCAGGAGGTGAGGTCATGAACCATGGAGGACTCAACCTTAACGGTTTGAGTGTCAAGAGTCTTATCTGCTCTGAGTATGTCGAGGCACATGAGAGTTCAACCATTAAGTGACCCATAGGTTCTGAGAGGTTATTAGTTAAGCTTTTGTCATTGTTGTATTTATTACATTCCAGTTTTATCATCTTTCCGTGGATGTTTGCTACAAAAGGAACAATGCATTGTGGTCCAATTTGCAGAAAATACTCTTTTTTTTCTCTTGGTGGCCGGCAAGCCAGCATCATTACGTTACATCCCCGCCCTCATTGTTTCCACCTGGGCCTCGTTGCCTGTCTCCCCCTGTGGATTTAGTCTGTCTTCCCCTTGTCTGTTGCAGGTCGTCTTCTCTTGTCCTTGTACACCTGCATGTTTCAGCGCCTGCTGTCTGTAAGTTGTCTAGTGTTGCTTTGTGACTTTAAGTAAAGGATGTTTGGATTTTTCCTTACCTGGACTCCTGTCACCTCCTCTGTGTCTGGGTTTTTGCCCCAGCACACCACAACGTGACAACTACATTTATCCAACGCTTTTACTGTGGCGGGACGATGAAAAGTCAGAGGATCAGCAGAAGGTTCCTCTTCTGGGAACAATGAAAATGTTCCCAGTTGCTCTGACATCTAACCGTTTCTGCTGGGTACCAAGTTACAAAGTATGAGTTGCATCATTTCATGTGTGTTTAATATGTGTTCTTTCTACCACGAAAATGTGGTTTTAAAAAAAAAAAAAAAAATCTTATACAGAAAGCCTTTAAAAATGATAGTGAGTCCTCAAAAGTCAGGAGTCTGTGTGAAGGTGTGAGCTGCACTGCCGGGACACTTTCTTCCCCCAGGGGCACGAGAGGGTGATAATAATGTGTCTAATTAATTTAAAAGCAAACACATAAAAGCTTTTTTCAACATTTAGGATTATTATATAAAAATCCACTAACACTAATTTGTTAACAACTGTCTAGATGTTTGCAGCTTCCTGCAGCACAATACATCCCCACTAGAGAGATGTTTTCGGTGGGTCACTAGCCTTTTGCATGGGCAAAAATCAAATCCTCTGCTTTTTATTTTGAAGGGAATTTGTAATGCAGCAGAGTGGCGTCTATTCACACTCCTCAATGCTGCGTTCACAACACGCTTTACACTTTGCTTTGCGTGAGTTTACCTGCCGGACTATTTGTGATATTTCGCTTCATTCATGACTTTATGTTTGCATGAAAGCACTGCTGAGTCTATTAAAAAAAGGCTGAAGTTATGCAGTTATTATGTGTGTTATTTCCTTGTGTCCTTAAGATGCACTTTTGGGTTTTTAATTGAGTGTAAAAGGGAATATTTCTAACTAGCTTTTTTGTGTTGGCATACTGTGAGATTCTGTACCATCTCAGGCTCAAACTGCACCATCTTTTCATTATATACATTTGAGAAATTGAAAATGTTCCTCGCTTTGGATCTTGGCGGGTTATTCGGGGGTGATGGTCCAGACCAGTAGAGAACCACTGCCCCAGACCACATGCATGTTTTTATTTGCTCACAATTATTTCTTGGATCAGAGTTATGTCCTTCTCAACTGTGACAAAAAAGCTTAGAACAAAGTTAATATAATAACGACTGTTTGATCTTTCTCTTATTTTCTTCTGTTTTCAGTTTGATCTTTGGTACAGTAATGTGGGTTTCTTAAGCCTAAATCAAATGGATTTGTCATAACAGAATAACAATATTACAATATTTTTACACTTGAATAAACAATACAAAGACAGTTATTTAACAATATGTTCGTTAGTAGTTAAATGTAGTGTTGCAGTTACAACCGGCCCTTTAGGGGTGACCATGATGCTGATGTGGCCCGGGGTGAACATGAGTTTGACACCCCTGCTCTGCTTCCTCCCCAGAGTCTTTGTGCTTTCTCGCCTCACAGGTTTCCATGAATTGTGGTTGACTCTGGACCCTGTTTGTGCCTCCAGCCACTGCTACTGTCGTTATTATTATTATTAGTCACATTACTATTACTTCTTCTATTATCATTCTACTACATCCACCTCTGCTGCTGTTATTATTAGTAGTCAGACTCTTTCCATCATTATTCTGCTTACTACTCTTATATGAATAATTTCTGTCATATTCATTGAATGTGATGTAACTCTGTTACGTTGATTCTGTACACATGACATCTATTGCTTCTGTCCATCCGGAGAGAGGGATCCTCCTCTGTTGCTCTCCTGAAGGTTTCTTCCTCTTTTTACCCCGTTAAAGTTTTTTATTTGGGGGTGGTTCCTGTACCTCCTTCGCGAATCGCCACCTTAACGCGGTGAAGGAGTTTGAGTGGCTCAATGATCCTGGGAGCTATGTTGTCCGGGGCATCTGCCCCTGGTAGGGTCTCCCAAGGCAAACAGGTCTCGGGGGAGAGCCCAGACTAAGAGCGGTTCAAAAAACCTCGATGATAAGCAGCCCAAAGACTGTAGCTACCTCGCCCGGACCAGGGAAACCGGGGCACCCTCCCGGAGCCAGACCCGGGAGGCGAGCTCGTCGGCGAGCGTCTGGTGGCCGGGCTTTCGCCCATGGGGCCCGGTCGGGCTCAGCCCGAAGAAACATCATGGTGCAGCCACCCTGTGGACCCACCACCCGCAGGGACAGACATCGGGGTCGGGTGCTATGTAGACCGGGCGGCGGGCCGGGCAGGGGGCCTGGGCGAGCCGATCGCCGGCGACATAGACTAGCTCTAGGGACGTGGAACGTCACCTCGCTAGCGGGGAAGGAGCCGGAGCTGGTGAGGGAGGTGGAGCGGTACCAGCTAGATATAGTTGGGCTCACCTCCACGCACAGCGCTGGCTCTGGAACCAAACTCCTGGAGAAGGGTTGGACTTTGTTCTTTTCTGGAGTCGCCCAGGGTGTGAGGCGCCGGGCGGGAGTGGGGATACTCACGAGTCCCCGGCTGAGCGCCGCCGTGTTGGAGTTTTCCCCGGAGAACGAGAGGGTCGCCTCCCTGCGCCTACAGGTTGCGGGGAGTAAGGCTCTGACTGTTGTTTGTGCTTATGCACCAAACAGCATTTCGGAGTATCCGGCATTCTTGGAGTTGGTGGGAGGGGTCCTGGAAAGGGCGCCGCCTGCCGACTCCATAGTTCTCCTGGGAGACTTCAACGCTCACGTGGGCGACGACAGAGAAACCTGGCGGGGAGTGATTGGGAGGAACGGCTTGCCTGATCTGAACCCGAGTGGTGTTTCGTTGTTGGACTTCTGTGCTAGCCACAGTTTGTCCATAACAAACACCATGTTTGAACATAAGGTGGCTCATAAGTGTACCTGGTACCAGAGCACCTTAGGCCGGAGATCAATGATCGACTTCGTAATCGTATCATCTGATCTGCGGCCGTATGTTTTGGACACTCGGGTGAAGAGAGGAGCAGAGCTGTCAACTGATCACCACCTGGTGGTGAGTTGGATCAGATGGCGGGGGAGTCGGCCAGAAAGACCTGGCAAGCCCAAACGTGTAGTGAGGGTGAACTGGGAACGTCTGGCGGAGGATCCTGTCCGGGAGGTCTTCAACTCCCACCTCCGGAAGGACTTCTCACACATCCCGAGGGAGGTTGGGGACATGGAATCCGAGTGGATCATGTTCAAAGCCTCTATTGTGGACGCGGCCGCTAGGAGCTGTGGTCGGAAGGTCATCGGTGCCTGTCGTGGCGGCAACCCGAGAACCCGGTGGTGGACACCGGGGGTGAGGGAAGCCGTCAAGCTGAAGAAGGAGGCCTTTCGGGCTTGGTTGGCCCAGGGGTCTCCTGAAGCAGCTGACAGGTACAGACAGGCCAGAAGGACTGCAGCTGCGGTGGTCACGGATGCTAAAACTCGGGCATGGGAGGAGTTCGGGGAGGCCATGGAGAAGGACTTTCGGTTGGCCTCAAGGAGGTTCTGGCAAACCATCCGACGACTCAGGAAGGGAAAGCAGGGCCTTCCCCAGGCTGTTATCAGCGGGGGAGGGTTGCTGCTGACCCAGACAGAGGATATCGTCGGGCGGTGGAAGGAGCACTTTGAGGAACTCCTAAACCCGGTCAACATGTCCCCTGAACAGGGGGCAGCGCCTGAAGACTTGGGGTTGGATGAACCCATATCCCTGGCAGAGGCCACTAAGGTAGTCAAAAAGCTCCTTGGTGGCAAGGCGCCGGGGGTGGATGAAATCCGCCCTGAGATGCTGAAGGCGCTGGACTTTGTTGGGCTGTCTTGGCTGACACGCCTCTTCAATGTCGCATGGGGGTCGGGCACAGTGCCCATGGACTGGCAGACCGGGGTGGTGGTTCCCATCTTCAAGAAGGGGGACCGGAGAGTGTGCTCGAATTATCGGGGTATCACACTACTCAGCCTCCCGGGAAAAGCTTATGCCAGGGTGCTGGAACGGAGGCTCCGACCGTTTGTCGAACCTCGGATTCAAGAAGAACAGTGCGGGTTTCGTCCTCGTCGTGGAACAGTGGACCAGCTCTTTACCCTTGCAAGGATACTGGAGGGGTCCTGGGAGTTTGCCCAACCAGTCTACATGTGCTTTGTGGACTTGGAGAAGGCTTTCGACCGGGTCCCTCGGGGCTTTTTGTGGGGGGTGCTGCGGGAGTATGGTGTGCCGGACCCGTTGCAACGGGCCATCCGGTCTCTGTACGCCTGCAGTAGGAGCTGTGTTCGTATCCTCGGCAGTAAGTCAGATACGTTCCCGGTGGGTGTTGGCCTCCGCCAGGGCTGCCCTTTATCACCGGTCCTGTTCGTGACTTTCATGGACAGGATATCTAGGCGCAGCCGTGGGGCGGAGAATGTCAGGTTCGGGGATCTCAGGATAGCCTCTCTGCTGTTTGCAGATGATGTGGTCCTGTTTGCCTCCTCGGACCATGACCTCCAGCATTCACTGGGGCGTTTTGCAGCCGAGTGTGAAGCGGCGGGGATGAGAGTCAGCACCACGAAATCTGAGGCCATGGTGCTCTGCCGGAAACCGGTGGATTGCTCCCTCCGGGTGGGGACAGAGTGCCTACCACAAGCGAAGGAGTTCAAGTATCTCGGGGTCTTGTTCACGAGTGAGGGTAAAATGGAGCGGGAGATCGACAGGCGTATCGGTGCGGCTGCAGCAGTAAAACAGGCGTTGCACCGGGCCGTCTTGGTGAAGAAGGAGCTGAGCCGAAAGGCAAAGCTCTCAATTTACTGGTCGGTCTACGTCCCAACCCTCACCTATGGTCACGAGCTTTGGATCGTGTCCGAAAGAACGAGGTCGCGGATACAAGCGGCCGAAATGAGTTTCCTCCGAAGAGTGGCCGGGCTCAGCCTTAGAGATAGGGTAAGGAGCTCGGACATCAGGAGGGAGCTTGAAGTCGAGCCGCTACTCCTTCGTGTCGAAAGGAGTCAGCTGAGGTGGTTCGGGCATCTAATTAGGATGCCTCCAGGACGCCTCCCTTTAGAGGTTTTCCAGGCACGTCCATCTGGTAGGAGGCCCCGGGGAAGACCCAGGACACGCTGGAGGGATTATATCTCCCAGCTGGCCTGGGAACGCCTCGGGATCCCCCAGAATGAGCTGGTAGATGTTGCGGGTGAGAGAGAAGTCTGGGTCAGCCTGCTTGACCTGCTGCCTCCGCGACCCGACCCCGGATAAGCGGTGGAAAATGGATGGATGGATGGATGGTTCCTGTACCGATGTGAGGGTCCGGGACAGATGATGTATGTGATTGGATTGTAAAGCCCTCTGAGGAAAATTTGTGCTTTTGGGCTATACAAATGATTTAATTTAATTACTTAATACAGCACAGTCAGTCACAAATGCAAGTACAGTAAATAGCCACACACATGAATGTGATAAAATAATGAAATTACTGAATTATTGTTAGGTTTCTCTAGACTTTATAGTGATAGGATTGAATTCTGTTAATAAAAAAAGGCAGATTTTTTTAGGGGGAGATGCTTTTTCATTTATTTGTGCAGTACATGCATACAAGCAATACATTTCTTTTGACTTTATTTTATTACCTTATTTATTTTAGACATTTTAAGCCTTCTCTACAATATTTCAGTTCCTAATATATTAAAAACATAATTAAAGCGTGTGACTTGATCAGTGTGCACCATGACAAACCAATGAACCTGTGAATTTACCTTCCAGACCGTACTCGGGTTCATAAATACACCACGACCTTATGACGTCAAACATCTGCGCCGAAACCTTACCACGTGGGAAAGGCAAAACATCCGCAGTGGCGCTTTGCTGGTCTGTCAGTGGGCATGAGAAACACTTTAACGTTTATTTTTAACGTTAAAAAAATCTCCAGAAAGAACCACAAAGGTTTCGCTCCAAGGGCCACTTTTTCTAGACCATGCCCCACGACCCCGACCCTCCTCCGGCTAAAAGATTCAAGCCGGGGTCTGTTTTTTCCCGTCTCGACAGGAATAAACCTGGAATGCTGCTGCCTAGAAAGGGGAATGCCAGCACTCCGTTAGACGTCCAGAGGAAACAGCTTCCGATCTACCAGGCGAAGCCGCAGCTCCTGAACCAGCTGAGGCAGCTCCACAATGCTATTCTCATCGGTGAGGCGCGCGCGGACCGGCTAGCTGCTGCTACGCTAGCCGCTGTTTGTGCGACTCAATTAAAGGAACGAGGCTCTAAACCGGAACTTCATCGTCTGCTTGTCGACATTGTAGCGATGCAGCTCCGTAAAGTTCGACAAACCTTGTTTTTGATTCACATCAGCTAGCCGTAGTCTGTAAATGTTCTAAGAGTTATAAATAAGTGAGTTGCATCACATCTAGGTGAACAGCATGCTCCCAAACTGTCGCTTCCACTCTGCAGATGTATAGTGTAGCATCTGATCTGTCTAACCGTGACCCCATTCTCTCTCAGGCGAGACTGGCTCCGGGAAGACCACTCAGATCCCCCAGTATCTGTATGAGGCCGGCATCGGGCGACAGGGCATCGTTGCCATCACTCAGCCCCGCAGGGTGGCTGCGATCTCACTGGCAGGGAGGGTGGCGGAGGAGAAGAGGAGTCCACTCGGCAAGCTGGTACGCGCAGAGGAGAGGTCTCCCACATGCACGCGCTTTGTTTACATCCCGTGTCACCTAGAGCTCCATCTGTGAGGTCACAAACAGCGCGCTCATCCGTTAAGTCATCCGAACCAAACTTCTCTGCAGGTCGGCTACACGGTGCGCTTTGAGGACGTCACCTCCTCCGAGACGAAGCTGAAGTTCATGACGGACGGCATGCTCCTGCGCGAGGCCATCGGCGACCCCTTGCTGCTGCGCTACACCGTGGTGGTCCTGGACGAGGCTCACGAGCGCACCGTGCACACGGATGTGCTGTTCGGCGTGGTTAAGACGGCTCAGCGCAGGCGCAGAGAGCTTAACAAGATTCCCCTGAAGGTCGGGGTCCTGGCTCCAATACGATCTCACTGCACGTGCTCCTGACATCATAGGATCTTGATCTGTTAACACAGAAGTGTGAAATCCATACAGGTCATAGTGATGTCGGCTACGATGGATGTGGATTTGTTCTCTGAGTACTTCAACAAGTCACCTGTGCTGTACCTGGAGGGCAGGCAGCATCCCATTCAGATCTTCTACACCAAGCACCCCCAGTCCGACTACCTGCAGGCGGCGCTGGTCTCTGTCTTCCAGATCCATCAGGTCAGGGCCGGGAAAACAATGTCAGCTTCACACTTCTTTTTGCTTTTTACATTTTTCTTTTTTATAACGGTAATGTTTCTTTCAGTTTTTACAACACCAGAACAAAGTTAATTCCAGCCATGAGTCTTCAGTTTAGAGTTAGCAGAGTTAAATGCAATTCCAAACTTAAAACTAATGAATTA
This sequence comes from Cottus gobio, assembly GCA_023566465.1. NCBI lineage: Eukaryota > Metazoa > Chordata > Actinopteri > Perciformes > Cottidae > Cottus > Cottus gobio. Next base: position 23,328,670 of record CM042229.1, on the reverse strand, counting down.
TATATTTATAAATGTATATCATTTAGGAGTGTTTGTTTTGCATTTTCTCAGTGCTCTGACTGGCTGATTAGCTCCACACGGACAAGAGTATAGAGGTCTTTATTTTCAATATTATCTCAAAACATACGCAGAACTTGATTAAATGTTGCAAATTATTTCATTTTGCAGGAGGCCCCTCCGTCCCATGACATCTTAGTCTTCATGACGGGTCAGGAGGAGATCGAGGCTCTGGCGAGGACGTGCCGGGACATCGCCAAGCACCTGCCGGACGGCTGCGGCCCCATGCTGGTTATCCCCCTGTACGCATCGCTGCCCCCGGCACAGCAGCTCAGGGTCTTCCAGGCGGCTCCCAAGGTAAAGGCAACCGAGTGGTGTGGACACAAGGGACATGTTTGATGTTTGTGAGGGGGAAAGATGGCTCAAACATATCTTAGCCGATCGGCAGTAATGTGTGACGGCTGGTCTGGCTTTGTTTCCACTTTCCTTCTTATTTAAAGTGCAACTTAAGAGTGTCTTGTTATCGTAGACTTCATTCTATATTGTGTACATCGCACAGAGCGTTGCTACCATTCTTTCTTCCGTTTCCAGGGATGCAGGAAGGTCATCCTCTCCACCAACGTTGCCGAGACGTCGGTCACAATCTCTGGGATCAAGTTCGTCATAGACACGGGGATGGTGAAGGCCAAGCGCTTCAACCCTGGTCAGATGATTCTTCTCACATGCGCTCATATCAGTTTTAACTAGTCAATCTGGAAACGCATAATCATGACGAGTGCCTTTTATGAATCGCAGAAAAAGAGGCCACCTAATGTTTTATCACCGGTAGGCCCACAGAACTAAGTATGCCTACTCAAGTTATGTATTTAAGTACAATTGTGAGGTACTTTTTTTTTCATTTAATCTTAATTTATACCTGTGTCGTTGTAGTACTCGAGACGGTCTCAATTTTCTTCCCATTTTTTAAATTAATTTAGATTTATTTGTTAACATTATTACTGTTATTGCTCATAGAAAACATCAGAACATTAACTACAACAGACTTCTACTCTACTACATTTCAGAGGGAAATATTGTCCACTACATTAATCAGACAGTTATACTATTTACTTTACTGATAAGGTTTTACATAGAAAGCACACGATAAGCTTCCTAAATGAAATGCATCGCTAACAATTAACAGGATTTCCCACTTTGCTACCCCTCTAAGAACAAAACATGTCTAGTTGAGCGGCCCGTGTCATGTTTGAGTTAGACCGTTACTTTCATTAAAAATAAATAAAATCATGTAAGATTTGTTTGATTACCCCATAAGACCAATCTGACTGTTTATAAAGTAGTTAAAACTGTAAAATGACGCTTGCACGTCGTTGTGCCTGTTCTTTCATTTTTTTCTTTCTAATAATAGTACTTTACATATTTAACAGGGCTTTGTGTTTTAGTCGTGTTATTGGCTCTGACTGTCGTGTGCTGCGTGGCTCTCAGACAGCGGGCTGGAGGTGCTGGCCGTGCAGCGGGTCTCCAAAGCCCAGGCGTGGCAGCGGGCCGGCCGGGCGGGCCGGGAGGACTCCGGCGCCTGCTACCGCCTCTACACCGAGCACGAGTTCGACAACCTCGTCCCCATGACCGTGCCCGAGATCCAGAGGTGCCGCAGGACGTCTTTGTCCCCACACAGATAATAGCCTCCCCCGCATGTTGCTGCATTTAGGTCAGCGTGATTGAACGTTTGCTCTCCCGTGTGTGTGTGTCTGATATTGTGTGTGTGTGTGCTTGCAGGTGTAATCTAGCCAGCGTGATGCTGCAACTCATGGCTCTGGGGGTTCCAGATGTGACCAATTTTGATTTCATGTCCAAGCCCTCGCCAGGTAGGACGCTGTTGATCACGACATATTTGCCGTGCATCCTGGACGGCGTCCAGCAGGGCGTGTGCACCGTAGTGACCCCCGCTGTGTTTATCCCAGAGGCCGTCCGCTCGGCCGTGGAGCATTTAGAGCTGCTGGGGGCCGTAGAGAGGAAGGAGGGGCAGGCGTTCCTCACCGCGCTGGGAAAGAAGATGGCGAGCTTCCCTCTGGAGCCCAGATATGCCAAGGTAAACACAAACGACACCGCATGGGGCGCACGCTCGACTCAAATTGGATTTATGGAGTGACCCCCCCCCCCCCCGTTTGCCCCGCCTCAGACCATCCTGCTGTCCCCCGACTTCTCCTGTGCCGATGAGATCTTGAGCATCGTGTCGCTGCTGTCGGTGGACACCGTGCTGTACAACCCGCCCGCCCGGCGGGAGGAGGTGCTCGCCGCGCGCAAGAAGTTCGCCTCCAGCGAAGGAGATCACGTGACGCTGCTCAACATTTACAGGGCGTTCAAGAAAGTCAGCGGCAACAAGGTGAGCGGAGCTGGACGCGTCCGTCACGAAGCCAACGACGTCACGTTGCTGAGCTCCGTCTGCTTTTTACAGGAGTGGTGCCGGGAGAACTTTGTCAACAGCAGGAACATGGGCCTGGTGAAAGACGTCCAGGCTCAGCTCCGAGATATCTGCCTTAAGGTACACCGTGGATGCTGAGGATGTTCTCTGTGGGGCTGGGAAATATTACCTGAAATTCATATTGCAATCCTATCTCCTCGGTATAGAGGAGTAAAACAGCGTCTTATTATTTGTTTACTAAAACGGGTGGACGCCAACTCTCCAGAAACAAATAGAAACATTAAACTCAGCATTATTTTCACTGTCCCAACCATTTGGTCACACTAAACCTTTAATTCATAAATTTATCGAGTGAGATTTTAAAATGTGCCAGCTCCACACCCTGTTTTTAAAAAGAAAATTAGATTTTTTGTATTAATAGATAAATGTGTGTCAACTGGAGAGAAGGCGGGGCAGATGGTACTCGTGTATGCATACTGTGTAAAATATTCCGTCTTTATACGTTCATATTCCTGATGATTCTATTGATAACTAAATGCTGTGACGGATAGACCTCCAGTGAATCCACCTTTTGAGCTAACGTCTCCCGTTCTGCCCGTCGATCCGCCAGCTCAACATGAAGCTGGGTTCGTGCGGGGCGGACACGGGGAGCGCCCGCCGCTGCCTCGCCCACGGGCTGTTCGTCAACGCCGCCGAGCTGCAGCCCGACGGCAGCTACCTGGCCCTGGACACCCACCAGCCCGTGGCCATCCACCCGTCCTCCGTCCTGTTCCAGGCCAAGCCGGCCTACGTGGTCTTCAACGAGCTGCTGCACACGTCCCGCTGCTACATGCGGGACCTGTGCTTGGTGGACGCCGACTGGCTGCTGGACGCAGCGCCGGAGTACTTTGGCCGCAAGCTCCACCCCTCCAAGAGCTAACCAATGGAGAGACGGGACCCTTCCCTTCCTCAAAGCCCCTAGTGGCGATAAAACTGGGAAATGTATTCCCTTCTCAATGATGAATTTGGATGAGGACGCTTATTGATTTTAATACGAGTGCAAATCAGGACACTTTTCTGTGTAGTTCTTTGAATCTCACTACCTCCCAGCTGACGAGCATTTGGCACGCGTCACTGCAGCAGAGATCTGCATCTCGAGGCCTCACAACTTTGACTTCCTGCAAGACTGTAATTCAGATTTTATATCCTGTGTTTTCTCCGCTTGGCAGTATTTGATCTCGCCATTTGGTCAACTGAAAAAAAGATGTCACGCATCGATTCTTTCAACATTTGCATGCGTTTGAACCGCACGGATAACCTCACTTGAGCTTTGTCTTGGGCTGATATGATTTATCTGTTCATTTATTCATAAAAGGTTGAATCAGACTTGATAAAATGCCACTCTCCTTATGTTCATCTCATAAAGTATTATACTCAGTCGTTAAGCCACCTACACAAACAAGATTCAGAAATCGGCAGTGAGACTAGCAGGTGGTTCTTTTTAATTTTGAGGAATTAACTTCAACGTTAGCTTCTCAGAAGCTCAAGTAAAGCAGTCTTGTCTTAAGCTTTCCTGCCATGTAGTTTTGGGTTTATACAAAGTGGTCTTAAAGGATTTTATATATGCAAAGACAGTAGATTTGTCTTAATCTCTGAGGTTATGTAAATACAAGGAAAATATGAAAATAGCCAAAGTGTGAGTTGGAACATGAGGGTTTTTTCCCATGTCATCGAGACATGACTTCCTTTTAGAATTACTCTACGTGCAGCACTCGTCAGCTTGTGCATGCCTTTTTTCTTATTTTTTTTTTTTTTTAAACAATTGTACCACCAGTTCCCCACATACATGCACATGAGGAGAAGTAGCATGCCTCGTTCTCTGTTCTACTGATGTTGTATGTCACTCGACCCTGACACAGGCGTACGCTGACAACATATGTATGCAATGCATGGAGAATATGATCTGATCCCTCAGGTCTTTCATACTTTGTAGAATGTAAATCACATCATGTGTAGGATTTGGATGGATGCACCTTTTTATTTTTTACACTGGACTCAGGACTGTACAATGTTTAACTGTAACCTGAATAAGATGCTATTTCTAACTGTTCAAAATACCAAATGCATCTGGGGGTGTGGACTCATCAGACCATGTTACAAATAGGTTGGCCCATTTTGTTTGGAAGGTTGTTTCTTTTTCTTCCAGTCACAAAGGAAACGTAGACCATTTAAGATCTGCATGCTATCAAGTTTGTAAGATTAAATGTTCGCATTTGATACGTTTATTATGAGTGTATTTATTTTGAAGTCTTGCATAACCACCATTGGTATAACTTCTAAAAATATAATCAAACCACTGTCCCACAGAACCAATCACATGAGAGAGTAAGGATTCAGAGGCACAATACATTACATTTCATTTAGCTGACGCTTTTATCCAAAGCGACTTACATGATATACAGTAGACCGTAGACACAGCAACGGTGAGCAATTAGGGTTAAGTGTCTTGCTCAAGGACACATCGACATGGACTACCTGAGCCGGGGTTTGAACCACCGACCCTCTGATTGAAAGACTGACTTGCTAACCACTGAGCCACAGTCGCATAGCTGTGACTGTCTGTTAAAAGGCCTCTGTACATTATCAGACCTGAAAACATTGAAAATAAATATTTTGGATGTTATATAAAAGCTTCAGTCACTCAGTCATTTTTATATATTCATACATTTACAAATTCTGCCAAATAGAAGTTTTGCATCCTCGGTTAGTTGTTGTAAAACAGCGCCATCTTCTGGCAGCAGGGTGTCATGTACAAATGATGCAACTGATGCACTGCATTACCCTGAACACATACTTAGAATGATGCAACCCCTTCCTCCAGGATGTCATGTCCACTGTAGTCACGACACAGCTCTTTCAAATATATTAGTATCCATCCGCTCGTCTCTGGTGGAAAGCTGCAGAGACGTGTTATGTCTCCCTATGATGGGCGACATCATAGGAGAAGATGCCCCAAAGGGCTTCTTAATGAAGCCACTGGGGGCGCTGTAGGGTAGTTTGTGACATACCACTCCATTAAAAAAGAAGGGAAAGAAATTATATATATATATACATAGTTTACTTATTATATTAGATAAAACCAGCTGTGGTCGTATTTTAGATTTTTATTTAGAACGAAAATAATGTTTCTTTAATTTATTTTGCCTTCTAGGTATCATTTCCGGTTCAGAGGTCATAGTTAAGAAAGGTCAATGTGTCCTTCTTCCACACGTGAGCTTCCAGAAGCAGAAACAGGGAGCTAGCCGGTTGTTGTGTGCTGTCTCCACGTATTTACCCCGTCGTTACACACCTTCACCGTGCGGTTACAGCCATGCTGAAGTCCGTTGTCCGTGCCGTGGGAGCCGCTGTTCGCGTTTCTTCAGCCACTACCTCCACAGCCCGCGCGCTGCCGCTCAGCTGCCCGACACTGTGCTCTCCAAGCTCGGCGACAACTCGGCCCTTCACCCGGTCTCTCTGGATGCTGAATAGCAAAGGAGCCTCGTCGGGCTACCGGCCTAAGCTGTTCAGTTCAAAAGCGTTGAATCCCTCGGTGTCGTGTGGATGTGGAGGACTGCACACAGAAGGTAACGTTCAATAGTCACTTAGAAAAGTGAGCTAATGTTGGCGTGCTTCGTATCAGGCAATATATGAACCTTCACGGCGAGAGAGAAACACGTTATAGCTGCAGAGAAGTCTCAGTTAACTGAGTTTTCTTATTTCTTAAGACACCTAAACGCAACACTATCCTCATCTAGGACCCACGGTGAAACCTCTCACCGTAAACAGTTAGGTTAGCATTCACCTTGAGACTATGCAGCTATCCTCACCAGAATAAGTAAAAGATTTTTTTTAAAGAGCTGGAGATTGAGAGGGAAGGTTGTCTTGTAAGCTCTCTGCAAGCATGTGAAACTCGCAAAGATTGGCTTTTTCCTCAACACCAATTTAGTCATAACTACCTGTTATACATTTTCTTTTCTTTTTTTTAAACAGGAGACAAAGCATTTGGTGCTTTCCTGTCTGATGAAATCAAAGAGGAGGCAAAGATCCAGAAAAGCAAAACCCTCCCTAAGATGTCTGGAGGATGGGAGCTGGAGATGAACGGCACGGAGGCCAAACTCACGAGGAATGTTGCTGGAGAAAAGTGAGGCTGGTGCCGTCTGTGATTATCAAGTCCTTGGTGACCTTGTGGGCACGCTTAATGAGCTTCTTTTTTTTTTTTACAGAATCACTGTCACATTTAATGTCAACAACAGTATCCCTCCAAACTTTGATGAGGAGGCAGATCAAGGACAGCAGAAGTCAGCAGCAGCAGCAGCAGCAGAAGAAGAGGAGGTGAGTTGTAACAGACATGTTGGTGGAAGATGTATCTGAAATGTAAGCAGTCATGACTGCAAAATGATTGGCATTAAAATGTGAACCTTACATATATTATCATTTCTTTACAGGCAGATATTGTATCGACGCCCAACTTTGTTGTTGAAGTAACAAAACAGGCTGCAAAACATTCCCTAGTGTTTGACTGCCATTTCCCTGAAGACGAGGTAAGCGCACACAGGCTGCTTGACATTGACAGCAGCATGTCTCTGACCTTTCAGTCTGACAGTTTTGAGTTGCATAGAAAAGGCTGGATTTGCATTTTTGCAGATGAGTCACGGTGAAGGAGAGGAGGAGAGCGACATCTTTGCCATTCGCGAGGTCAGCTTCCAGCCCGAGGGCGACTCCGACTGGAAGGAGACCAGCTACACGCTCAACACGGACTCTCTGGACTGGGTGAGATTTGAGGCCAGAAACAGAGATTAATAATAGACGTGACGGGCGATGACACCCGTTCACTGGCGATGACACCCGTTTACTGGCGATGCCTTCTCATCGCTGCTGTTTTTCCAGGCCCTGTACGACCACCTGATGGACTTCCTGGCCGACCGGGGAATCGACAACACCTTTGCCGACGAGCTGATGGAGCTGAGCACTGCCGCCGAGCACCAAGAGTACATCAAGTTCCTGGAAGACCTCCAAGGCTTTATCAAGTGTAACTAATGCTAGATAGACGCTGAAATTCACTTTTTCTTTCATACGTATCCCGGCAAAGTTTGAGGAATGCAAATCCAGAGATGTTGCGAGAGACTGATGATCACTTGCTTTTGTGTCTGCGGCATGTTGCCGGCAGTTGTCACATTTGGCTGCGATTGTGTTCTCCTTAATAAAACGTGATGTTATTTTTCTGTAAGTTAAATGAGAGTTTTAAATTAAATATACGAAGGTCATGACAGAAACCGTCTTTGTTCCCGTCTTAACTTTAGTGCTTTTACATGCTCCACTCTGTATTTGGGAATATCCTAAAGCCAGTAAAGGGATATTTTGCTCACGGTGTGAACTCGAAAACAAACAAAAAAAACATGAAAATGAAACTGTTTACAAAATCAGTTTGTGTCGACGTGTGAGACGTCTTCTGGTTTTACAGCTCGAGTCTTCTGGCCTCTCGCTGACTTTGTAAGGGAGTTCACTTTGTGATGTGAAGTCTAAATATGAATGGCATGTATTGTCTTCAGAGGATGTAAGAACAGTGTCCAATAAAACAGTTAGATAATAACAGATGATTTTCTTCTGTCAATTGGAAATGCTGACACATGCCGAAACTACATTCATTAGAACACGGCAAAGTACTAAAACATATAAATCATCTGTAAGTTAAGCATAATTAAAGCAGTGTTGTCTTCTGATATTCAGGCCAGAATTAAACCCAAGTCTAAGCTTAAATAATACCTACAGGTGTTAAACCACTGAAGACAGGCCAGTGCGGTCAAAGGTCAAGGTGACCTTGATAAACTCATTGTTTTTGGTCTGTAACCCGATAATTCAAAAGCAAATCATGACGACGTTTAACACAAATATCTAATGGGTTAAAACGGTGACATTTCATGTCCAAAAGGTCAACTTCATGCAGCGATGTAGTGTTCAGCAGAAACACCTTTCTGGACATGAAATGATAACAGACGGAGGCAGAGGCCCTGATCCGTGTTGTCCTCCACACAACGTGTACACATTTAAGAAATTCTGTAAAGGCTGGAAGATTTTAACTTGATTTTAACTTGATATGAGTGGTTAGCAAGTCAGTCTTTCAATCAGAGGGTCAGTGGTTCGATCCCCGGCTCCGCTAGTCCATGTCGTTGTGTCCTTGAGCAAGACACTTAACCCTCATTGCTCACCGTTGCTGTGTCTACGGTCTACTGTATATCATGTAAGTCGCTTTGGATAAAAGCGTCAGCTAAATGAAATGTAATGTAATGTAAAATAAGTGATGCCTCATATTAAGGGTTAGATGCATTTAGACTCACATTTGTTATGAATAAGTTACTTTTGACAGATAAGTAAGAATAACTACTGTGTAACTACATTTATGAACAAGCTATACAACTATGTTTTGTATATTTGATTGAAACAGGCCAACCTGAAGTATGAGGTCAAAAGGTTTCAGAGCATCATAATAATGCTAAAGACGGATCTATTAATAATTACTGTCTTCAGTGAGTGATGGTAAGGAGGACTTTACCTCCAAAGGAAGTTGACACAATGATAGCATATGCCTCTGTTGCACAACAGTCCACACACACACACACACACACACACACACACACACACACACACACACACACACACAGCTGACCGATGAGGGGCCTCGGGGCCGTCAGTGAGCGCCACTTCTTCCCGGAGACAGCGGAGTGTGTGAAGCGGACGGGGGGAGTCATTTGTGGGGAAAGTTCACAGTCGGTCAACAACGGTGCGCCATGGCGGGCAAAGGGAGAGGGTGTCCGGCCGGCCGCAGGCAGCCGCTCCACAACTCCTCGGACTCGGACTCGGAGGCGGACGGCGGACCGGTCCGGGTGGTCTTCGGCACCGGGCCGCCCGCCGGCTCCTTCCCGTGCAGCCAGGTCATCCACAGCGGGCACTTCATGGTGTCGTCCCCGCACAGCGACTCCGCGCCGCGCGGCAGGAAGAGCGGCGGCTCCACGAGATACGACTTCGACACGGTGAACAGGACGTGGTGCCACACGTACCGGTACGGCCCGCTGAGCTCCGGCAGCCTGAGCATCGACCCCACGCTGACCCGCCTGTTCGACTGCATGTCCCTGGCCTACAGGTGGGTCAGGAGCCCGGCTGCTCGCATATTTACTTACTTCCACTTGTATCCCCGTTATTTCAGGTAATGTGTCGCTGTAAATAAAGGACCAGTGTGAAACGAGATGTTAGAAAGCAGTCAGTTTCATATTGTAGTATTTAAATAGTAAATAGTACAAATAATTATAAATAGCTGACCTTGCAGGATATCATTGAAATGTTCTCCCCCCTCTTGATCTCCCTGTGTAGTTCATAATTGCATATGTTTTATTATGAGACTAAGCGCTCCATATAAAATATGTTTCAACAGGTTTCCCTGACTTCACTGTCTCTTGTGCAACAGTTTATAAGCTGGACTTTGATTCTAGCTGGCAGCAGTGGAAAAGATTACAGTGTCACTGAGGGAAAGAGAGACAATCCTTAAACCATGCTCAGAATATGTTTATTAATATTATTATTATTATAATTATAATGTATTACAATCATGTAAAACAGACAAGTGAACACCCAAATGTGCATTTGCCTCTTTCCCTGCGGAGGGAAGATGGGTGCTTGAGAAAGTTTTGTCCTTTTTGTTGACAACTTGTTTAAAAGAGTTGTCATCAACCTTTGGCCTAAAGAAGAGAAATGTTTTTCTGCCATGTTTTTTTTATAGTTTGATGACAGTTGCACAATAAAACCAGAGCCAGGGTGTTTACCAGTACAACAGACATCAACTCTTCAAAAAGGACTTCAAAAATATAAACTCTGCACTTTATTTTATTTTTTTATTTATCTACGTGCTATATGCCAAGTATATTGACTATAATGTGAACTTGCTCTGCTGCACAGCATTTGTCATTAACATGTTGGTCCGCTGGACGTCTCCGGTGATAATGCTGTCTCGGCTGGTTCGGAGTGTGTGTCTGTCGCTCCATTAAAAGCATGTTGAAAACGATTCCCCGGGCTTCCTAGCAACTCCCTGAGCACCTTGCATTAGGAGGCCTCTTTCTCAGCACTCAGCAGGCTGAGGGACGCTGAAAAAAAGGTGCAAACAGCCGGACAGTGTAGCGGTGAATAAACTGATTGGCCACTATTAGTCAAAACCAGGACAGGTTTCTAACATATTTTCCACTTTGGAATAAAATAGTGTCTTTCCTTCTCTCACTGTTTTTACCAGCAGTGAATCAAACATTGCCCATTTTCCATTTGAACAAATTGCATGTTTTCCAATTGATTGTGTGTTTTGTTTGCAGCGGTAAGATAGGATCCCCCAAGTGGAAGTCTTTTAAGGGTCTGCGGTTGCTGTGGAGGGATAAGATCCGTCTGAACAATGCCATCTGGAGAGCCTGGTTCATTCAGTGTGAGTCCACCATCTTCCCCTGCACTGTTAATGAAGAAGGGCATCAAACGCAGCACAAAGTGCTTGGCGGGAAGTCAGGAGCTAAGAACAAATTAGCGCCGAGACATAAATGAGGAGGCGTCCATGAAGTAAACACATGAATATTTTTCCACCCTGTTCAAACGGCTGATGTTGTTGCTCTGCGTGTGCTGTGTTTAGATGTGGAGAAGAGGAAGAGCTCAGTGTGCGGGTTCGTCACGCCGCTGGAGGGCACGGAGTCCGATTCACATCGGAAACCTGAAGTGAGCGATTGGAGCACAGGCTGGCTTCATTTTCCAACTGCACCTCATTCCAAATCCAGTAAATTAAAATGTTTTATTTATATTCTGATGAGCTTGGTCATTGGTCTTTCTGCATTATGTCAACAGGCAATTGTATTAGAGGGCAGCTACTGGAAGCGAAGGATTGAGGTGGTGATCAAGGAGTACCACAAGTGGAGGATTTACTATAAGAAGAGGGTGAGCACTCTTTTTATTTTATAACACGTATTTCATCTTTTGTATAGTTTTAACCGTGTTTAACCCATATTCTACCTCCAGGTCCCTCAGGTGGGCTGACTCGGGGCTCCTGGCCGTCCTGAGATCCAAACGTAAAGGGACGGCCTCTGACCCGTAGCGCTATTTATCAATCTAGATCGTTTTGGCGTGAGTCACCTAGTCTTAGAGATATCGTCCGTAGAGATGTCTGCCTGCTCTGCAGTATGATGGGACTAGATGTCATCCGGGTTGTGGGGCTCAAAGCGGCAAAAAAGTACATTTCGATAAATCATGACCCTTTGAGCCACTAGACTGTGGTACATTACATTTCATTTAGCTGACGCTTTTATCCAAAGCGACTTACGTGATATACAGTAGACCATAGACACAGCAACGGTGAGCAATGAGGGTTAAGTGTCTTGCTCAAGGACACAACGACACAGACTACCGGAGACGGGGATCGAACCACCAACCCTCTGATTGAAAGACCGACTTGCTAACCACTGAGCCACAGTCGCCCCATGGTACAGCCCCATCGGATCTGCCCACGCATACTTTTAATCAGTCACGATTGAATCCTTTTGGCTTGTATCTCAACAGCTGTTGGTTAGGTTGATATGGCATTTTGACGAGACATTCGTGGTCCTCAGAGGATGAATCCTACTGTCTTTAGAGACTCCCCGACTTTTCTGCTAGAGCCACTTGTTGGGTGACATTTGCAGTTCAGATCCGAAGTATGTTGACGCTATTGGATGGATTGATGCAAGATTAGCTACCGATAATCAAAGTCCCGAGAGCAGGAATTCTGAGGACTTAAGGAGACGCAGGAGATATCTTGAGGTTTGGATTAGCGCCACCAGCAGGTCAAATGCTTCACTCATATCTTTACATCTACTTACTGGATTGATTACAGCTAAGCTTGGTGTAAATGTCCATGGTTCCTGCATGATATATCCTACTATCCTACTTTTCCTCTAACGCCTCCATGAGGTCACACTTGTGGTTTTGAGTTAAATGTCTCAACGAGTTTTGGGTCAATTTCCACGACTTTTGCTACAGACATTCATGGATGAATTGTTATGAATATAATTCTGTCCAACACTGTTCCCATCAGCCTCAGCTGCACTTCGTGTTCAGTGCAAATTAGCGAATGCTAGCATGCGAACATGCTGAACTAAGATACTAAGTGTTATGAAATGTTTTTCTTTTCTTTTGCAGCTTCAGAAAAAGAAGGATGATATTCTATCGATGCTCCAAGAGGTATGATGCTTTCTCATTATTCTGGTACTTTCTGTAACAGCAGTCAAATATTGATTTTGACCCAGGCTTGTGTGTGTTGGTGACCTTCTAGCGTTGTTTACTTTTTAATCTAGTTGAAGCTCAACATATGATCAGCAAAGTCCTCCATGTGGCTATTTTTAGCACGTGGACCTATCCCTCCTCCGCTGACTGGAGAGGCAAAGAGGGGGTGAAAACAAAAAGAAGAAAAGAGACAAAAATGTGCACAACAACTTGAGTCATGGCCCGGCATTTGCAGGCAATTTACACATATTGATTGCAAGAATAGACAATCCCCCCCCCCCACCCCCACCCCCCGCCCCCCTCCTCCCCCTTCAGGCTTCATCTTCATTCAAGTGGAATAGCTGCAGAACTTAATGTCACTTCATTAAATCTGACCCACTTCCTGCCGCGGCGCTTTGTAAAAGTCGAGCGTGCACACAAGCAAACAGAAGATCGGAGGAAAAACAGGGGGAGAGGGAGGGGAGAGGGGGGAAGCGCCTCATTCATGATAGTATTCACATGACTGTGGCATGTGCACTCACAAGTCACAGCCCGTCTCATCCCACTACTGCCTCTCTCACCTGCATGATCGTCCTTTAGATTCACCGTGGCGTTGCAAAGATAATCTCCGTCTGTTTGTCTGGAGCCCAAACTGTTCATGTATTGTGCGGCTCTTCAAAGGGCATATCAGCACGAGATGACAGGTCAAAGATCACAAAACCAGGTTTTTTATTCCCAAAGCGCTATCTCGCCTTTTCTCCTCACAGATAACATCCAGTGCCTGGGGGGAAAAACAGCTCAGTGAAACCCAGAGTTTGTTTTTGTAACGTTAGTGTTTTACTTCATGTTCTTTTGAAGAGGCTTTCTTAACCAAAGGCCCGGTCCAAATCCTCTCCAACTTGCAATGGGCAGCGTTTTCCATGATTCCATGCTATACTGTCATTCCTCTTATGAAAACGTCAATCAGAGAGAAACAAAGACCTGCCAAGTTACCAAATCAGGTCATAATTAAAGACAGGGAAGCTGGCCAATGATTTGGATGAGGAGCAATAAACTCCTTAAAAGTCAGCTAAAGTCAGCTTTAGATGGATAATTTAACATGTTTTGGATGTATTAGGACTGTGCCAGTCTTCATTTTCTGAAAGCTTTTTAGATTCATTACTTGCAACTTATAGATGCTGTCAAATGTGCAGTTTGAACAAACTGACCGTCTTTTCAAAAGGGAATTAAAGTAAAGTTTGTTTCTCACCAGGAAGCATGTCCAAAGTATTCAAGTCGAAAATAAATCGAATGGCTTTTAAGAGTAGAAACAGTACTGAGCTTCATCGGTGTTATGGTGGTGAGGGGCTCCTTGGAAGGATTTCCCCCCTGTGAGCGCTGCCAGTCCCAAAAGATGAAAACAAAAATAATCATGACCTATGAGATGTCTGTTTTTTTAATTTAAATATAATATTACGATTGTTTTGTCACGAAAGCGGTGTGACTCAAGGGATGTCAGTCAGTCCACCTCAGACTGAAATATCCTAACAACTATATTGGATGCATTTCTAGTGACTAGGATGATCTGCAGCCTTTTCCTCTAGTCCCATTTACATTAACATTTCAATTAGGCAAATTATGACATTCCCTTTTAAACTTCGCTGCCGTTCTAATTAGCAAATATTAGCATGCTATTACCCCGAGATGGTCAACGTCTACAATGGTGATGGTAAATATTACCTATATATATTAGCGCTGTCTCTGAGAGCATGTTAGCATGCCGATGTTAGCACTTAGCTCGAAGCTCCTCTGTGCTAACGAACAGTCTGGCAGAATCTATAGTGGATACGCACCGCTGGCCTCGATGTGTGGGCGTCCTTATCTTCTCCTCTCCTCCGCATGTGGGAAGAAATATCTCCACTCAAGACACAAGGACGAGGTGTTCGGCATTAACGGCCTTGCTTTAGTTTCATCTAAGTTTGCACATTTTATTTATTTTCTATTTCTCGCAGGAAACAAAAACAATAACGTGGTAGAGTAAATAATGGCCATCAGAAGTGATGGATATGTGTATGTATATTTTCTCCTTTGGAGGCAGCAGGGCTGGTCGGGGGACTCGGGCCTCGCTGTTTGCTCGCACGTGAGTGTGGCCGCCAGAATTAGGTCAGGGACAAAAGACTGCTGCTCGTATTGAAATGGTGAGACATCAAAATAACGAAATGAACAAAGCCGGCATAATGAAAACCTCTAAGAGGCTAGTGTTTTTGAACAATATGTCAAAAGTGCTTTTTCATCATGCACTGCTTGCACGCCCGCACGAGCGCACACAACAATCTGACTAAATTTCTAAACTTCCACACAGTTGTACCCTCGCTCAAAGAAAATCAAATCTAGAGGTAAATGAATAAATTACCAGAGGGGATGTCGTGCGCTTAGAAGTAATCAAAACAGTTTCCGGCTCTATCTGGGCTTCCCTATAAATGTGGCGTCAGAGTTGGAAGTGGAGGGTACAGAGGGGGAAGGACCGGAGCTTCATCTACTGTGAGTGTTTCACTGAGAAGAGAACATTACATGTTAGTGGAAGAAGACATGTCACAATATGTGTGTGTTTTTGTGTAAGAAGATGTAAGTTGTGTTTTAGCGTGTTGGAATTGTCCTTTTTTTTTAAGAGCTATTGGCTCCACTAACTTTGCACGACTAAACAACTCATTGAAGGAGCTTTAGCTGCTGGTGACGTGACCTTTTCTCACCATATGCCGGACATTTACAGGTGCGAGGACCAAACCTTTCAGTGCTATTTGCAGGGAGCCCTCAGATGGATAGATCAGTGATCGACTTGTCACTAGAAGTTGATCCTAAGTTTGGCTCTCTGGCTGATGTGCTTCAGGGTCAGATCTGCCAGGCCAAGTTGGAGAAATGGTCCAATCAGATGCACCAGGAGCCTGAGGCTGCGCCGGTGGAGGTCCACATGTTTGACCTGGACTGCCTCCTGTCCGACATCTCCGACACCCTGTTCACCATGACGCAGAAGCCGTGCCCCTGGGCCGGGGAGCGACACGACAGTGAGTAGTCAGAACATTTGCAGAAGTTGATTATGATTATGGACAACTGCTGGCTTTTCAGCTGCATATTAAATATGTCTTCATTTTCATTGGGCATTTATCATTTGCATGCATCGTTTGGCTGAAAAAGTGATTCCCAGGTCTACTTTATTTAACATGTTTTTCAACAAAGAACCTAGAGGACAGACTTATGGTTATATCATGTACATATGTATATATGTCATGAAATATAGTGAGATGTATTTCATGTTCTGAACCTGTTCATTTTTTGTCGATAGTTTTGTACAATGTGTTTCAGTCTGTGCTCTTTTCACCGGTTTGACAAAGAAAGTGACGTACTTCCATGCACCAACCGAGATTTGATAATACAATTGTTGCCTATTTAGTCATGACCATTACGAAAAAAAAAGTTTGACATTTTGGGAGATACTCTTATTCTTTTTCTTGCCAAGAGTTAGATGAGAAGATTGGTACCACTCTCATGTTCTTCCTTTCAATATGAAGCTGCATCCGGTTAGCTTAACTTAGCATAAAGATACAGTTAGCCTGGCTCTGTCCAATAAAGGACAGAATCTGCCTCCCAGCATCTCTAAAGCTCACCAATCAACACTGGAGGTGTTCGGGACATCTGCTACAAACAGGCTAGCTGTTTCCTGACTTTATGCTAAGCTAAGCTAACCGGCTGCTGGCTGTGTCATGGTACTGAATGGACAGACATGAAAGCACTGACTCTCAGCAACTTAAATCTCCTAAAATGAATTATTACTTTGACGTTATAGGCCTTTTTCAGAAGAGGCTTCAATATTTTGCCTCACTTTTGTCATCTGGTGCAGCTGATGGGTCACGTGGTCAGCCAAAGGAACCCACCCTACGAATAAGGAAATGCCCTATGATGAAAGAATAAAAAGCACACGCATTATGGCGGACTGTAAACAGATGCACTCACTCACATTTATCTCTGATACAATGTTTTCTCCGTCCTCAGCGTACACCAGCAATGCTGATATAATACAGCCAGGTCTGACTCTGCAGCCCAACCTGGAGGATTTCATGGATATACCAGGTACCCTCTTCTATGACTGTCTGTCTGTCTGTTGAATCTTAGCATGTTGTCTTAGAATGGCAGCAGATCAATATTGCTTCAGCTGTTTAATCATTAATAAAAATCAATTTCATTAATCGTTAACTTTAATGACAGTTCAGTATCTACATTTCTGACAGGCCACATTCCTGATTCACGTTTTACCCGCTCAGACACAATGCAAAATAAAGGTATTCTGGTATTAAGTCTTTAAAGCTGAATTCAAGATTCAATTGCAGAGATTTGTTTTGACATATTACATGACATGAATCTGTTCTGGAGTGACACTCCTTTGTTTATGTGCTGTGTCTGCAGTAATGTCCCTCAGAGGTTCGAGGAGGGTCAAATGCAAGGTTGAGCGAGGAGAATGGGGAAGTGGAAGAGAATGTGTTTGACCGCAACCCTTGGCTCTGGCCCTATGAGGCCATTGAATACAGTGATGGACTGGGAGAGGTTGTGCAAGAAGTTATGATTATTAATAAAAGCAACTATGATGAATATCTTCCTCATAACAATGAATAGCAGGCAGCTGTCTTCAGCCAACAAGCTCCGAACACATTGTACTCTAGCTGCTCAGCGCCAGACAGCAGACGGACACAGTTGGGGACTAGCATTTAGCAGCTGAAGGGCCAGATACTTACTGCTGCATATAATGCAAGTGTTTCGGCCACTAGGAGGTCAGTGGAGTACTTTAACACCACTGGTGGGACATGTGCGTCCTCATTGTATGACATAAACAGAGCGGGGAGCCACCAATGCTTAGTAAATGATGCTCCATTTAAAGTCAAATAGACCTTAAAGCAGGGTATGCTTTAGGTGTAGCTACCTTGTGATTGACAGGTTGCTACCAGATGGTGACGGTCAAAACTCAAGTCTTCAAAACCAAAGTCCACAAAGCAGCGTGTGACCTCACGGGGAATACGTCCACTTCTTATATATAGCCTGCTACCAGCTCTCTCCAGGGTAACCTTTAAAAATGTGATCATGTTGTTGTTGCGTACAAAGCTCATTTCTGCTGCCTCCAAGTGGCCAGAAAATCAGCTAATGCAGTATTCATTCTCTTATCAGTCCCGAGTCCTTTTTTTTCAAGATTAATTATTGTCAAAGATATGTCACTCAAGTGTGAGAGGCAGAAAACGTGTTATGCCCAGGGCTGCATGCCAAACGACAGGGAGACACAGAGAGCCACGGGCCACAGAGGCTGTGGTTGTGTTCGGCCTTTGTAACCCACAGACAGCCAGTGGCACTGCTGGAACACATTGTGTGTGTGTGTGTGTGTGTGTGTGTGTGTGTGTGTGGCTGTTTGTTCTCACAGCGTCCTGAGGGGTCAGCTGTCCGCCTCTCACGCTGGTCACAAGATCCAGGGAGCTAGTGAGTGTCTGTCAGAGCGGCTCAGTTTAATCTATGCAGGGTGGAGGGGTCTGAAGTGGACATACGGAGGACATGTCAGTGGTTTCTCTTCACTGAGGTGAACACAGACACACTGGTATGTATCTGCAGATTTGCCTTGTGCCCACAGAGCTTGCGTCACGCTGGATTCCCCGCTGCTGTTTGTGTGCACGGTAGCTCCAACGAGCCGAAAACAAAGTTCATGTTTGCCTCCTCCACTGGTCGAAAGAAAAGCTGTTTTGATTTCGGTGCCGTGAGATGTGAAGAAATAGTTTTACTCACAGTTGGCAGCTCGGCACATTCAGTTGCCAGTGCGACTCTGAAAGTATGTGACCTGGCAGATGCGGCGCAAATACCCTGAATGGCCACACACACACACACACACAGCGCTTCACTGCGTTCTGGACGCTGACTCTGTGTGTGATGTGTGATGTGATATCAAACTGCAGACTGATCGTTACAATTCCAGGCTTGTTTCAGCCACACCTGTTAAAGAAGAAAAAGGTTTTATCAAATGGATTTTATTTCCCATAAATACTGCATTATATCCCTTTTTCTATTTCATTCCAAGTCTAATTCCCGTTATTGCAAAGCACCTTGTGCTTCACTTTGTTGTATGAAAGATGCCATACAAATGTTTTTTATAATAATAATGATACTATAATAATAATAAAAATACTTATTTTGTTATTATTATTATTATTTAGTGGGTTTTATTTTCCACCTTATGTTAAAAGCATTCTTTTGTAAAACACCATTTTCTCCTATAATAGAGTTTAGTTAAATTACCTAAATTAAGTTATGTTAGCGGTGAACGCGTGGCCATACAGCAGATGACATCATCTCATTAGGTCTCTGTTGTGCCTAAGTGAACAATTAATAGAGGTATATTATGGGTTAAGTACAATGTGAACGCTTTCTTCACCTGTTTGTGTGTGTGTATTATATTTAACGCCACTTTCTTGACAAAAAGATGCAGCTAGCTTTGAGGCTGCTGCATGTGTTGTGTCATCAAAGCAGTTCATTTAACTAGAGAATCGTGCTCGTTCCTTCTGTATCAATGCTCAAAGTCTCTTCCTACTTGACAGTGTGTGTGTGTGTGTGTGTGTGTGTGTGTGTGTGTGTGTGTGTGCTTCTCTCAGATATCTTTATGAACTACCGGGGCCAGCCCACTGAGCAGACTGCTTTTGCTGACTGTGGCTATTTCGGGATCTCGCCCAGTGCAGCGTTTGCGCCCCATCCCTCCTCTGGGGTGACGACTCCTCAGCTACTCATCGACGCCCAGCTGGCTCAGGTACTGCTGGTGGGAACGGCTCCTCCATCGTGTGACATGCACTGCTGCATTAAATACTCCATCAGCGAACCGACGGTGCTGCTGTTAACTCCGTAAAGCAGATTGAATCTTTCTCTTGCAGCCCAATCTGTCGTCTGACAGTTTGCCTCCGCCCTCCTCGTCCAATACCCGGCCCCACCAGGCCGGTCCGGGCCAGGCCTGCGGTGAATACCACGCATCTAGTATCATATCGGGCGCCATGCCCTACAGACATCAATCATACTCAGATCCAGCTGTTTCTATAGCATTCACCACCAGCATCCAGCAGCCGGCCTCTTCGAGTATCCCCTTCCTGTACCCGCTGCCATACCACAAGTTTGGTTACTACACAACCACCAGCGTGACCCCCACAGTCATCACACACACCGCCTCCACCATGGGGGCCCCGGGCTCTGTGCACCAGGGCCCCAGCTACCCTCACACAGGGGACACGTACCCCCAGGGCCCCTGCCACTCTCTCAGTTACCCGGAGGCCGTGTCGGAGCCGGTCCGAGCGGCGCTGCCCTCCGGCACCGCGGCCCACTGCTTCTCGGTCCCGGAGCAGGTGGCCGTCCCGGGGGTCAGAGGGAAGCACAAGCAAAAGACGGGAGGGGTGAAAACACTCGGAGCCTCTGTGGCGCCGGCTAACCCCTCGTCCACTGCGCCCACAGCCAGTAGCTGCCTAGCGGAGCTGCTCTCCTCCAGCGCCCGTGAACGTGAGTCCGTTTCTGTCCTTGTTCTATCTTTAGCAGCAGTTATTCATCCGGGGCGACTGTGGCTCAGTGGTTACCAGGTCTGACTTTCAATCAGAGGATCGGTAAGTCGCTTTGGATAAAAGCATCAGCTAAATGAAATGTACTGTAAATGTAATGCGATGAATCATGTTTCTGTGAGAAGAAATGAGCAAATGCGTGTTTTTCTTTGTGCTTCCAGGGAAGCCCCCGCTAGGATTTGATACTTCTCTAGTGACAGCCAAAGGTCAGAGGTCATCATCGCCCAGCTCCTCGGTGAGCCTGTCCTTTAGTAAGAGCGGTGTTCATTTGTGCTGAAAGCCGGCTTGTCCGAAACTTTACTGCGAAATCAATAGTTTGTGAATTGCATTTCTAAAGAGATGCAGACAGCTCTGTAATATCAATAACGTTCTGATTTAAGTCATATGCACAAAATCTTGGTGACATTTTTTGAACATTTTGTTCACAAGAGGTGAAACGTGCATCTATGGTAGTACGGTATGGTGTAATAAATGTTGACCCTGTGTGTTGCTCAGCAGTCGAGCTGCAGCACTCATGTCGTTGGGGCTTTATCGCAGCTGCAGCACGGAGCTGGTTGGCCGGCGGGGATCCCGGCGCTGACGCCTCTGCACAGCCAGACCGCCCCCCCAGGTCACAGCGCACCCCACGCCAGCACCTCCAGAGGCCTGGCCGTGTCCGCCCTGCTCAGCCACGGCTCCTCCACGCACGCCGGCTCGACCCTCCTCGTTCCCAAGACCGAGAAACTTTCTCCCGTCCAGCTGTACGGCGCGGACAGGAGCCTCACAGGTATGCCCCCAACGCTCCCAAAACCCTGAAGGGACCATGGCACCTGTCAGGTTGGTGCCATGGTAGAATGTACGTGGTCAAACCAGAAGCCGGGCTGCATGAGCTCCAAAGAGATATTGATGATTCATTTTGGAAATTCATGACTGCGGGTTATAAAATATTGAGACACGACCTTTTTAATAATTAAGTGGTCATTTTTCTTCCAATTCAGTTTTCCTGTCATGCAAAGAGAAAATAATACATAAATAAATTATATTGGAAAGTAAATAAATAAGGGAATTAATACAAAAGTAACTAAATAATCAGATTAAAATAAATATTTACTTTGTTGTATTATTTGAGTTTATATAATGGCATATTAATTAAATTATCAAGTAATTTATTTATTTTTGGCAGCTTCCGTCCTCAAGTAGAGGTCATCCAATTTTCCTGAAGATATAACACATAGATATTTGCTATATCTCTTCTTCTTTTAGTTAATTTTCCAAACCCTTTGGATAAAACCTCCACCCCCGAGTCCCCACACTCATGCTTCTCAGGACACGAAAAGATAGAATCAAGTAAGGTAGGACATACTTTCATTTTATCGACATATTATATATATATATATAATTTATATATATACACATTTGACCTGTCAATCCGGGTGTGACGTGTGATGAGCATATTTCTGCACTGCATACGTTATCTGCAGCAAACAGAGACCAGGAGGATAACTCACATCTCGGCGGAGCAGAAGAGGCGCTTCAACATCAAACTGGGTTTTGACACGTTACACAACCTCGTGACGACACTGAGCTCTCAGCCGAGCATAAAGGTACCGTGAAAAAGATGTGCAGCTGCATTAGAGATAGATGTGATGAGAGGGAGCGTCACCAAAGTGGAACTGGAAGACTGTTTGTGACAAGAGCAAAAAATATTGAAGATTTGTGAATAATTGTGGCAGTGACATGTGGGGATCCCTCTTGTCTGCTGGCACAGATCAGCAAAGCCACCACACTGCAGAAGACTGCCGAGTACATCAGTAAGATGCAGCAGGAGAGAGCGCAGCTGCACGAGGAGGCTCAGAGACTCCGAGAGGAGATCCAGCTCCTGAACTCTGCCGTCAAGTGAGACCTTTAACCATGCTTCCCTAGTGTGTGTGTGTGTGTGTGTGTGTGTGTGCACATCCATTAGGATTGGGTGGATATCTTTGTTTAATATTATATCAGGGTGATATTAGAATTAAATTTCAAGGGATTTCTCGAGGGTCAGTATGAACAGTAGGAATGATCACAGCTGTTTCCATGTACATTTGGGGGCCTGATTACGGACCTGCAAACCTATTTATTATCACATACTGCTTTATATACAAAGATGCACTGCACTGCTTTGCTGACTCTGCGTTTTCTCTCTTCACGCAGCGCGTGCCAGCAGCAGCTGCCGGCCACCGGCGTGCCCATCACTCGGCAGCGCTTTGACCACATGAGGCAGAAGTTCCGAGAGTACGTCCAGGAACAGACGCTGCGGAACTGGAAGTTTTGGATCGTATCCTTTGTGAATATAAATCTGACCAGAGGTCAACTAAAAATATCTCGCTGCCACAAACACAACAAATATAATCCGGTGTTGGGTACTGAATGCACTCATCCATCCCTGTGTGGGGCTCTTAAGTGTCAGTACTTGGCAGGAGGTGAATGCAGCATCAACCAGCTTAGGAAGGAATATGACGTTTTGTTTGTTTGTCTTTGAATGCAAATGAACTGAGACAGATGTCTGTTTAATAAAGTGTAGCAGGGAAATGGAGATGTTTACTTTTGGTGAAATACAAATGGCAAGAAACCAAAAGCTGGACTCTGTAGAGATGTAAGTGTGTATAGTTTTAATGCAAGTCTTCATCTGGGGAGTCTCAGTGTAGTCATGCAGATAAAAAAAATGCATGTGTGTTGCAAATGCTGGTTTGATTAAAAAAAGTAATATTAAGCCATAACTCGTTCCTCAATGATCACCCAATCTTTTACTGCTGTCGTTATCTTGGAGGCAAGATAAAAGGATTAGATTACCATTTTATCACCTTCAGGGTGTTTTCTCTGGATGACTATTGAGCTTATTTCTATGCTGCCCGAGGACATGTGCATTTATCAAACTGCTGATAAAATAAAGTGAAAACATAAAGTTCTCCAAGAGGATCTTTTCTCTTTACGCAGAGTCAAGATAGAAGCTTTTACCGTAGATTTGACTGCTCATTTTCCCGTCTTTCCAGAGACAGTCCTGTTCAACAATGACAACTTATTCTGTCGAACACCAGTTTAGTGCCGCTTCCAAAACAATAAGCCGCTTGCAGTGTTGTGACTGAAATTACCATTAAAGAATACGTCTGATGATATTGTACTATTTCTTGTTGTTAATGTAAACAAATCCCACAAAAAGACTAAAATCAACAACAAATCGGTCCTAACACGTCCGATACATGTCTTATTCCTGTGCCACAGAGCTCCATTGGTAATAACTATAGAATAGCATAGAATAGAAAACACTTTCTAATTTCTACCTTTTTTTTTACATACAAAAGGCAGACTTTTGTCTTTGATTTGTCTGTGTGAAATATTCTATTACCAAAAAGGTACATTAAACACATTGTGTAACTTCCAGACAGGACACATTCACATTAAAACACAGTTCAGCAGGGTCGTCCTTCAGTCAGAGGATCGGCGGTTCAATTCCCGGCTCCGCTGGTCCATGTCGATGTGTCCTTTGGACACTTAACCCCAGGCTCCCGCCGGCTGTTCTCGCGGTGTATGAATGGGTACGAATGGTTAAACAGTCCTGATGGGCAGGTGGCCCTGTCATCAGTATGAATGGGTGTGAATGGGTGAATGATGAAGTATTGTTCAAGAGCTTTGAGTGCTCGTATTACTAGTAAAGCGCTGGTTAAGTACAGGCCATTTACATATCACATGACACATTTGAAGGTCATGATTTCTTCATAGGTTTTTTAAGTATTTTGTTTTGTGTGAAAACTATGTTGTTTTGGTTTTGGGGCGATCTGTTCCTTTAATATCAATTAAGTTCAGAAAACTAAAGCTTTAGCGTGTCACGTTTGAATGACTTCTCTCCTCAACCCGGCATCAGTTCAGCATCATCATCGAGCCGCTGTTCGAGTCCTACAATGGAATGGTGTCCACGGCCAGCGTGGAGGACTTGTGTCGATCCACTCTGTCCTGGCTGGACCAGCACTGCTCCCTGCCCGCCCTGAGACCCAGTGAGCGCAGCGCCCATCCAAACCCATGTTCCTCCGTGTCATCGTCAATGTTCCTTCCCACTGGCTCTAATCTGTTTTATGGTCTCCTGCAGTGGTTCTGAGTTCCCTTCGTATCCTGAGTACCACCACGGCCATCCTGACGGACCCCAGCCTGGTGCCGGAGCAGGCCACCCTCGCCGTCACCCGGGGCGACCCCGACGCCGCCCTGGACCACTCCTTACTGTCTGGAGACGATATGCACCCCATGTGACCGAGGGGAGCAGACTCAGTGGAAACTTAACTGGAGTCCATCACAGCGCACAGAGGACCGAGGAGAGCCTGTGGAATGGTTTCAAAAGACTCAGCCTCCTCTCCCAGACGTTTGATAATGCATCCAGTCACATTCCAAATAAAACTCACCAGCGCCAAAAAGAATGTATCCCAGTACCCCATAAAAACATCACTGTTTGTGATTCCTGCCTACATTCTTGTAAAAGCATAACATACCTACTATATGCTACACAAGCAAAATCTTCAGATGAAGTTCAGTCACTGTGAAAAGCTTAAATCTGTGTTTCTGCATTTATTCTTAATTTCGTTCACATCTCAGGTTGTCTTTTTTTGTTTCAAATATATTAGTGTCTCAGATTACTGACAATTTCTCGGCACAATATGTCTCACCGCGTCTCATACTTATCCCACGCTGTATTGGGTGTCACACACCAGTGCTAGTGTAAAGTAAGAGACACATAAACAGCTTTAGTAGGCAGGGATTATTTCAGAATAATAAAGGAAGTGGTTCTCAAAGTGCAGTTTGCGGACCATCGGGGCTCCTTGAAGGCGGCCCAGAGGGTCTCCACTAAAATGATAGACCAGTGGTTCTCAACCTTTTTTCAGGGACGTACCTGGGAAATATTAGTAGTAGTAGTAGTAGTAGTTGTTGTAGTAGTAGTAATAATAGTACCCCCTAACCTGCATAAAGCATTTTTAGTTGAAAAAAAAGATATACACTGTGCCATCAGAATCTGATTTAATATAGAATATATAAAATTATGTTTATGAACTTACACTTTTATTTTATTGAATATTTATTAAATAACTATTTTTAAAGGATTTTAAAGGGATACTAATTTTTAAATATATCTTTTACAAATCTCAGGTACCACCTGGAGTGCCTTCATGTACTCACAGGGGTACACGTACCCCCATTTGAGAACCACTGTGATAGATGTCTGCATTGATGATAGATTTCAGCTTTTTCAATTACAATAATAAGAAACATATTTCCTTTCAGTAAGGACAAACGTTCCCTTAAGTCAGTTGTGTCAAATGCCTATGCAGCTACAATATTATATTAAAAATATATTAAAATGTTTTTTTTTTGTATACTTGTGTGTGTGTGTGTGTATATATATATATATATATATATATATATACACACACACACACACACACACATTCTCCTTGACCACCTTTTAATGAACTCAGTTTGTTTTTAACCAAAATAGTTAGTTATCACAACTTCCAAACCAGTTTATAGAAGAACATTCCTGAATACACTTCAGGTCTTTATCACATTACATTACATTTCCCAGACGCTTTTATCCAAAGCGACTTATACATGTTATACAGTAGACCGTTTGAACCACCGATCCTCTGATTTAAAGTCGGACCTGCTAACCACTGACCCACAGCAGACATTTGGACTACATCTGGTACTAATACGAGATGGCTGTGTTGCATTCAAGTGGGCCATTGAGCAGGGACCGTGAACCAGCATACATTATACCAGGAGACTGGGACTGCAGCTAAATGGGATCCAGCCATCAGTAGCCCCGCGTTTCCTGCGACATGTCGACATGTCTTCTCAAATGGACTTGCCTTCCAAATGATAATATAGCACGTGAACCACCCCACTGTCGCCTATTATTCGGACAAATTTCGTTTACAGAGGAACAATAATGGTGCAATCAGCACGCTAGGTGACGCCATCCCAGTGCATTTGACTCCCACTTCGTCCGGGCTGCGGGTGCCCCTCCGGTCCGAAAGGGGGCGCCGCGCTTGTCGGCGGTGCCGGGAGAGGCGCCGCTGGTGGGTTTTTGTTCCAGAGCTGCTCGGTGCGCTGTCCACTTCAGCACCACAAGCCGAGCGGAGGCAGCGGGCTGCTAGCTTACGCCGAAGAGGAGGGACGGAAGACGCGGCTCAACATCAGCACCGACCCGAGTCCCGAGTGACAGAAGATACCGCGAACATACCGGCAGCGACGGCGAAGGAAGGAAAAAGGTAAGAGCTTTTCGAAGGGAGCTCAAATGGGATCAAGTTGGCGGAGGGAGCGGGGATAATAACGGACAGCATCACTGAAGAAGAACGAGCGCTCCCTTCCCTTGCAGGACCGTAAGTACTGTATGAGCGCATGAAGGCGGTGTTTACGTCCTCACGCGTTCACCCCGCGGGTCGTTCATGTACCACTTCTCTGGTGAAGGGCTTTGCGGAGGCACCGTGTGTTTTGCGGGGCTGCCTCTCCTCGCTTTGCAGATGGTGCTGTTTTTTTTTTTTTTTAATAACTCGTCGATTTCCGTTGCCACACTGTGACCAGCTGCTGTTTTTTTCCTCCTATATTTTCTCTCTGTCTTAGCTGCGGGCATTTAATGTCACATCACTGTTTCTTATATCGCTGCCATGCTTTTTGTGTGTGAATTGAGGGGCGTATTGTGTTGGTTAAAGCGCGTGCACATTTACACATTTACGGGATTACCCAGCACACAGCCGCATCATCTACTTATACACCAGCATTGTCTCAATATGTCCATGTTAGTTATGTGGAACTGCATTCTCTGAAGGAAGGATGCGTGATCGTCACGGGCTGGGCAGTCTACTTTATGAGTGATTGTGAACAGTTTGTAAATAGACAAAGACTATTATGAGGTCATATATCGTTTTGTCAATCAGGTGGACGAGCTTTAACTTTAACCCAGTGTTATTCTTACTGTGAGGGCATCCTTTAAACGGTACTATAACGCTCACTGTACCTGTTTGTATTGAATCACACTCATTATCATGGTGTTGTTCTATTTATAAGGGGCAGTTGACGCGTGACACTTTACTAACTGTGTGTGAGTCCTGTCATCCAGCGCTGGGGAGGTGGGGTGGGTGGGGGGGTCAAGGTGTCAGGTCCCATGCGCCATGTGCACTGGGGGAAATGCTGTTTCTTACAGCGTTGGCTTAATTTTGATCTGTGCTGTCAGAAGAAGGAAAAAAAAGCACTCAATATAGAGATTGATAGATTGATGGAGTTTTTTCTTTATAGATAAAAGCATGAACACATCACATTATAAGGATTCAGAATGAGCTTAATTGAATTGCTGTGGTGGCTTTTGCAGTCATTAGGCTATGCAAGATCCCCTTGGGCATCCCAACATATAATGTAACCAATATCCAAACAAATGTATAATACTATATTGTATTGTTAGAGAAATAGTCACACAGAAGAAGAACAAGAGTTCATCATACACAGTAAATCCCTGTTGGGGGAGTAAAGTTTTTTATTTTTATTTTCAACAAAGAGAACCTCCATGCTTGTGAACAGCTCTGACCCCTCTCCAAATACATGGAGGGATATATTGTGACACATATGAATACTAGAGCTCATACAATTACTGGAATCCATTAGTGGATGTACGGAAAAGGATTTGGCAACTATTTCCATAATCAATTAATCATTGGCCCAAAATGCCAAATGTGTGATGTTTCCATCATCTCATGTGTGAGGATTTGCTTTATTTCCTTCTTCTTCCTGTGTTGTATCATTGTAAACTATATATTTGGGGATTTATGACTGTTGGTTGGACAAGACAAGCCACTTTGATGTCATTCTGGAGGGCATTTTCATTATTTTCTGATAAACTGAACGGTTTATTAATTGGGATTGCATCCTTAATATAATGAAGATAATCATAGGTTCAGCCCTGCCTGGTAACGGAAACTCACAATCCAACACGCTGCTGCAGATTCCACCCCGCTGTGATGTGACAACATTCACAAAAGCCTACAGCAGCCAATCAGACGACGGTGGCTCATGTGAATCAGTAATCAGCGCTCCCTTCATGACATGCCGCTCGGTTAGAAAGGGAAAAGTCAGCAGGACCCATGTGAGTGACAGGGACAGCGGCATCGCTGACCAAACACTCGGCTGCTCGAGACTCGAGCGCCACTGTGCCGGTCTGGGCCAAAAGGAGAATATACCGAGCGTGTCTTGGAAAGCGGGCCTTCCATTTTGTCACGCCGCTGCTGTCTGGAGGGATTCAGCCGAGGTGAGGTAAGAGGCTGATCGAGGGATTAGCCGCTCATAGAAGGTGTGAGGGAAATGTCAGTCACTCTGGCAGTTATCTTCCTCTGCCGTCTGTCTCTCAGTTCCTCTCTCCACAAAGCATCTGTCTCCTGCCTGCTCCGCCTTCACATTGTTCCTGGCCGAGCAGCGATACCACCACCACCACCACCACCAGCACTCTGCAGCACCTCAGGGGGGGGGGGGTTGAAGTGGCTGAAGTGTTTCCGGTAAGCAGCAGCATCCCAGACGTTGAGTCACGATGAGGTCTGACAAACTAAACACTGAAATTGCTGCAACGTGAGAGCGGGGTTGGGGGTGGGGGGGCAGATAGACTGGGATGTGCAAGAAAATTGGCCTGAAACCCCACTTTCGGATTCTCCTTGGACGTGCTCTTCAGTTGTAGTATGTGGAGTGTAGCGTAGCCGGGCTGCGTGGCATCACTGCAGGTGGTAATTCCTTTATGTTCTATAGGCTATGTTCCTCAAATCCAAGTGCACTGTGGGAGTATTTCGAGCGAAATAGTTTGTTATTGCTGTATCGTGTGGGCGAATGGGATGTAGAGCTGGGCGGCAATTCCAAATTATTCCTTTCAATGGATTCATATTGCGATGAGATATCGTGATACACAATTACGACGCCTACATTGATAATAACTACCACACGCTAACTCAAATTTGTTGATGAGAATTCTGCTTCTGGGAATAACCCCCAGTATAGTTGAATCAAGCTCATTTCCCTCAATAATTTCACTTCACAAACTGTACAGTTAGAGATTAAACAAGGCACCGCACCACCAGTGGAAAATTAAAGCCTCGAAACAGTTATTGCGAATATATTTGAACGTTTTTATAGTCAAAGGAAGCTTTAATTTGTCAAATTAAAATGCACCATGTTGGATTTTGCTCCGCCAGTTGTCCTTTAAAATCTTGAGATGTCCCACTGCATTTTGTAGTTTTGGTCACAGTGTTTTCATGATTGATGGAGCTGTATAAGATCTCTTACAGACGCATGGCCAGAGCAAGGAAGTGTGTTATCAAAGAATCTCCAAAAGGACGCATTAAAGAAGCATCATAATATGAGGTCGAACAATGAATGAAGAATTTTGTTAAATGTAGAAAGTCTGTCAATAATTTCTAGATGACTGAATGCATTCCAATGCCTTTTTGTGTCCACACCTTAAAGGTGTTTTAATAAATCGGTCATGCTTTCAGTGACCGCAGCTTGAGGGGCAGGTTCACAACTTTTCAGGTCTGTCTCAGAACAATACAGCCGAGGTCAGCCTCCCACTGTGGGGAGCATTTAAGCAAACTTGGAAGATCAAGAGAATGCCTGCTTCATCTCCTGATCAAAGGGAGCGTAGCCCCAGATTCATCCTCATCAAGAAGCAGAAAAACATTAGATCAAATTTACATCAAGGACTGAAAACTAAATAATTCAACCCAACTTTTTTTTCTTATTTTTTGTATGTGGGTTTCAGGGCTGTTTCTGACTGAACTTTGTCCTTTTGCGCGCTGACGATTATCAAATAAGAGCATGTTTTATTCAGTGGTTTCCTCAGATCTATTATTACTCAATTAAATACCAGCCTTATCATCCATTAGAACCAGTGCATTATTTTCTCTTTACCAGACATGTGATTTCCTTCAGATCCGGAGTTTGCGTGCATGTGCGCGCTCGTGGTTGGGCAAGAGTTGTGTGATAAAAATGGGGGCACAGAATTGCGTCGTTAAAGTCAATACAGTCATGAGAAACGGCCGTTTCTGTTTGAAGCTGTCACCCAGCTACTGCTCAAAGGACACTGAATGTGTCAGGTGAGGGGGTCTGGACCCAAGAGCAAACACGGACTAGGGAAGTGAGGTGAGAACACAAGGGGTCTTTATTGGAGCACACTGGCACAGGGGAAGAATACAGGGGATACTCAGCCGCTAGCTCGGGGAGCGGCTCGGGACGTAGCTCGGCGTGAGGCTCGTGGCGTAGCTCGGCGTGAGGCTCCTGGCGTAGCTCGGCGTGAGGCTCCTGGCGTAGCAGTTCCTCGGCGCGGGGCAAACTCACCCCGCGTTGTAGGCATGCTTCTTAATCCTCCGACACTGGCGTCCGGGAGGAGGCCAGCTTTAAACAGCGGCTTGATGAGGGAACGAGCTGCAGCTGCGAGGGTGGCTTGGCTGTGTCTGAGTCTGCCTGATTAGGGGAGAAAGAGGAAGAGAGGGGGAGACTTCCTGGCTGTGGCCAGAGTTCAAGCGGCACCCCCTGGTGGTGCCTCCAGGATCCTCACAGTACCCCCCCCTCAACGGACGCCTCCTGGTGTCCACGGAACTGCCAGACAAGGGTGGGTGGAGGGGGAACGGCCGGAGGGCCAAGGCCCCTGGCGGGAACTGGCTTGAAGGGAGGAACCTGGAACACAGGGAAAGGTAACAGGACAGAGGAGAACAGGCCGGGAGACGGCCACCAGGCGGGGACTCGGGAGGACGGCCACCGTGCGGGGACTCGGGAGGAGGGGGCTTGGTTAGGCTGGGCCTGACTGGGCTGGGCTCGGGGCTGGGCCTGACTGGGCTGGGCTCGTGACGGGACTCGACAGGGCTGGGCTCGTGACGGGACTCGACAGGGCTGGGCTCGTGACGGGACTCGACAGGGCTGGGCTCGTGACGGGACTCGACAGGGCTGGGCTCGTGACGGGACTCGACAGGGCTGGGCTCGTGACGGGACTCGACAGGGCTGGGCTCGTGACGGGACTTAACGGGACTCGGGGGACCGGGGATTGCCGGGACACCGACCGGACTCTGGGAGCAGGTGTCGGCCGGACCGCCGACGGGACTCGAGGGACATGTGTCGGCCGGACTGCCGACGGGACTTGGGGAGCTAGGGTCGGCGGAGCCACCGACCGGGCCGGGACTGACAGGACACGGGGAGCGGGAGTCGGCCGGACCGCCGACGGGATCCGAGGGACGGGTGTCGGCCGGACCGCCGACGGGACTCGAGGGACAGGTGTCGGCCGGACCGCCGACGGGGCCGGGGTTCCCCGCGGCGCAGTCGGGGAAGCTGGGACCGGAGCTGGCAGCGGCACAGTCGGGGAAGCTCGGACCGGGGCTGACAGCGGCACAGTCGGGGAAGCTCTGACCGGGGATGACAACGGCACAGTCGGGGAAGCTCGGACCGGGGCTGGCAGCGGCACAGTCCGGGGAATGTGGACCGGGGCTGACAGCGGCACAGTCCGGGGAATGTGGACCGGGGCTGGCAGATCGTAGCAAGCTAGCCGGGCTGCCGGCGAGTCCCAGGGAGCCGGAGTGGGCTGCTTCCCCGTGGCAGCAGCCCGGGCTGGGCGCCTCCTACGCCGGCGTCGAGGGCCCGAAGCTCTGGCCTGCTGGTGGCTACGCGGCCCACCAAGGGCCAGCCGGGTTCCCCTCCACTGGTCCTGGTCCTCATACAGGAGGTCATCATCAGAGTCCAGATTGGGGTCCTTATACCGGGGGTCATAATACTGGTCGTAGTACCCCAGGCTCTGGCCCCGGTCGTCAACGAAGTGTAGCCGGATCGGCTGTGTCTTCCACATGAGCTGCGGTCACACCAGGGAAGAACAAAAAACAAAAAGGGGTTGCAGGCTGGTTCCGGGATCGGAGCGGGTTCCTCCGTTGGGGGTGTCTGGGTTCGATGGGTCCAGGTCTTTTGGTCGGAGGATTCTGTCAGGTGAGGGGGTCTGGACCCAAGAGCAAACACGGACTAGGGAAGTGAGGTGAGAACACAAGGGGTCTTTATTGGAGCACACTGGCACAGGGGAAGAATACAGGGGATACTCAGCCGGTAGCTCGGGGAGCGGCTCGGGACGTAGCTCGGCGTGAGGCTCCTGGCGTAGCTCGACGTGAGGCTCGGCGTAGCTCGGCGTAGCTCGGCGTGCAGCTCGTGGCGTAGCTGTTCCTCGGCGCGGGGCAAACTCACCCCGCGTTGTAGGCATGCTTCTTAATCCTCCGACACTGGCGTCCGGGAGGAGGCCAGCTTTAAACAGCGGCTTGATGAGGGAACGAGCTGCAGCTGCGAGGGTGGCTTGGCTGTGTCTGAGTCTGCCTGATTAGGGGAGAAAGAGGAAGAGAGGGGGAGACTTCCTGGCTGTGGCCAGAGTTCAAGCGGCACCCCCTGGTGGTGCCTCCAGGATCCTCACAGAATGAATGCTTGTTAGCCATCTTTGGGCTGAGTGTGTGTGTGTGTGTGTGTGTGTGTGTGTGTGGTACTGTCCCCTTGGGATCCCCTCCCTCTATCCTGCTGACTTCAGAGCTGCTTTGAAGTTCTTCCTCAGAGGAGAGGTGAAGGGGAGGGAGGAGAGAGAGAGATAGAGAGACTGAGACAAAGAGGGGGAGGAAGAACAGTGCAAATGTCTATTCCTGCACTCACTGTGCTCATAGCTGAACTTCCCACCCCCTTAATAATTTGAGAGGGATGTCATGGTGTTTTCTTTGCGTGACAAAGTGTTGAGGGGAGCTGTGTTAAGAATGCACAGCTCATCTGCTCTCGGTCAGCTCATCAATAATGGAGGAGATCAGTGTCGAGTTCCATCAGGTGATCCCGGTGTACTTTTCAGGAGATCGGCGCGTGTGCATTTATGTTTATATATGTATGTGTGTGTGTGTGTGTGTGTGTGTATGTGTGTGTGTGTGTGTGTCTGTGTGTGTGTGAGAGGGTGAGAAGAATGGAGAGATGTGAAATGAGAGCAGCTGCTGCGGCCAACACAACCTCAACACAAAACCATCTGCCGCGCTGGCTCCAGAGAACTGACAACACACACATCCCACCCTATTATCTCCTCTGCAAACACACACCATCTATCCGTCTATCTGCGGGTTGTTGTTTTTTTTACGCGCACACACGCACACGCACACACACACACACACACAGCTTTAAACGTAGATGACACAATTCGCTTATTTTATTGCACAGTGGCTCAGGGGAACTGCACTTTTAATTTTTGCAACATTGCGGAGGCAAAAAGAATTACAAGCGCATTAACCTTCAAATTTAATCTGGAAGTTCGCTTTATGCAAAAATCCACAAGAAAAAGGCATGCCATTTAAATAAGCACCCCCAAAAGCCCAACCTGAGCTCTTCAGCTCTGCCGCGAGAGATTTAACACACACACTCACTCACGCTCTCACACACACACACACACACACACACACACACACACACGCACACACACACACACACACACACACACACACACACACACACACACACACACACACACACACACACACACACTCACGCACATACGTGCAGCGTCGGCAGGTGTTTGTGTGCAGGAATAGATAGATGGTGTAGATAAAGGAAAGAGCGAGTGGGAGAAATGATCCTCTCAGCAGCCCATCCACAGCTGCCATAATCCTGAGTGGGTGAGGTGCTGGAGGACTCGGGCACAGACGAGATGATGACTCAGTGAGCGTCTCTCACGTGAGGAAATGAGACCGAGCCTCAGAACGGCTTGTTTGCTGAATTACGAACCCCTCCCTCTCCCTCTCTCACCTAAAAATAGCATTTACAAGGGTAAACTAATACAATCCCCCACCAGCATCGACTCCCCCGTTTATATATGGTCTATTTAAACCTAAATAAATAAATGTCTAATTGTTGAATACCATTTATTTGGATCACGTACAGCCTTTGGAATAAACAGCGTGCTAATTGCTCCGGGTAAACAGTGTTGTCGGTGGGAGCGTGTAATGAGTGACAATGGTTCAGCGTGAGTGACACCCGGCAGACAGCAGCAGATGACAAAATGTCATCAGTGCTGAGCGGCGCCGCGTTGCACAGCTCCATTTATTTACCCCCCGAGAGATTGGAATGGAAATGGGATTGGGGGGGGGGGGGGGGGGGGGGGGGGGGGGGGGGGGGGCGA
Source organism: Cottus gobio (assembly GCA_023566465.1). Lineage (NCBI taxonomy): Eukaryota > Metazoa > Chordata > Actinopteri > Perciformes > Cottidae > Cottus > Cottus gobio. The sequence continues at coordinate 23,294,193 of CM042229.1, read as the reverse complement.
GGACGCAGAGGAATAAAAAGCAGGGAAAAAGGTGATGCTGCGAGCAAAAAGTGTGCTGAAAAGATGAATGCGGGCTCTGACCTTTTCCGTCTCTTCTCTGCTGAGCACGCTGGGAATTCATATCAGCACCCCCCACCCCCCCCACCCCCCGTTTAGAGCGGGCCTAAAATAACAGTTTGTTCCCTTCATCCTCCTCCGCTCAGATGCAGCCGGTGCGTCTTGCCGGCTGACCTCGGCGTTACACCGGTCTGTCCGTCTGTGTCAGAACAACTCCCTCATCGCTGTCAGGGAGAATCATGCAGCTGTTATGGGGGTGGATCCATCATGCTCTCCTGCTATGATGATGTCAAGGCGTGGACGTTGTGGTTGACGGATGCCCCCCTGTCTCGGTGTGTGTCGGAGGGAATGATCCTCCTCGGTGAGAGGATGAGGAGCGCTGTGACCCAGTGGCTGCTGGTAAATAATAAACAACCCGTTTAACAGAGAGACCGTGATGCCACTTCTCCAGCAGCTCGGGTTTCACATCACACTGTGATTGCTCTCATAATTTGGATTGCACTTAACGCCACCTGGACGCCTCACGTTGAGGACAGCGATCGTGCTCTTAAGAGACGAGTTAAAAACAAAAAAAGCTCTTAGCCGAGTATCAGGAATAAGATTCATATATCGTGCAACTCTCTCCTACAGCACAGTGTAAAAGTGAGCAAATGATCACATTATTAAACATGTGTATGGACTGAGCAGGAACAGGCAGCCAATCAGAGACCAGAATGCGCTCCACATCAGCCCCATTGTTCAGGGTTTAAAATCTTACATTTTGCTCAGTGACAAATAATTACATTTTTACATTTCATTTAGCTGACGCTTTTATCCAAAGCGACTTACATGCTATACAGTAGACCATAGACACACAATGTAGAGACAATTAGGGCTAAGCGGTGCCGGGAATCGAACCACCGATCCTCTGATTGATCCACAGTCGCCCAAAAATGTAATCGTTATTTATAAAACCTATTGTGTTTGTGTGAAATCCTTAACATCTTCAGTAAATAACATGTGACATGAACACTAATCGAATATGTGTAATAGTTTAATAATAGAGGATATGCTATTTGCTGTATATATGGGTGAAATAATGTGAAATTGGGTTAAATGAATGTCTCAGAAGGTGTTCATCTACAATCACCTCTGGAGTTGTCCAATATTTGAGGATTATTAAGTTGTCAGAAATGTGATTAATAGCTTATAAATTTGCAAGACCAACTACTGTCATGTGGATTGCCATGTAAAAGACATTCATGGTCCCAGACGATGAATCCTGATCCTCTGACTTTAACGCCATAGCACCAGAAGGTTTTGCGTGAAATATCTCAACAACTATTCAATGGATTGTCATGAAATCTTGTTCCGACATTGATGTCGCCCTCAGAATGACACGACTTTGGTGATTCCTTATTTGGCGCCATTATCGTGTCAACTTTCTCTTGTCCTTTTTTATGACTGCAGAACTAATGCCGTTACCATCAGCCTCAGCTGTGAGAAAAGTTAGTGTGCTAATGCGCTAAACTAGGATTGTGAACATGATACCTGCGTGAAGTTAGCTGCTTTGCCACCACTGTCAAAAGAAAACACGTTAGCATGCTCAGGTTAGCATGCTCCGGTTAGCATGCTCAGGTTAGCATGCTCACGTTAGCATGCTCACGTGAGCATGCTCAGGTTAGCATGCTCAGGTTAGCATGCTCAGGTTAGCATGCTCACGTTAGCATGCTCAGGTTAGCATGCTCAGGTTAGCATGCTCAGGTTAGCATGCTCAGGTTAGCATGTAGCATCACTGCACTTTTACCTTTCACTTGAGTCCCAAGTTTCACCTTTAGCAGTTCACGCATCAGCTCATCTACAAGTTCACTTAGATAAATTGGTATTGTGACGGTATGGTTATTAGAGAAAGAAAACAAAGGGTTGCCTTTGAGTACAGTTGTAGCACCAGCTATTTAAATAACGAGGCGTCCCGCTGCCAGTGGATATTCTCATAGCAGGCCCACTGATTTGATTAACACTCTTATTGGCAGCAGGCACAAGTTAGATTGAGCAAAATATATCACTCACAAAAGTACAAGAATATGTGTAGAGCGTCCCTTCTTTGTGGAGTCGCATCCATAACGTGTCCTTTGAGTCTGTAAAGACAGTGAGCGAGCCTAACATGGCAGCCAGTGAGTATCTATGGAAACTACACTCTTCTGAGAGACAGCTTACAGGTATATAGACATGGATAGTGGAGAGTGAATTATTTAGAAGCTCTATCAGACAGTGTCTGCCAGACGCAGCCCCCAGACTGTAAATTCAAACCTGATATTGGACTGCAAGGAGGAAGCGCTATATAAGGTGGCGGCCCCCGGCGACAGACCCTCTCAGTGGAAAACCCATAGCAGACAGATCGCTGTGGAGCAGCCCGGCCTCCTGCTAAATATCGCTACCAAAGGCTATTAATGTCATCGGTACCCGTTTGACTCAGAATACGGCATTACGCAGTCTAGTTAGTTGAAGACAGCGATGTCAGATGCATTGTGGGTATTCTGCAGACATGTCGAAGTAACACATCACCGCAGTCAGTGGAGGAAATCCTCTTAACATCTCACACCACCGCCGCCCTTTACTAAACTGTCACCGCTTTGATGAAGCAACCGAAAGCAATTACTCCGACTAATTGTGTCCAGTTTATAGAAGGAATACGTTGGCAGCATGAGAAGCCGGTTCATCAAGACCTGTGGGAGGTGGGCTGGTTCTGTGCAGATAAGCACTCAGTACATGTCAGTGCTAGTATTGTGCTTTCACACACACATACAAAGTACTACCTTGACTATACTTGAGTATTTCCTTTTGATGTCATTTGATGCTTCACTACATTTAAGTCTATTTTCATCCCGTTTCATTAGTTCACCTATAGTTACAGACTATGAAATACAATGTGTCAGCAAAGAGGAAATCAGTTGCTCCTTTTTTGGACGGGTTTAGTTAGTAGTTCTCTAAACCGTTCACATTTAAACAACCGTTTGAAGCCTGACAAGGTCAAAAATATTTGTTTAATTAACACAGAATCGAAAACAGATTCAAATATCCATTAAAATGTTTGTGAACAAGAAGTGGACTCAACATCCAAATCTGACCTCCCTAAATAAAAGTATTTAATTTGTCTACCAGCGTGCATGTTCAGTATCAAGTATCAGTGTCAAAATAAAAGCAAAGATTAGATAAAAAGCCTGAAACAAATTTGTGTGGCCACAAAGTTGGGTGCCACATATTTTGGAGACACTATCTCTACTCATCCCTTAGAGAGCTATGGTTGAAATGTGTACCCGAATCAGAATCATTACATTATTACATTACATTTAGCTGACGCTTTTATCCAAAGCGACTTACATGATATACAGTAGACCGTAGACACAGCAACGGTGAGCAATTAGGGTTAAGTGCCTTGCTCAAGGACACAACGACATGGACTGGCTGAGTCGGGGTTTGAACCACCGACCCTCTGATCGAAAGACTGACTTGCTAACCACTGAGCCACAGTCACCGAATCAGAACCATTTATTGCCATGTTTGTTTTCACATTCAAGGAATTTGTCCTGGCGGAAGGTGCATACATTTAACATTTAACAATACACATTAAACAGTAAACAGAGTGCAATAAATGAGAATGAATGAATGGATGAATGAGTATTTACAATTGAACAGTAGAATATCAGAATATCAAAAATAAGATAAAGTGCATGGAATGTAAGTGTTGTGTGAAAGTGGCGAGTGTAAAGTTAAAGTGTCGAGTCTACTGCAGTCTTTTTAGTAAATTGTTCATTTAACAATTGAATTTCTCAATCTACTACTCTGTAATTGGACTGTTTGAGTATTCACCAGCAGTTGGATGATGGATGGTGTGAACTGTAATTTGCAGTCGTGAGTCAAACGTTTTATTACATTAAATTCCTCAATGGTATGTTTACATTTTTGCAATATTTAAGGCGGTTGTATGTATGAGATTTCACTCCGTGGACATCTGTACAGATTTAATTGTAATTCCTCTTCCACATCTGCTAAAAGTGTTTACAACATGCAGGCTTATTTTCCTCTCTGTCGTACACTAATGCTCTCACTGTCGCAGCAATCTTTTTTTGTACCATGCCACTATCAAAGTTTCCCATCCTTCATTTAGTGAGCAATTTAAACTTCATGCAATCAGTAGAATTTGCTCTTTGGTCATAAGTGAAATGATTTCCAGCTCCTGATGCTAATTAGGCTGATTAAACTGGAAACTGTCGGTTTGTGGCTTCAAATACAGCAGAAACCCTCTTTGTATTGTTTAAGTAGAACAATAGAAAGAAAGAGTTCTGCTTTATCCACACACATGCGGACATTGGGCCCTGGAGAACGCACTGCGAAAAGAACACTCATAATGAGAACGCCAACGAGAGACAATTAAACAAAGAGCCTCCAGATCAGATAAAGAAGAGGAAAACACACCGGCGGTGAAACGGAGCCGTCCTGGGAGCTCAGCGAGGCCAAACACCGGCAGCGTTTATGGACCCCGGCTGCCAATTTCCTTTTGGGGAGAACGTTTGGCTCCACAGCTCCCCGTGGACCTTTACTGGAAGAGTTTGAGAAATGGGGATGTGTTGGGAGGCATGCGCAGGGCTGCGAGGTTGGGAGGACGTGGAGGCGCTGTGCTTCTCCCCGGCCTTGTTGAGTTATTCAGGGGCCGGGGTCGCCGGGCAAGGGCTTCAGCGAGACGGCGGAAATAAAGAAGGACATTTTACTTTTGCTATTGTGTTTGAGTCAGACCGTTTGTCCCTGGCAGCGCCGCTATTTACCACGGGAACTCACTTATATTAACTAGTCTGATAAAAGGGACGCGCTGACAGCCTTTCTATCTCGGAGGCTCTGACTAACCATAAAAGAGCTTTTGTTGACTTACACATTGAAGGGGTGTCGTTGTGAGGACCCGCTTTCATAGCAATGGGAACTTACAGGCTTTAGAGTGTCCTCACATCAGCAGTGGAAACCTTCTAGTCCTTCAACACGCCGCAGTGTTGCTGGATCATTGTTTTGTTCCTCAGAAGGCACAGGGTTCAAGGATTGACGAGGAAGATCAGATAGAAACACGAATGGTTTCAGGCTGTTAATAGTGTCTTTGCTGGTTCGATGGATGGCTATTTCTTCTGTGTTGACAGCAGTCAATCGAACCAGCAGCCGGAGTTCTTTCTTTGTCAAACATGTAATTTGCTCGGCCAGCTTGAAATATCGGGGAGAACATTTGGCGTGTTTTTCAAAGCATTAAACTTCAACGACAAATGCAACCACAGTAGACGTCACATGACGTTGTACTGTGCAAGGACTCAGTGGTTTTGTCAAGTGATCCTGGACTCCTCCCGGAGCCATGCCACAGGACAAGTGTGTGACCTTTACGCTCTCAGGGGGTTCAAGAGCCCCCTGGGTGCCAGGCTGGGGCCCAACGAAGGCCGCCACCATTGTGTTTTGTTCCGCTCACAATGGGGCACGTCCATTTGCAGGCCTGGAGCTCTAGCATGGACAGCCTGTGGAAAAAAAAGCAGAAATTAAAAAGGTGTTTTCTTTTTTGTACGACGATGGCGTCTTTCCCGTTCTGCACATCGGAATCTTGACTCCCATCTGGATTCCATCCTCCTTCAACCTCATTGATTAACCCCACAGTGTAGAGCACATCTTTTGCTGGGTTTAACGGAGTCAGCTGTCAGGGGAAATTTCATGCCCAATGCCTTTTCCATTAGGGGGAAACAGGAGAATCTGCCTCCCTCAGGGGCTCGCAGCTAGAAGTTGAGGACCATGGAGCCTGTAGGTTCTTTTAAAGCTCACATTGTGAGTCGGGAGGCGTGCGAGGCCGACCTGCCCACTAGGTCGATACAGAGCAATGCAAAGTTCTATGTTCGACCCATCTGCAACTGGTTGATGAATATACACTTTAAAGTGCTACAAAGCACTCGGGCATTGGACGCCGGGCTTTTAGCTTTGGCAGCTGTGCAGTTGTTTAAGGGGGAGGGTTTGTGAGGATGTTAGCCATTTATTCAGCGGCAACAAATATGATTACCAGCAGAAAGTGGGAAATGTGGGAGATGGACAGGATTAGAGTGAGTGAGTCAGGGCAGAAATGGATCTGTGATCTAGTTACCCCTCAGGCTAAGTGTGTTAGAATCTGACGCCGGATTTCTATTCATGCTGCGGGTTGACTGAGATGGTGAAAACTGAGGCTCGGCTCTGATTGGCTGATGAAACACCTGTCTTACCGCTGTCATTAACCAAAGGTCTGACATGTTAGGTAATACGTAGATTTTCTTTTTTTGCTAGATGAGAAGATTAATGCCATGCCACCAGAAAACCAGTAAGCTAGTGCAAAAAATGTCAAACACGTCGTCTCTCAAGTTATGAATCGGACTGTAGGGAAGTGAACCACCCTCCAATAAACAAAAACAACAAAACGCTGTGTCACCTTAGCAGCGAAAAGTAACGTCCAATAAATGGATGTGATTTGTCAGTTATTTCTGAAATGCAAAAGCTCCGAGGACAGACAGTCGTGTCATTGAAACGCGTACTTCACTGCAGAGGAGTTGAGATGAAGCACCGGCAGCCTGCCACCTTCACAGCCAGTGAGCCGAAAGCAGGAGAGCAGACCCCCTGTGATGCTGGAAATGGGGCCCCGGGAGAGAGAGAGAGAGAGAGAGAGAGAGAGAGAGAGAGGGGGGGGGTTGGGGCGTGTACAATTTCTAAATGTACAATATGTACGGAAACTTACTGACGACTTTCTGGAAGCAGACATAACAAGTCAGGATTTTTCTGTTTTGCATTTTTCTCTCCAAAAATCCATAAAATTGGCAAAATCTATCTTTTGTTTTTTTTTCCAGGATTTTCCAGGATTTATTTTGCTCTCATGAAAAATTTGACTCATAAACCTAGCATGGAAACGCTAAGCTTTCTAACACCAGTGTAATCGACTGAGAAATGTGTCCACACAGTTGTAATTCTGACTACTTGCAGAAAAGCCTACCAACGGACTGATAGTGTGTATTTGTAACTGAGCATCAGACGCATGCATAGATAGTCTGAGTGGATCGGGGGAACCCAATGCTCAGCAAGGGACTTACGAGTGCTGGGAGAGGAAACAGATGGCATTGGTGGAGGAAATGGGGGGCGGGCAGGGCCCGGCCAGAGGATATTACAGCAAGCCTGGACACACTCATCCTCTGTCCCCGGCCTCCCAGGGGATTAGTAAGCCCATCATGGCTGCTGCCCATATGGGGAGCCACAGAAGTGATGTGACACCGAGGGGGTTGATACTGTTAGCCATTTTGTCTTCTGGTGTCTTTCCGTGACTCCTTAATGTTCGAGGATCACGTTATTGTTGCGGCTGTAACACACCCAGTCGGCCTCACTTTGCCGAGCAGTGGAGGGCAGAGGAAGAGAGTCCGGCCAAGGTGGGGCCCCCCACTGAGGGGTCCCCACAGGTGTTCAGCGGTTAAGTTGTGTTTTGATTGGCGTAAAAGCCCATCCCACTATCTGGCGTGCTCCTCCAGTAAGGACATCCTACCCACCACCCCGAATGAAAGTGTCTCTCCACCCGAAGCGGACCGTGCAGCTGCGTCGGTATCGACTTTGTCTGGAGCCGCGTTGGTGTTGGTGACATTTTCCAGTATTCTCACATCACCTCCGGTGCGGCCGAGGGCTCTGTCTAACCTTTGCGGGCGCCATGTGGTAGCCCACTGGAAGATCAGCAGCCAGCTCACCTGACCTTTACGAGAGCTCCCCCCTCCCAACCCGACTCCCCCTCCTGCTCCGGGTCTTCTGGACCCCGGTGCTGACGCGCTGTCCTCTGCAGCCTCTCGGTGCAGGCCTGCAGACAGATAGTGTTACTGCAGTAAAGCCAGGGACTCCTCTATACCACCGCCGGTCTGTGTGGGTGTACGTGCGAGCGAGTGACGAAGAAAATCTCCCACGTCACCACCACCTTTGACCAGACATGGATTAGCTGTTAAAAATAAGAAAAAACGGAGATCTCATTTTTGTGGTCATTAATTACTGAGGAGGATGAGAGGCTCCCCCTCCGGCGCCTATAAACCGCACCGTCGATGACCTCCAATCCCAAATGAAAATCCGTAGTGATGATAACATGACCTCCCTTCTTGCCGGTGTTAACAGCTAACAGCTCTGAGAGGGAAAAGTGATGAAATGAGCTTCATCAGTTCATCATTGAGCGACACAACGATTTAAAAAAATTATTTCCTGTTAGAGGCCAACTTTTCTAACCCCACTCCACTAAAAACATGCTCCTAATGGTATTCAAATCACTTCCTCAGAGTGAAAGTTATCGCGTAGATATTCACGTGCCCTGCCTTTCCCCCCACTGATCAGCTCAGGGCAGAAGTGATATCCACCACTGCTTGGCTTCCCAATCTGTGCATGAATATACAAACCGTTGTTTGTGCCGAGGCAGGGGATTAAAGCGGGAAGCTTCCTCTGAAAGGTGCCTTAATCCTGCCCCCAACCTTCAGATTAGAAGCTCCTGCTTTTTGAAGATTTTACTCCATATCAGCTCCTTCCTGCGGCATGTAAACACATTTCAACAGTGATTAGCCAAGAAACATTGCTTAAGCCCCCCCCCCCAAATAAATAAATAACCACAGTCCTCATGAGATATCAGAGGCATTACCGCACTTCATAAAAGCATGTGCGTGTCGTCTCTCGGGCGGTGCGGTGGAGTGTTAATGCAGGAATATGTGCCGCTTCGTAGCCCACTAGCTCGTAGTCCTTTCTGACAGATGGCCCGAGGAGATCTGCAATCTGAGCAGGAATGGTGGGATGTCCATCGTGGTTTGTCTCATGGTACCTCCAATTCCCCAATACGGGAGGGATTGAGGTGTAAAAGCAGGAAGCAACAACACAGCGAAGGGGAGGGGCCTCACCTCGACAGTTTGAGGGAATTTAAAATGTAAAATGAGTTATGGGGGGCTGATGACGGATGGTCCTCACTGTGGTGCGTGTCCTCGTTTCCTCATCTCCTCTCTCGTCTTCTGACGATGGTTTTCTTTCTTTCCTTTAATCTCGATCCCATTTCTTTAGGATGTGGGGACGGACTCGAGGTCCAGGAGGATCACAGACGATCGTGTGACCGGTTCCCCTTCCATCACGCAGCCAATCGGTCTCCCTTCCCCTGTTTGACATTCTCTCTCAGTCTTCCCGGGCTCTGCTTTTCAGCCGGTCAATATCTGAGCCAGATTAATCTCGGCCTCGCCTTCAGTGGCTGTTTTTTTTGTCTGCACAAGCAGGTCCAATTTTCAATTTTGAGGTTTGCATTTTTCAGTGGGAGCCATTACGGAGAAATCCTGTCAAAACAGGGTTTTCTGCAAGGTTGACCTTGATTCAGTGGATGCTATATGTCCTCCGGCATCAGCTAATCACCGCGTGTCTCCTTGCAATGAAGAGAACACTTCCTTATCGTGACAAGGAGGAAGTGGACCTGTCAGCGATTGTGATGGAAACGGACGAGGCCCCGAAAATATCGGGAAAAACGACTAAACCTCCTCTAATCACTCTCCTCTGGTGCGGCATCAGACAGCGTTCCTGATCCGTCGGCAATCTCCGGTGCGGCCCCCGGTGGACGCCCCCCCCCCATCCCCCCCACACATCACACATACGGAGTAGGAATTTATGTACACACTATGAATGCAGAGAGGGAAGGAGGCGCAGTGCTCAACCCCGTCTGCACGTACGAAAGGGATGAGAGAGCAGGAGGAGGAGGAGGAGGAGGAGGAGGTGGAGGAGGAGGAGGAGGTATATTTGTGCGTCTTATCTTGGTACGAAGGGCAGCGTGTGACAGGCAACACAGTGCGCTGCCTCCCCGGTGACACCTGTGCCCTCTCTAACCGGTGTCCGGTCCATTATCATCGTTGAAGCCGGTCTGATTGTCGGTGTCGGCGTCTCTAATTGGAGCACGCGTGCATATAATGCGCCTGTTTTATTCTTATAGATGATTACATCCGCACGCAGCCAGCCGTGAAATGGAAACCAGCTCCTGAGAGTTTCAAAGCTCAGGTTACGCCCATGTTTATTACAAACATCTCTGACAGATGTACAGGCGAGCCTCACTCATTCCCTCAGAGGGATAACCGCAGGTACTGCACAAAGTGCTTCTCTTCCTCCTATGATCATCATCATCATCAAAGATCCACCATCAAACACATTATAGCTGCTCCTGCTTTTTAAGAGGCCCACTGTGCACAACCCTCTCCAATGGACTGACATTTGGCCCCCTGTTTTTTCTTCCCTTCTCCATTTAAGGTCGGATGAAGCCTCCGCTGTGAGCTCGATTTTGCAAAAAGCGCTTCTGTCCAAATTAATTTGAGATGGAATGTCGGGGGTTGCCGTGGAGACGCGGTGAGATGGGAGCCACTCATTGTAACTCACCTGAGCTGTCACAGGAAAGGCCGCCTCTGCATTTTAAGAAATGAAATACTCATTTCTTCGTGGGCAGCGGTGAAGTGGGTTGAATCATAAAGGGAAATAGTTAGCGTTTGTCATTGCCATTGATTTGTCAAAGCCCCGGCAGTGTTTTACCAAAGAGCACAGAGGGTTACACGTAACACGCAGAACATCACCGGGGAAAACACAAAGCTACGGCAACACAAAGCAACCAAAGTTCAACGAGTTCTGTTTTTCTTTTCCCTCCTCCGCGGTCTTCTTCCTGTTTAAAGTGGGCTCTGCTAGAGAAGGGTGAGGATCTGCATTTTACTCTAAATCTGATCCTTCGTTTGGTCAGTCAAGTCTGCATTTATATTAAAGTTGCCATATAGTGTTGTAAGTTTTCATACCCATGAGAACAACTTGAAAAACTGAACTGAATGCGTTTGATAACGGTCATCAAACATGTTCCATGCACATCATTTGTAGGTAAAGATCAGTAGGTAGAGGTTGCAAACACACGTGGTTCTTTAAGAAGGCAAACGCATTCATTTGTCTGCCTGGTCCAATGTGCTGATCAAGGAGGTCTGCCTAATGAATCATAGCTCCTCTCTAATTAGCGTATTGTTGCCGCGTTCGTTCTCATCGCTGCACTTTACCTCGCCGCGCTCTCTCAGGCCTTTTCCTCTGAAAACACTAATTAAGGGGAAACGCTAGTTCAGCTGGTTGGATCCGAGCATCCGTCTTCTCCAGCAGCGTATCGATGCCCCAGATGTCAGGGTGTTGTTGCAGCCGACCTCCCCGCCTCACGGTTCTCCAATCCGCTAGCGCTAACGGTCATTGGCTAATCTTAAAAGGCAGTGTGTCGACTGCTCCTGTCGATACGACTCCAACAATGCAGCGATGCATCTCGTTCTCCGAGGGTGTTTCATTGGAAGGGAATGTTCTCACCATCCCTTTGATTCCCCCCCCCCCCCTCCTCCCCCTTCTCCTATTGAATTGTTTCATCTTCTGAAGCCTCGGAAACCCATTCTTTTCTTTTCAGGCTACTCTCTCATGTGTGGCCCTCGTCTCGTTTAACACGCGTTATTCTTCTCCATCTTCTTCCCTTGTCTTTGTCTGGGGCGGCCCGGTGGACCGTCGTAATACAGTGTCGTGCTTGTTCAACTCTGTATCCATAGCCAGTAGGTGTACGGATCCCCAGCCAGCGAGGCCCTTAGCTTCTTCATAACCAATTTATATGTCCCTCTTTCTCACTTTGTTTTTTGGTGTTCAGGTGTCCTGACATGAAGAGTTGTCGGGAAGGAAACTTCTGATTTGTGTGCAGGCTCGTGGCTCCAGAGCCTCGGCTGACAGCTGTGAATGCCGTGACTCAGAGGACGAGCAGACAACTCGGGCCTCTTGTGAAGGCTGATTCACCCACTGAGCCGGCAGGCCATCGGGGTGTGTGTGTGTGTGTGTGTGTGTGTGTGTGTGTATGTGTGTGCCTGTAATTAAATAATTCCATTTCAATAATTACTGGATTGCAGGATTAAATCCATCTTCATGTAAACTGTTGTGAACGTAGATTTAAGCGTGAAGGATCCATTGTTATGATTATGAAAAAAAGACTTATGTACTTAAAACTGAAAAAAGAAAGCAAAAAAAGAAATAAAAACTCCTTCCGCCTACTACAATGGACGTTAGATAGGTTCTTTAGTTTATTCCACAAACGTTATTGCGTTGTCCTTAAGGATCATCTTTGTGAAGCTTCTTGCAAAGGCCAACTTCAGTCAGAGAAAATGAAAAGAAATTCTGCAGCACCACTCTTCACGTTCATTATTGTATCCCCATAGCAACCAGTGCACAAAATGTCATTTCTAAGCACACCGTGGAAATAAATAGCCAGCAGGATAAATTATTATGACACTTTTATAATAACTTTACAGTCATCACATATTGTCTTTCACCTTTAATCACTCTTCTGTTAAATCAAGCTTCTTTTTTTCTGACAACAATGGAGATCTATTTTCTTTCCTCCTTTCTGTCCTCTGTGGGTGGTGATGGTGGCGGTAGCCAGTGAAGCTCTTCCTCAACCCTCTTCACAGACTGTCTGTTGATAAATGGTGCATGGTTGCCCTTGTCTAACCTAAAATCCTCCATCGATTTGTCTTCCTTCTGCCTCCATTATTTTAAGCCCTGTCTGTGAAGCACTGTTCTGATTGGTGGGCTCTCTGCAGCATCATCTGTGGAATACATGTCTGTTATGTACAGGTCTATATGATGATTGTTTTGTGGGAGGGGCTTGTACATCGTTTGATCCAGCCCGATTGCCAACAAATGCATAAGTTATCTGATAACACAATAGCAGGATGATATCTACCACTGTCATGACTCTAGATTCATTTTTTTAACAGACATTATGCATTATTATTATTATACATTATTATTGTGCATACATTATTATAGATGTTAAGATGTTAGGGCTAACACATGCATTTAATGAAGACCTAGTTTTCTATTTTTACTAATTATTATAAATTAATTAAATTGCATGCATGCATACATGCATACATACATACATACATACATACATACATACATACATACATACATACATACATACATACATACATACATACATACATACATACATACATACATACTAACATACATACTAACATACATACATACATACATACTAACATACATACATACATACATACATACATACATACATACATACATACATACATACATACATACATACATACATACATACATACATACATACATACATACATACATACATACATACATACATACATACATACATACATACATACATACATACATACATACATACATACATACTAACATACATACATACATACTAACATACATACTAACATACATACATACATACATACTAACATATGCAGCCTCACTAGACTGCAGGGACATGAAGCTGTGGCTGTGTCAGCTGTCAGCGGGAGGAGGCCCGCATTGCAATGTGCCTCTCCTATTTGTTGTTGATATGAGTTGAAGCTTTTATCTGTGCCTCAGACTTTAGCATGGCTCTTCCTCCACCGTGCTTTTGGCCACGCTAACGTCACGGTTCTATGGATGCCAGTCAGATGGCCGGTCCAGCACTGCAGTCGCATCCTCTCGAGGTCGAGGAGCAGCGGCAGAGGAAAAGACATATGACGTCATCTTTTTGAGCGCAGTGGTTCGGACTTCCCCGCCGGCATCTAATTCCCTCATCGGCCACTTTGTTCCTGTCAGTTCGTCCTGGTCGCTTTGTTGGTTTCTTGCTTTGTGCTTTTGTGTCCGCCCGCCGGTCGGCCCGTGAGCCCTTTCATCAATAAATCAGTGAGTCATCCTGCTGCCTCCTCCGTCTGCGATCGGGTCCCGGCCCCGTTGCCCTGCATAACCAGCCGTGACGGCTGGACAGATGGACCTCTGCTGCAGACATTTTGAACTTCCCCTCAGGATTTTAATAACTTTGGTCCAATTCATTAGTTATTGACCAAATACTTAAAATGCTCATTCATGAGCCTTAAAAATATGTTTTGTGTTTAGTGCTAATTAATACGTATCAGCATGCTAACACGCTAAACTAAGATTATCTACATCCTACCTGCTAAACATTGGGAAATCACATTCTACGTGTGTTTGTCACATGAATCACGGTACAAATAGTTTCATTAATCAACATGTGAGAGCACAATTGAGCAGCAAGCGATGGCTGTGCTTGTGTGTTTGACAGGCCACTTGAAACTGACTGATCGGTTGGGAGCATTTCAAAGGAATGCAACAAAAAGCCCTCACATATTACAGGAAGTTGAAATGGTCTGGTTGCCGCCTGAACATTTTACAATGCCAATAAATCAGCTGTAATTGCAGCTCATATTCCCCTTTGTTCATAAAGACGCTGTTTACACAGTCTGCTACTTTCTCAGTGATACACTCTGACACGGTGGAAGAAACTGCTGTGATTTCGGTGAAAAGTAGTTAATCTAGACACACGATAAGACAATAAACCAGCTTGCCGTGTTATTTACATCCCAGCTGTTATAATTTTAGATGCAGCAGTGCTCTTTGAAGCAAACCAATAAATGCGCCTCGGTCTCTTTCGTCCTCGCCTCTCTTCAGTCTGTGTGTGAATGTGCGTTATAAAGCCTCTCATTGTTCCTTTAATTAGCTACAAGGTGCTGCGCGCTCTCTCCAACCGTTCATGCCATGTGGTCCATTATATCTGAGATTGTTAAATCTGTGACCGAAAAATGAAATCCATCATTATCCCAAAAAAAACGATGTAATTCTATGAATTAAAACACTGATGTGATCAGGTCGTCACGCGGAGCTCTACAGCTCCAAACGGTAATTTCTGCGCTGATAAATGAGGAACGCCACCAATCGTTTTCCTTTCCATTTCCATCAATCAGTTAGGAACATTTGGGATGGAACGTTTGAAAAAAAATACTGGGTGTTAGCTGGTGGGGAACTAATAACACAATAATTTGCTTCACTAGCCTGGAGCTAAGTGACAGAGATCCTGAGTCCCCCGTGTAATTAACCGGAGGTTTGAGCTCATGACTCATCAGCCCGCACGGTTTTTGTTATGCATTAAGCTGTGTGACAGCGGCGGAGGCCGCCGGCTGCCGCTGATTACCATCCAGGAACGGTGGAGGCACCAAACCTGTATTTAGAAGAAGCCTCTGGCTGCTCCGAGCAAAACAATACCGCTGCAAACCCCTGACGCGTTTTATTCCTGCGGGGAAATGAAAAGGGGCTTTGTTTGAAACTTTAAGAGAGGTTGTTGTTGTTTTGTGTCAGAGGGGGGTTAGGTGGTGCACGTCCGCTAACTGACAGGCTTGTATCAGGGAGAGATCCGGAGTGGCGTGTAAATTAAAGAGCAGCGGTGCGAGCGAGTGTGGAAAGAGGACGGCCTCGGTCCTGCGCTGCAGAGGTCTGGAAGATTGGCTTCGGACTGCTGCCGGCGGCAGCGACCCCATCACCCGGCTCTCCGTTTGACCGGCGCCGTCCCCCGCACGCAGCGGCCGGTGGATAAGAGGAAAGGTTCCATCCACATCAATGGCGTCTTCAAAGCGCACAGTGTGGAAACATGATTAAACAGGCGGAGGGGCCGTGGAACATCGGCAGAGTTCCTCGCTGCGGTTTTATATTACCGACTAGAATTGGACTCACAGAAGGGGATGGAAGTGCGGTTTGTGTTTGAGTTTTCCTGGACTCCAAGTGAAGCTTCCTGAACCCCGATCGCTCCTCGTGAGCCTTTGAGGATGAACCTCTGTCACTTCTTAGAGCCCTCCGGTCCCACCGGAGAGGCTTCTCTTTGAAGCTGCAGCATCGAGGCCGTGAGCATCCTCGGCCTCTCACAGAAACGTCCCCGTTCTGTCTGAGTTCTTTTATCATTATCATACAAGTGAATGATCATTTCATGGAGTATTTCAGAGTGAATCATTTATAAAAGTTTAGCCATTCGAGGATGATATTCCAGTACGGGGGGAAAATATGTGAAAGAAGCGCATGCTGGTATGCTGATGAGCTCTAATCTGCTGGATGTTTGATGAATTCTATGATGGACGGCCGGTTTGCATGGCGAGTGCACGGGGGCAGGCTAATCTCCAGATGGCTCTTTGACATTCACAGCTTGAACCAGAGACTGTGTGTGTGTGTGTGTGTGTGTGTGTGTGTGTGTGTGTGTGTGTGTGTGTGTGTGTTGGAGGGGGAGGGTTTTTTTTTCTTCCCTTTTTTGCTTAAATTCCACCGTTCAATTTCTGCTGCCCTCCGATCCTGATGAGTCACTGCAGAAGAACATCATTTCTGGTATTAACTTGCATCCCCGAAAGAAAGAGGGCAATTTATTGCCTTATTCTCAAAAAGCAATAAGACTCCAAACTGAGTTTGAACAGAGGTTCTTCGACGCCGTACAGTATTTTCCTGCAGAATGTTCTGCTCCGACTCACAAGCACGCCGTAATGGTATCAGATAAACTGCTTTGTCGGCGAAAAGAACATTGAAGCGTAAAGTGGTGCAACAAAGGCCAAAGAAGTTGATGAAACCTGAAATGCAACTTAAGATGGATCCGCTGAGTAAGCAAGGACTCGTGATAGAGGCGGAATGCATTAAGAATGACTTCTTTTGTAACGTATTTCAGTTTAATTTCATGAGATCTGCCCTCTTTGTCCTCTGCAGGGATCGAGGGTTTATTATTACTTAATCAATGTGGCTGCGTGGCAGATTTAAAGAAGGCTAAGATGCTAGAGAGAAATCATGTCAGGCTTTGATCAAACACATTCATGTATATGATATATACAATGTGCAGCATCTGTTCATGGAGGTTTTAAAAAAAAAACACTCCGCTATATTTCTTAATACCCTGGTTTACTGTAATACCATAGCACTGCCTGAGCTTGTGGGAGATTGCAGTTTAAATAAATCATAATAAATGACATAACAGTTATGAATCCCAAAGCATTTCTTTTTTTGGGCTAATTCACTGTCTCGCTTGAAATTGAATTGAGGGTTGATATCAATTCGCTAACCTCGACCGAAAGAGGAAGAGAAGCAACTCCACGGTCCTCAAATGTATAATTATGTTATAATTATGTAATTATGTGTGCTCGTAGCCGGCGTGCCAATAATGTTAAGCGCTGTCGGTTGTCCCCACAGCTTCACCGTCAGTTGATGCCCGTCTGCGTGTTAAACCTCAACGGCTTTGCTTTTCCCAAACATGTCGATCCTTTGGTGGTCAAACAAAAATCAATTAAATGGTAAAACCACTTGCTTTAATGGAGTGCCTTTCTAGTCCAACCATATATATACACACACACATATATATATATATATATATATATATATATATATATATATATATATATATATATACATATATATTCTTCACACAAATTTATTATAAAGAAATAAATAAAACCTTTTCTAAAATAAATCTGTCACTTTTCACTGCAAAATGACTTCATGCTAATTCGTCGCGCCAGCGGTTTAAAATGGTAAATAATAACCATTGTACGATATTTTCATTGAACTTCTCAGATTTCCAACATGCAGAGGAGATTAGGGAGATAATACAAAAAGATTTTGAATCGATGATCCCCCAGGGTTCTGCTGTGCCGTGTGCTGCTGTTCTGCCAGGCGGGGGCTGACCCCGGCACGCTGACCCCGGCACGCTGACACCGGCACGCTGACCCCGGCACGCTGACCCCGGCACGCTGACCCCGGCACGCTGACCCCGGCACGCTGACCCCGGCACGCTGACCCCGGCACGCTGACCCCGGCACGCTGAATCCGGCACGCTGACCCCGGCACGCTGACCCCGGCACGCTGACCCCGGCACGCTGACCCCGGCACGCTGACCCCGGCACGCTGACCCCTCGCCGGCCAGTTACCCCACTAATCGCATCAGAAGCCGTCCTGTGCTAATCATTCCTCCCCCACCCGGAGGCCGGGACACACAGGTGGAGTTTTGAGTCTGGATGCAGTTGTGCCACGAGCCGGCTGGAGAGGATGCAAACCTGCCAAGGCGTCGTGGAGGGATTACAAAAAAATAAGAATAAAAAAGAAGCTCAGTTGGATCCCGGAGGAGCAAAGCGGGGCAAACTATTCAAAGCCCTGCTCCGAGGTCGATTGTGTCTACCTGCGGATTGTCAACCCGCAGCCGGATTGTTGGCCAGGATGAGCCAGCTGTCAGCTCGTAGCCTCTCTGCCTTCCTCTGAGGTGACTCGCAGTGTTCTGACTGTGAGGGAAATGGGACAGGGCCGGGTTATTTCTGTCACTCGGTCTGGGAGGTTGCCAGCGATGTTTTCTCCAACCAAAGGCCACCTTCTTTGCAGCCACTTCCCTCCCTCTGCGCCGCTCTCGTGCCACTCATTAGTATGGTGAGGGATACTTGTTGTCATCCTGTATGTGCTGCTGATGATGCATAAAGGGGCTCTTATATAGTAGCTATAGTCTTTTGCAGAGCGCTGCGTTTTTAGAGAGGATGTGTTTGCTTCAGCTGGAGTTCTCCCGTCTCTTTCCCCCCAGCAGAGTAGAAATCTGGTATTTCACTGCTGCAGCTCCCGATGCACCAACAGAAAAGTAATCGAAGCACTTTACAGAAACCCCTTGCCCTCACTCTAACCCCATGGCTGTTACAGATGAAATGAGGAATTACTTTTAAACTCCTTTTAGATTTCACAATATATGCAAAAAAAATCCTCTTTTCTTCTTTTCTGTCCCCTTCACATCACCCTTACATTTCACCTTAAAGTACTGTTATCCGTTTGTCTGTGCACTTTATTTTAACTTTATATTCTATTGTAGATTTAATTGTAAATAGTTATTCTGTTTATTGTTTATTGTTAAATGTTGTGCAGCTCCCGCCAGGACAAATTCCTTGTATGTGACAACATACATGGCAATAAATGGTTCTCATTCTGAATCGTGTCATCAAATGACCGATACCGAGATTGTTCGTTTGAAACGGGAACATTTCCTAATTGAAAGAAGAGAAAAATGCCTCAATGGAAATTATGTTTTCGCTCTTCTTCCGAGAGTTTGACAATAGCCTGCCAAGTCATTTTTTTAAAGTGCCTTTCCTTTTCCCGAACAGTTACCTTTGTGTGTAGCAAACCATCTGTTGGTTCAAGTTAAACACCAACCAATAATAGCCAATATCACGGCATTCATCCATCAATCCATCTGCCCGTATCGCGCTACATTTCTGACCCCGCCCCTTTTGTAGCGGCCCAATCAAATGTGAAGGATTTGAATCCCTCTTGGAACTGTATAAATATTCAAATTCAAATGTAAAAAATATTCAGTTTTTTGGGGGGAATTCGTCACACTGTTCCACTTGGACTTTAAATCGGCATAAATTTACCAAATCTGAGCAGCTGTTGTGTGAAAGTGTGTGCCAATATCTCAACTGAACTCCCCCTCTCTTGTAGTATTTAGCAGGATCCCGTTGTACCGATGCTAAACTGCTCGAGTGGCAGAGCTTTGGTGGATCGCAGCGAATAATAAATGACATGCGTCAAAACTTTTGATCCCCCATTTAAACATTGAAACAAGGCCACGGTGCCTTCCTTCCTGCTTCTCTATTTCCATTCCTCACACCTTCTCCGCGCGGTTTTGTATGCATCTTCCATCCAACCACGATTAAAAAAAAAGATGAAATAAATGAAAAGAGAGGGGGAAAAAATACAAATAAAGTTGCTTGTTTCCCAACAGCGATCCAACGTGCCTCGAATGAAGACACAGCTGACCTTGGGAGAGCTGAACGCATCCTCCGGGCGAGCTGGAAACGAAACACAAGCTTCCAGCTGAGGGGCAGATTATTTTGGGGGAAAGAGAGAGACGGGGGGGAACGCCGTCCGTGAGAAAGTCTTCCTTCCGACATGTGCACGCAAATATATTACGATGGCCTACGTTGGCTCTGGTTTTGTTTGGCTGTTGTTGTTTCTCCAGCTTCCCTCTGACAGTCCAGGTCGAGCCCCCTGTTACTGCTACCCTGCAATCATGGTGGAGGGGCAGCCACCGCTGAGTGGGATCCAATCATCGGGGCCTTTGTGCACAGCACTGAGTGACCTAGCTCGCCATGAGAGAGGGGCGGAGGGTGGGTGAGGCAGAGGGAGGGGCTTAGAGCGAGGAGGCGGGCCTCTGCTCGTTCCTCTCCAGGGGAAGAAGGGTCCACTTCCAAGATGTTGTAAAAGTCAAAATAAATGGGAGCGTGCTGCTGCTGTTATTCCACTCTTATTGCAAAGGCATGCAACGTTAACCTATCGATAGATTTTAATTAGGCTTGGCCGTAAGAGGCGGAAGATATGAGAAGATGGAATAACAGTTATTCCTGTTGTGACATGGCAGCGGACAGCAGTAGTACAGCTGTAGTACAGCAGCAGTACAGTAGTATTACAGCAGTAGTATACAGCAGTATTACAGCAGTAGTACAGCTGTAGTACAGCAGTATACAGCAGTAGTACAGTAGTAGTACAGCAGTATACAGCAGTAGTACAGCAGTATACAGCAGTAGTACAGCAGTATACAGCAGTACACATTAGTAGTACAGCAGCAGTACAGTAGTAGTACAGCAGTATACAGCAGTAGTACAGCAGTAGTACAGCAGCAGTACAGTAGTAGTACAGCAGTATACAGCAGTAGTACAGCAGTAAACAGTAGTAGTACAGCAGTAGTACAGCAGTATACAGTAGTAGTACAGCAGCAGTACCTGAGAGACATCTGTTCCCTCAGTATCGATGTGTTGGATGATGCACAGATCAATATTGGCTGAAAATAGTGACGGGCCAATATTACTTTTTCGATGACTGATGCTGATTTTTAGAGAGCATTGCGGCTGATGGCCAATATATAATGCCAACATCACGTTTTTTTTCTTTTGTTTGTATCTGATCAAATTTAATAAAACAGAAATGTACCCACGAAATACGTATCTACCGGTAATCAAATCTGTCAGCATATCATGCTGACAGATCATGTGTCTGGGAGAGAACCAAAATAAGTGAACCTCCATGAATAGAGAAAAGAAGTGACCACACTGAGAAGGCTGCCTGCATCAAGCTGTCACTTCATCCCCTTCTTACACTCAAGTGCAGACTGCAGTCATCCACAACCTTTATAATTATGACTGCAGAGATGTGCTGCAGAATGGAAACTTAACATACACAATATGTTGACTCTCGTCTAGTATCTGCTGTATTTACATGAGCAGGCCGATCCGGACTAAATGTACAGATGGCCGCGCATATGTTCTTACTGAAACCGTCCCGCTGTGTAGAGTTGCCATGAAAAACTGCACTATAATCATATATTCAGACACGGAGAAAATGCTGTATATAGGATGAGATGCACAGCTAATTAACAACTAATGTCACCAAATCGCAAAAACACCCCTCTGGCCAATCACAGCGTAGCATTGGCAATGCTCTGACCGGGTTCTAGTCCATAACATAAAAATAACAATAGTGATGCTTTGATGTCTGCTTTAGCTTCTGTCTTTTATCTTTTGAACCTGTTTGCAGCTGAATCAGTTTGACACCTTGGACACGACCTTCAAACACATTTTGGAGAAGAGTCTGCTTCTGAAATGTCTTTCCAGGAAGTGGAGTTAGTGACCGTGTGGACTCCACAGTGGCAGCGGGGGAGGGGCTTAGCAATGGATCAGTTGACAATGATTGTAATGACATTTATAGGCTCTGGTGTGTTGATGCTAATGCGAATGTTTCATCTAGTAATCGGTTTATAGACGGAAAAGCTGCAATTCATATCTCACCCTCACGTTTATGATTCTACTGCAATCAAATGAAAACTAGACAAACCACATCTTGCAGAAAATCTGCCAAAATATAATCCATCCCCTACTTCATATCATTATTATAATACACTATGAGTATCAGAAGTGGAGCTCGTCAAGATTGCTGACACTCATTCTCCGGTCAGGCGTTGCACTTTGTCATGAACATACAATAAACAATAAACAAAAGTAAAATGTATTACAGCGACAGGTTGTAATGCTAAATAAATGATGTCTTCACAAACACAAAACCATTGATCTTCCTTCTGCTCAGGGAGCTCCTGAGGTCAATTCCTTGTGTGAATTAGCTTCTGGCAGGCAGTTAACTGGCAATCCATCCATCACATATCCCTGATAGATTGCAGCTCACAGGAGCTGCAGAGGGGCTCAAACAATGTCATTTATACCTTATTTATAAAGAATACAATCCTCCACGGGACAAAAAGAGAAAATAATAAAATCACCATAATTACACTGTGGCTCTCGTCCAGGCCTCTCTAATGTCTCATTAGCCTAATGCTACATTAGATTCCTAATGAGACAAAGATTTTTCCCCCACAGTGTGGCCGCCGTGAATGTTGTCCCTATTAATTGAGCTTTAAGTGTGCGATCCATCCCCTGTATATCAGATGGGTCCGCCCTGCCGCCTCGTGGGCATTAGCACAGCACAATGCTTGCACAGAAATTGCAGCAACATGTCAACATTTAGCGGAGGGCCGGCATTGATTGCTCCTCTGCCACGCCCCCTTTTTAATTGTGTGAGGTCGACGTGGAAAAGTCCTCCACGTCAGCGGCCTCCGATCAGGAACCACCGGGGCAGAGAACAGGCTTAAGAACCGGAGCCATCTTCTTTCACCCGATAGAAAGAAGGCATGCGAGACTAATGGCTCTTTTATTTTAGAGCAATATCAGCGGTGTCGCTCCAAAAAAACACAATATGGAATGATCATGTGCGCATTATATATCTCATATATATCTCATACATATCTCCTCGCGATTTGAACACTGTGCGGCTGTAACGGCGCCGCTTAGCGTAATGACTAATTACAAGCCGTGTTTGGAGGGAAGTGACGCCCTCACACGCCCTCGCAATCACGGCAGGAGAGGTGGTGCCGCCATTATTACTGTATCGCTCCAGATAACCTTCAGTCCCTGCAGAGGGCTTAATTGTGCGCTCCGCCGCCTTATCAGCTCACTGACAAGTCTCCCTTTCTGCTCGGATTTTTGTACTCCTTCCATTTTTCATTACGCAATTAAATGATTTAGATGTCTTAACTTGAAGGGGAACAGATTTCCCTCCCCCCCCCCCACACACACACACACACTCACACACACACCACTCTTGGGAACAAAAGGAGTGACTGCGGAATGATGCATTAGTGTAATGAGATGGCTCGATATTTAGAGCACGGTTTAACACGGACGCGTCGTTTGGCCCGCAGCTTTTTGACTCCCACATCTGGCTTTGCGGAGCATTTCATTTGAGATGGGAGGGTCCGTTCAGATGATATATTCACTTCAATTAAGCTCTCTACGGCTGAATTTCAAACAGCTTCTTGTGTGCTGGCGGACGCATGTGGAGACACACGCGCGATCTGAGCGACCCAAATGGGATTAGGTGCACGCTTTCACAGCCGCTGACCACCTGGTTTAATTAAAAAAGGAAAGCAGGACGCATTTACTCTGTTCTCACATTCCAATTAGCAGAAAACAAGGTCATTTTAATTGAGAGCCTTCTCCGTCTCCCTGAACGTTATCTTGAAGTCTGTTCGGGGCCACGGAGCTAGAATATTCTCCAGACTTGTTCTGTGGCGAGCGTGTGCAGATGAGAGATGGCTGCCTTGGAATATTAAGTGCTGATTTGGTGTATAATAGATTCAGCGCCGGTGCCTCCTGCTGTCCCGCCACCTGTTCCGTCAGCCGAGCCGAGAGTCGTTTTTTACCAGCGCCGCTCTTCAAAAACAAGCCCTTCCCCATCAACCAGTCAAAACATTCCCAGAACCCAAAGACAGAGGGGTCTGTCTGTCTGGCGGCGCTCCCTGTGATTAGGGCGGGATGAGTCGGGATGAGATGTAGATCTGGAGGTCTGTCTGTCCAGCCTCAGTGTCATCCCGTCCCCACGCCTTCGTTTTCTGTGACAGTGATGAAGTGCCTCAGCCGGGCCCTTTTTTTTTCTGTGAAAAATGAAGCCATTAGTTGCGGAGGGAGAGGGCCGAGTGCCGAGCAGCCGAGCCTCGTGGGTACGCAAAGGCCTTCTTCTCCTCGCGCATGTTCTACAGTGGCCCTAACAGGACAATCCATCTCAATCAGCCTGTGCAGCACTTGTACCAGACAACTTTTTCTTTTTGTCACCAAAATGACAACCTCATCCTTTTATTAGTACAGGAGCCAGAAACAGAAAGGTCGACCGAGTCAAAAACAGAGAATGCATTCAGTGTTGATGCAAAAGTTACATCAATACTTTCCACTTTCCTCCCTGTGTCCTTAAGCTGCTCAGTGTCATCCACTCTTATCCTCCCTCACTCTCCCCGCCCCCTGACCTTCCTATAGCACTGGGCTGTCGAGTCATGAAGATGAAGCCGCCGGTGCTGGCGATGCATGTCTGTGTGTGTGTGTGTGTGTGTGTGTGTGTGTGTGTGTGTGTGTGTGTGTGTGTGTGTGTGTGTGTACAGTGTGTTGAGTATATTCATTTCAGGCAGAAATGCTGCAGCCTGCCCAGAGGTATCACCATCTCAGCTCAGTGTGATCAGCTTACTCTTCATCCCACTAACTGTGCATGTACGGATACTTCTCCTCCCCCCAAGACGTCACTGGTTTCCATTTCGTTTTTCACCAGGTTCATCTGGATCTTTCTCAGTTGAATCAATATTACAAAAATGTATAACACAGCAAATATTTTTTTTAAAAATATATTTTTGAGTTAATATTTTGCTTTATGTTACAAAGTAGTTGTCACTGATGCCAATTTCTCCAAATGGTTTCCAATGGTAAACTGGCAACCGGGAAAAATATCAGCGTGCAGCTTTGTGGTTACAGAGGTTCAGGGGCCGTAAAGGGGCCTTCAGGGGTCTCCAGAGTGAAGAGGGTCTTAATTTGATACGATATTTTACTAAATGTATGCCATGTGACTCTCAGCACCATTACCAGTGCAAATAATTCACTAATACATTGGAAATCCTCCCAGATGAGAGTTCTTGGAAAGATTGGATATTAACATGAAATCTGACCTTCCTCTCCGTGTCTCCTCAGAGGTCCGTCACCATGTACGATGCGGCGAGGGTGCCGTCTCCTAAGGATGGCGCGAACGGGGTGGCCCAGCCCGCGGTCCCCGGACCGGGAGCGGTAACGGCTGCAGGATCAGGTGGGCCGACGCCGACCGCGGTGCTACAGGCCAAAACCGAGGAGGGGCAGCCAGCTACGGAGGAAGAGGAGGAGGAAGAGGAACAGGAGCCCAAAGCAGAGCCAGTCCTGCTGAAAAAGCCACACAGGGAGATTCTGGACCATGAGAGGAAGAGGAGGGTGGAGCTGAAATGTATGGAGCTCCAGGAGATGATGGAGGAGCAGGGGTAAGTGCGGGAATACCAAAGTGCCTCATTGTCTTTTTTTATAACGACGATGTAACAAATGATAATGTGGAAGGGCTGCCTGTGGTTTCACTGTCTGGTACGTACATTTTAACTATCACTGCCCTCATCGTGTCATTTTCAGCATCCGTTTTCAGCAGAACAGCTCTAAAAAAAAAACTAAAAAAACATGTGCACTACCTGCTCAGCACTAAGCGGACAGACAGGCACAGTCAGCAGCCAGCTGGTGAACATGGCGGAGCATTTAGCAGCTGAAGAGTCAGCTCTGTTTTTGGTACCAACTCCTAAGAGAGTGCCTATTAGACAAATATACATAACTGTTCTTTATGCAAGAATTATTACACCTTGATCTGAATTCAATTGGAGTTTAAATGTTACAGACACCAGCTAAAATAATCAATAAAATGGTATTTAACATAATGCTCTCACTCCGACAGCAGCCTCAGGGTCTTTCTGCAGGTTTCTGTAACATCGCGTGCTGTATAATATTCTCTCGTCTGTATTGATCGCCTCCCATCGAAGTCATGGACCTCATACCAAACCTGCTCTTCACTATCTGTGTCGCAGTACAATGCTGATGCCAGGGTGTCGGCGTCTGTATTCATATTTTCCAATTGTTCAAAGTCCGCTCACGGGGGCTCGAGAAGACTGCTGCTGTTATGTTTTCGTCTGCTGATATCCAACAGCAGGTGTGAAATTTGTCTTTTTTAAAAATCTCTCTGACGTACTACAAACTTGGCCACAAACGGAGCGCATCAGTTCGTCTTACGTAGCAATTTGGGGGCCATTGATTACGGTTATGATCAAACGTCATGGATGGATCTCATCGAGGTGAAACGAGGACTTGATGACCAGTTTGTGCAGTTAAGAGATCTTAATGGATCCGACCTGGAACACTTGCACTGCGCCTCACGGAGAGAGAGATTTATTATAAAAGTGTCTCGCATGAAGCCCAATATGTCTTGAGCACAAAAACCAACCAAGCGACTAAGTATTCCGGTCGCAACGGGGATTTGATGTCAAGCGACATTAGCGTTCCCAGTGAAACAGCAGTTGTTTATCTTTTCCTTCCATTTGGGTTATTGGGGTGCGAGCATGAAAGCTTTCTCCGTGTAGTCGAGCACTTGACATTGACAGCTATGTACCTGTAGGTGTGCTGAGCTCACACCAAAACATCACATTAAAATATGTAACCTGCTAAAAATCATTTTAATCCCAATATTAGAAGAAGAAGAAGAAGAAGAAGAAGAAGAAGAAGAAGAAGAAGAAGAAGAAGAAGAAGAAGAAGAAGAAGAAGAAGAAGAAAACAATCCCCTGCATAGGAGTGTAGTAAACATAAGGGGCTGTGTTTTTGTCAGGAAATGGTGCTCAGCTCGTTTTGTTGGTACGGCCATTTTTAGCAGCATGGTATTGAAATGAGATGGAATCAGGATGAATACATTGTCAGTATTATGACCAATAATGTCATCTTTTATATTCCCTGATGCTCGCATGATGATCATTTCGTGGTGGAAACAAATCAAACCGACGTTGTCGGGTGAGGGGATGCTCGGGTCCTGTACGGTGTCCTGGAATAAGAAACCTGTTCCTTATTAGCTGAAGGACTCCACAGGCACCGTTTTGGCAGAGACCTGGTGCTTCCTGCTTGGCCAGCTGCCTCATTTAACATAATTGGCAATGTTCACAATCAGCAAGCCGGTGAAGACCTCGTTAAAGTTCGAGCGGCTCCAGCTTGCTGGAGAAGAAAGAGCAGCTGAACACCAGAAACCTGGAGCATGCCACCGCACATCACTATAGTCAATCTGATCCCCGTCACACTGGACAACAGCTTTGAAGCCTTGAGTTTGTCATTTTGGCCGTCGCCATCTTGGTTATTTGCAACCAGAAGGGACACCAGAGGGAGGAGCTAATGTACAACAGTTCTGAGCGACCAAAAAGGTTGCGGTTAACTTCCATGAACTAAAAGCACACAAGCACAAATGTTAAAAGCTCTATGATGACCACATGGACAACTCCCAGACCGTAAACATTGCGGTAGCAAACTGTCAATCACATGGTAGCCACGCCCTAAAGTGTCTATTTTACTCGAAATAATAATCGGATAATACTTGAAATTAGAGATTGAGACAATAAACTCATGTTTACAATGTTTACTGAAGTAGGGTCATTTTCTTCATAGACTTCTGTACAATCAGACTTCTGGCCCCCTGAGTCGCCCCCTGATGGACAGTAGAGAGAATGCAAGGTTAAGGCACTCCTGCATTGAGTGTGCTGCCTGGCTCATATATCAGCGGCGGCCATTTCTGCTGCACTATCTTATCTTTATGTCACAGATGCAACATTCCTCAGCCTCGGTGTTGTTGCACGTTTGCACCCAACTCTTGAACTTCGACGTGTGTCCTCCAGTACAACATTTAGGATCAGCTCAGTGTGTGCTAACGCCAAGGGCCATGCAAATCGTAATAACTGTAGTTGCCTCTAATCCACAATCTGAAGGCTTCTCTTAGGGTATTCTGCACACACACACACACACACACACACACACACACACACACACACACACACACACACACACACACATTGCTGCTTCAATAACCACAGCTCCCAGGCAAACTCCAGGCTAGCTGAGTCTGTAATTAATGACGAGCTCTGTGATCCTGCGTCGGCATGGAGAAAATTCACTTTCCCAGTAATACCTCATGACATTTTATTCACATCACATTTGTCATTTGTAGGAAGCCGGCTAATCCTTTATATGTGAGGGGAGGGTGATTTAATTGAATGCAGGGCAAGCCAATTAGTGAGATCTTTTTTTGCGGGGGTCAAGGCTAGATACGAGAGGTGGCAGGCTCACACTGGAATGCCAGCATGTGGGGCCAAATGTGTTTCTGTTTCCATCATCTCTTTGAGTGTAGAGATGAATGGAATTAAATGCACCTCTAGAAGGTGGAGCTGGATTAGACTTTTCTTCTCCTAATTCTTCCACCCGCCCCTCCTTCACTGAGCCTGTCAGAGAGTCTTGTTAAGACACGGGTAGCTGGAACAGAGCAGCTGAAAAAAGGAGGGGTGAATCTGTAAAAGTCTGCTCATCTCATGGCTTGGAGTCGGCACGGGCGAACCCGGTTCGAGAGCGATGTGAAAGCATCATGATGCCTCGTGGAGCAGCGTAGCGGCGGCTCGGCTAATGATGTCAGAACACAAGCAGAGCCGACGGCGGCGCTGACCGGCCCCACACACTCCGTCGGGCGGCGACCACTCAGCCCGCGAGCGCTAAAGCTCTGGACGGACTCGAGTCGTCTCGTTAAGCTGCAATAAAAGGAGGATCTCATTTGCCAGCTTGGCTCGCCTCTCCAATTTCTAATGTTCCTCTTTAAATGAGAGCGCGTGAGTGCATGTGTGCAGGATTAAGGGATGGAGCGGGGGATGAAACACTGGGACAGAGAGGCGGAGCAGTGCCAGGCATTATACACAATTAAAATGGTGGCTGGGGTCTGTTTTCATTAGTTGTGGATAGAAGCCAGCCAGCTCAGACTACACGTCACCCCGAGGTCCCGTCCTGACTGAGGCCGCGGGGCGGGTTGGAAGCCCCGCCTCCTTCTCTAACCCTGACAGCATGGCCGACCCTCCCTTTACCCCCCACCCCAAACCCGCCCGTGCCCTTCTCCAGAGATAAGACTACGATAAATAGTCCGCCATGAGTGATGGCATCACCCCGGGAGCCAATTAGACGGGCCGAGCAATTAAAGCAGTCTGTTCATTTAGCTATCCGAGGCCTGGCAACATCCCCCCGAGTCAGCTGAGTGCTCTGCTGCTGCAGGGGATATCGCCCTTTTATGTATATTAGATGTGTGGTGGGTCCTATGCATTTGATCAGTCAGAGTGGCTCTCGGAGGAGATGCTCCGGCATGAAACAGCCTCCTGCCGTCTCTGCATCAGAGCACACTGCATGCACTGAACGTCTCAACTAAAGCTCAGTGACCATCAGCAAGGTTGGCACACGGCTCAAGGGCCACTTTGCATGCAAGGGTCCACATTCCATCTCGGTGGAGTTTCTACCCCACTAATTGAGGCGTAAGGACGGAGCACGATTTGAGCTCCTGTGGCGTCGGAGCCATTTTCCAGCTCTCTAATGAGCTCTCTTCACGGGGCCTCACTTACTGTAATCGGCAGGCTACGTGGGGCTCCCTTTAAACACACACACACCCCCATACACACATCTGTGCAACGCACGCACACACGGACACACACATTGAAGAGACAGGTTTGTGCTATAGGTCTTTTTAATGCATGTGTTAGTTTGACTGTAGATAGTTAGACTGTATTTAAGACACGGACGTTCCGTTTTAAGGCTTCGAGTTCGGCATTTCAGTTCATCCCTTTTTGGATTTTTGCTGTTGCCATTTCGTGTTTTTATTTTGCAACCAGAAGTCACACAGAAGGATGAATAAGACAATTTTAGGCGACCAACAACTGAAGTGAAAACGGACAAAATGGTGACAACGCCGTGGTAGACACCTGTCCATCACATGGTAGCCAGGTCAGGAGCATATCCTGCTTTATTGTCTATTATACTCTAAATGGATCATAATTTACTAAATGAACATCATGCTGTATTGAAGAATACTTGAAACAAGCAGTTGAGACCATGCACTCATGTTTACAATGTTTACTGAGGAAATAAATCAAGTGAGAAGTAGAGTCATTTTCTTATAGACGTCTTTACAATCTGAAACCAGAGGAGTGCTTAAAAAGAGTTCCAGGCACTTCTGCATTGGTAAGGCTTTTTAAACACGAAGCACGACTGGCATGTCTGAATTAGAGAATTTGTACATGTGCTTAATGGCACATGGCAGACGAAACACTCCACAGTCAACTGAGACAGCAAGAAAAAGGAGGTTTTAATGTAGTCGTCGGCAGATAAATTGCTGCATTTTGGCCCCATACTGCTGTGGAGTTGCTTTAATAACATCTGCAGTGACACTTTTTGAAATGCAAGAGATGTGCGTAGCCTGGATCTTATTAAGAGAGCTGCTCATAGAGCCTCTAAGGCCAGAGAAAATAACTATCTCCGCTCCGATGGAGGTTTTCCCGCAAGCCAAAGCCTGTGTCACAAGGCGATAAGCCTGTGTTCTATAAGACCGAAAATTGGAGGGAAAGCATCTCGGGGAGAATGACCCATTTCATACATTGTCAACCAGGGGCGGTCCCAAGCCAATATAGTAGGTACATGCCCGACAATAGGGCTATAAATCCTGTTGTTAGAGAAGATGAGCAATCAGAAAGAGAGGCAGTGGCAGATTGTGGCGCTCCGACCATTGATCTGCTTATGTGGGGGAGGTGACGGAGGCAGCTTTATGTGGTGAAAGAAAGCTGTACTCTTCTGTTGCTCCTCGTTCTGTCTGGTCTATCTAGTACCTGTTATCTAACCAGAAAATCTATGACCGGAGAGAGCATCAATTGAAAATCCTCTCCACTTCTCCTCACTGTGGATCAGTGGGTCGCTTTAATTCTGCCCCTGAAATAGCAATGTGTAGGTGTTGGGGCTTGCCTCCCCATGTTCCCAGCGCCATTCAATCTCGCTAACTACATTGGCATCACTTTGCCTCTGCACTCTCTGCAGCGGGATTGATGGCTCCGGAGTTTCACTGGGCGCACAGCAGCGCCCGGGGACGACAAAAGCTTCTTCTCTTCAGACATCAAGCAGAAACATGGCCGGCAGTCAGAGGGAGCACAAAACCCACGCGGCGCGTCCTCATCCAATCGGTGACCATCAGCGTCAGGGTGGTCTCTGGGCCACGGCGATTCATTTTCCGGGATCGGGAGTTAATGGAGGGGAGGGAGAAGGGGAAGGGGGGGGGGGGGGGGGGTGCTCGGAGCTGTCTAATTACTCCAATCAAGTTCTTCAATCGGGGTGATTTGTCATGACCAGGGTGGCGGGGAGCCCCTCGCTCTGATCGATGTCCCCTGTCTTGAATCCCTGGGCCTGCTGCAGGCGGTGGGTCCGGGCTAAACGGCTTTCATTTGGGCTCCGCCTGGCTGACTCTGAGCATCCCACCTCACAGACACAAATGAAAACATCCATTTTTTTTCTTCTTCCCAATGTGACTTCCTTGTTTCCTGGCCTTGCTGAGAGTGACCGCTCCAATCAGCCCCTTCTGTGCTCATCTGTTAGTGCTGGGCAGAAAGCAGCTACCTTGACAGCTGATGCGATGTGCGGAGGAGTTGTTTCAGTGTGCTCATCCTAATAGCCGCTGACAAACATCCAGTATGTGGCCATTTACAGATTGGTTCAGAGCTCGCCATGGATTTTTTCCTCACCTCGACAGGTTCCTGTCGCGGCGGATTCTCCGGGCTCTTACCTCTGAACCGCGGTCTCTTTGTTGCAGCAGCACCACTGCTGGGCCTGCACTCTCCGGCCTTGGTTTGCGAGCTCGACCGATCAAAAAGAAACCTTTGCCTTTGCTGTGCTCCATGCAGCGAAGCTGTGCTCAGGCTCAGAATGGAGCAATTGAATGGAGGAAGGAGAGAGAGAGGCGGAGGACGAGGAGGAGGAGGAAATTTGGTATGACATGTGTCAACAGGAGCTTTAGCTCCACAAACTCTGACCCCTCTTTTTCCTGCGTTGGCTGGAGTGCCAGTAGAGATAAACCGCTCACCACCATCAGCACAATGTGAAAGCCGCCTGTCTGCTTGTGCAGAGCGGATTCAGCCACTCTCCGAGCCCTCTCACCCGCTTACCTGTCGCACAGCCTTCCTCGATGCGCAGACAGCTGAGAGCATCGCTCAGGACTGCTGTCGGGGAGCAGCTAACGCACGGCGACGTGCACGCAAAGCCATGAATATAAAGCGTGTGTTTGCGGCCTCCATTGTGCTGAGTCGGCGGCCCGCTGGGCTGAGAGATTGCCGTGCAGCAGGACCTGAATGCCGCCGTCACACCGGCTCGCTTCGTGTCCGTTGGGCCATCTTCCAGCTATTTCAGTCTCTCCCTCGCACTTCTCCTAATCTCATTCTCCACAGCGCCAATGCGCTGATAGCCCCGACCTCCGAATGCATGGTATCGACTGCTATGTTTAATCTGAGAACAGCAAACAAATGTCCACGCAGAAATGAGCCCCCGGTTGATTTACGATCCAGTTCGCAGCATTGGTGCCGCCATGAGAAGGAGAGAGTCTGTGTTCCAGCACACAGAGTGACGGACAGCTCCCGACACGTTACGTATTGTAAGTGGAGCTCGCACATCCCGAGTTATCAGATATTATTTCTCTCTCCCTCCTCTTCTGCCCGTCAGCTCATTTCATCCCATCACCACAGCCGGAGCAGAATGTGGAGATGGTTTGAATGCACCAGCCTCGCTGTCAGGCTCACGAGACAAGCGTACCTCCCCGATGAGAGTCCCCCCCCCCCACAGAGCTGTCAGTGGGCCTGTGGTCAGAGGCTGCTAACTTGTGTTGTCCACAAACTGGGAGGACGAAGCCCAAAGCTGTATGCACGGCATATTTGTCAAGGGTTTGATTTATTCATTATGTATCGCTCCAAATATTAAAGTATCGTTTTTGTTGCGCCTACCGACTGATGCAATGCATCTGAAATGAATGAGAAGGGAAAAAAACGGATGCTCTCAATTAGAAATCTACAATGTGCACAGACAGTAATTGCTTCCATGTCCGGTTGCAGCGCTCTGCAGTCTCCTGTCTGTCGGCTGAGAGCTGCTCACGTCGGCCCTCAGTTACAACTCAGCGCTTTGCTAGCAGAATAAAACATGACATGCAGTCCGGCGCCCGGGCAAAGGAACCCGGCGGGGTCGCGAGAGGTCGACGGCGAGTCATCAGAAAGTACACCATATATATACATCACTCGGCGGAGTGTCACTTGTGGTACAGATGACGGCGTTTGCCATTTGTATGCCCCCCTCCCCCCTCTTCCCCCTCCCCCTCCGCACACCTTCAGAGCCGTTGTTCAAAGCTGCTGCTTCACTTCACTTTGCAGACTGTTCACGGTTCACGTCCATCCTCCGTCTGCTCACTGCTCAGCCGAGCGAAGCCAAGGCTGCAGATCAGTGATGAATCTGTGCGTGAGTATCCGTGCCTCGACTAACTGCTGTGTCTCTGTGTCTGTCCGCAGGTACACAGAGGAAGAGATTCGACAGAAAGTGAGCACGTTCAGACAAATGCTGATGGACAAGGAGGGCGTCATCACCAGAGAGGGCCCGCACACACAGCCAGTGTAAGTTACTGTGCAGATGGTGTGTATTCGAGCCCCACCTCCAAAAGAAGAGAACAGACACGATAGAAGTCAGGAATACACCTGGGCCGTATTCCATGATTTTGCTTTAGAAGTCGAAGGTTGCGGATGCAGGGAGGGAGGCCCCGAGGAAAATGCAGTTTGTTTGAAGTGTCAGGCTTTGTGAGGATCACAAAGTAAAAATAACTTGCAACATCAGTCAAGCTGTATGCGGCACTGCACACATAATACCACCATCTACTGGTCCGTGTTGCTCGGCTCGCAGCCTATCGCTTTACATTACGTCACATCTGCATCGTGGAGCGTTCATGTCCGCGCGGTACAGACAAGAAAAGACTGCATCTAATGGCTACGAGTTACAAGGGGCGCTTGATTTGAACGGCTGTTGGACGGCACAGCATAATGGCTGATGGAGAGAATGGAAACCGCAGTAACGAGTGAATTATGCTGATTGCAGTATTCTGTATGACGTCTGTGTGTTTTGTTTAGACTGAGTCAATCAGGTGACAGGTAAGTGTCGGTTCGTTAATCAATTACTGTGAATGCATCTAATGAAACCAAACATCCATAAACATCCAACACTGTAAAGCAGAAACGGAGGTGAAGAGCCCGTCTGACAATGTCTGCAGGCGGTCGGTTCCAAAGAATACGCTCCGTAATTACAAAAGTGCAATACATTTTAATTTGAATCCTTGGCTTTTGACTGATAGCGCCTCCCTGGATACACAGGGAATGGTTAAACCCCGATGCTTTGAAAATAATCAGTAGCATTTTAAAGTCTATTCTAAACTCCGCTGGAAGCCGTTGAGGCGAAGATTGGCACGATAATTGTCAATTTGTTTAGCGCCGGCTGTGAGCGCCGCGTGGCAGGATCTCGTCTGAGGCGAGCGTCGCTGGAATTAAAGGAACCAAAATGAATGATGTGTGCAGCCTCCGTCCAGATCACGGACAGACTCACAGACAGGCAGCAGCAGCAGGATGTGACGGGGTGGCTCCTCCAGAGTCACTCCATCACGCTGTGTCTGCAGTGATGGAGACCCGCTGTCTGTGAACTAATGACTGGTAATGACGCCGATGCTTCCCGGCTCGCAGACCAGTGACTAATGACTCCCCCTCCTCTGCACCTCAGCCGGTGTCTGACATTTAACCAGGCCACGCTGAAATGAGGGGCGAGCTGCAGAGGACGAGACGTGATAACCTTAATTCAGTCGTATACGTGTCCAGGGAAAGTCGACGGTGGAGATGCAGAAAGCTGGTGTTTGTTTTCTGCGTTAGTTCCCTCTCAAGGGCACTCCTCAGTCTGGTCAATTTGGGATTTCAGCGCTTGCCTCACAAGTGCTGCAACTTTCAATCCCCAGAAAGGCCTTGATGTGGAAAATTGAAGTCCCCCTCATACCCAACACTCCCCCAGGCCCGTACACACACACACACACACACACACACACACACACACACGCAATTCTTTCTGAGAGTAAACTACGTCCCTCTGCCCACCATTGTGACTTTGCTTGTGAAGTGCCTACTTCCCTGAAGCATTATGAGTAGCGTGCCTTCATCAACGGGTGGATTGGCCTCGGGGTAAAACTGTGCTTTAGGCCCCTCGACACTCACGGCCACCAGCAAGAAGCAGATCAGGGGTCCATAGGGGCCCACAGGGGTCCACAGGGGTCCATAGGGGTCCATAGGGGCCCACAGGGGGGTCCATAAGGGTCCATAGGGGCCCACAGGGGCCCATAAGGGTCTATAGGGCTCCACATGGGTCCACGGGGGCCCACAGGGGCCCAAGTCAGCGTGGTAAACAGTGATCTATGATGCTGGGGGTCTCTAAAGCTAAGCACCTGTCTGTTTCTTCTCCTTTATAGCAATGCTAATGGGTGCCTGTACACCACTTTGATCCAGAATGTCTGAACACAACCCGGCCTCACTCTTAACTCCTCTGATGCAGACGGACGGAGGCCCCCTGTTGTGTCTGTTGGCGACGCATGGGGCTTTAGCTGCACTTTGTGAAATTCAATATTCAGAAATTCTAAAAGATATTGTGAATGTAAGTGAAATGCAAAGAACGTTTTAGTAACCGAAACAGGAAATGAAAGATCCAATATAATATCGAGTTAACATGAACTCCGTTGTTTTTGATAAAGTATTTTAATGGTGTAAGAAAAGAAGATTAATCTCTTCCACGTCCAGCCAAATGAGATATATAATGTATGTAGATATAGATTCAGATATTAGACTGGTAGAGATGTAGATTTGCTAAATGAAAGGAGGCTCCGACACCAGCTCAGATATACCGCTGCCTTCAGTCGCTTTGCCTCTGCTCAGCTGGGAGGTTTGATTCAGATGCCATCTCTTCCACAGGGCTATAGCTATTGACAGGCCCGGCCCCTGGGCTGGAGCTTAATACCCTTACACTGGCAGTAAACAGCCAGCAGGATGAGCTCGCTCATAACTCTGTTTACCGATGTCCCACATTGATTTCCTGCAGAAATAGATGTGAGGGGAGGAATGCAGCGTGTAGAGCTCCTCCGAGCCGCTCAGGAACCGAGCAGGATCAATGGGGGAAGCTGACCCTGGGCTCAGCTATCGCCGGAGACCTTCTTCATTAGCAAAACAGAACGGGTCCAGACTGTTGCAGCCAGAATGTCAGGGTTTCTTCCCCATCCCCCCCAAGATCACAGAATTGATCAGCGCAGCTTAAACCTCCAGCCCAGCCGGTCCGTTCTTCTCGACACGAGCACTGTGAAGCTGCTACAGTAGCATCCAGATTGTGCCCCTGCGCCCTCATGCCGAGGACCAATCAATCCCAACTCCTCCCAGAATAACAAACTATAACTCTCCGCAGCGATAGCAATATATCCGTGCTGTCCGAGTGGGGATATGAATGCAGCCCCGGGGAGGGCCTTGGTTGTGCTCCATCACTGCCAGGTCCCAGGGACGGAGGCTGAATCCGGGGAGCCTCTCTCCTCACCGGGGCACCGTTAGGGGCCAACGTTGATCACGACCAGGCTGGACAGATGTCTCAGCATATACCCGAGCATGGCATCGCTTCAGGGATTAGAGGCAGGATGGGGAGTTAGCTGATTTATGTTGTTAATTGCTCTTTTTGGCATTGTGTGCCCCCACAGGGACACTAGTCTTGGGCATAATCAGCTATTTTATTACATGTTTAAATCAGTTTGTTTTAAAGACCTCATTCTTCGTGACAGATAAATATCGTATGTGCAGCTTCACTACAGAAGAACACTGCCCTTTACTGCCATATCTAATATTTAATATTTGCCCGATGTTTAATTATAGCACATTTTTTAAACGAGTATAGAGGAGTCTGCAGTACATAAAGAAGTAAGGGTGGTCTGCAAAGGTTCAACGACCTTTCTTTTCTCCGTGATTAAATGAGTGCCATCAGCGGCATGTGGATGCGTTACATATAAGGTCATCTCTCGTCTGTATTGACTCGCAATTTCAAACTTAATAAGAATCCCCAACTTTGTTCAAAATTGGGGATTCTTATTAAATATGCCAAACATGACATTTGCAAGGAAATGTGTTTCCTCAACTTGTCAATATATTCCGTAACTTTGTTGAAAGTTGGGGATTTCTCGTGTCTTATGTTAACACATGTTTAGCAATGCAAGTTTATTCATCAGAGCGGATGTTGCAGAGTGTGTGTGTGTGTGTGTGTGTGTGTGTGTGTGTGTGTGTGTGTGTGTGTGTGTGCGTCCAACACTGTGCACTCAAAGCGCCGTGATGCTCTGCCTGCATCGCTTGGCATCCCGCTGTGCCCGGTGGTGCTCAGCCAATTAAGGGCTTTGTTGCCTCATCTCCTCCTAACTAACCATCAGGCCGGAGCCGTGTTCAAATCCTCCACCGTGCTCCTTCCGGAAGCTTTACACCCACAACCACACCAGCCGGGCCTCTCTGGGTCTCACGTAGGATGAGCTCTGTGTGTGTTTGAGAACAGTGGAGATAAACTATCCTTTGCTTTGAGAAAGTGTTTTCCGTGTGTCACTTCATTGTCTTCATCTCATTACTCCTGCCTGTTTTCATCTCCCTCCTACTAATTGAGGCTGCACGGTTAGTCTTCGAGCTTACGTCTCTGTCTTCATCACTCTGATCCATATAACCGCTTCATATCCCGTATGCTCAGGGGCGTCATCATAAATAATAGACTCGTAAATGATTGCGCAATTTTGCACTTCCGGCTCCATTGTCTCCGGTCCATGTGTTTTTGAAATGTGTTTTTGGCTCTGTGGTTAACACAAGCTGAAGACAATTTCATGTTTTGATCTGTGATATAAAATATTGTCAGTTAATACCCCTTTTGTGACTTTTGAAGTTTTTATGTGTCTTAAAAAACCAAGTGGTGAAATGAGACTACTAAACATCATCATGCCGACCTTGTGTACTAATACTCACGCTATAGTTCCTTTATAGCCTCATGTTAGCTTTTTATTTTACACCTTTGACTAAAATCACAAGAGGGGTGAAGGGGAGATTTGTGAAGATGATCTTGTTTACACAATTGATTCATTTGATACATTCTCATCTCAATTTAAGTGGTGGCGTTTGCTAAATATTCCTTTGAAAAGTAAAATTCATCCCCATCATGGTTTCTTTTTCTTTTTTTTAAAGGCAGTATTGTCATGAAGGCACTCATAGTCTGTATACAACAAATGTATTGTTTATTCTGCATAAATTATAATATAATTAATTTGAGGGAATATACTATTCAATCGAATGAATAAACTTCTAATTATCTTCGGTATTTTGTCAGATACATATGTTTGATGATCAAATCTCTGTTTGATCATGTGACGAGATGATAAACTATACATGGTAGCTAAGCCCCAAAGCTTTCTCTTTGACCTCTATTTCACAATAAAATCCAAGTCACTCATTGGACTGTAAAATACAACACGTTGTTGGTCATATATACGCCTAATGGGCTGTGTGTGTGTGTGTGTGTGTGTGTGTGTGTGTGTGTGTGTGTGTGTGTGTGTGTGTGTGTGTGTGTGTGTGTGTACATGCAGCTCATATGTAGCATGCACTGGGGTCCGTCGTGACTACCTCACTCCTCTGTAAATGCTACATCTCTGTGTAAAAAGTACCAGAAAGCCGAGATCATGACCCGGCGGGTCGGTGACCACACTGGGGCGGGACGAGGTCAGACAGATAGGACTGCCTGGTAGGAATAATCAGTGTGTGTTCTTTATCTATTTCTTTAGCCCATGTGAAGCCTGCAAGGTCAAATCAGAGGAGGCCACATAGGAGAGAAGGGGGGTAGTGGAGCAGGGAGGATTAGGGAGGAGGCAGCCGCCATCTGTCTGTATTTACAATATAGTGTGAGTGAGGAACTCGTTGGAAGATATGAATCCCTCAAGCTGAGCCGCGAGAGTGAGTGAGACGATGATATTCTCACTGCTGGGGTGAAGCGAGATTGTAACATGTCAGAATAAAACTACAGCCCCGGAAAAAGTTTAGTGTGCGAGCGTCACACTTTCATATGCGTGACTTCTTGTTTTCATCGTATTGCACCCACAGTTTAGTGCCAGATGGGTGCGTTCATTAGTCTGCAGTGGAGCTCTACGGTAACGTCACCCGTCTCCACTGAAATATCTCGGCAACGATGTCATGGAGGTCCATGAAATTGTCTACAGGCGTGCATGATCCCCAGAGGATGCATCTCTCAGTCTTTAGAGATGCCTGACTTTTTCTGAAGCGCCGACAGAAGGGTTCACATTTTATGGGTTTGAGTGAAATGTCTCAACATGAAATTTAAAGTATTGATGCATGATATTTGAAACAGACATAGTTTTTTTGCCCCCCTCAAGACAATCCTTTGATCTTCCACCCTTATCTGGTCAAATTATTTGATTTGAGATCAGCACATTTTAGCATTAGTGCTATAGACCGATAAATCATTCAATCAATTCATCTCTTTGAAAAAAACAAATCAAAGGAATATCTTTAAATGTTGTTTATTTTATGGCTCTATGTTTTTATTGAAGTTGCTTCCAGCTAATATACCATTATCAGGTCTTTTAAACTCTCAAATGTGAATAGCTGAATCGGCGGGGCAATAGTTAGCATGCTAACACTAAACTAATATGGTGAACATAATATCTGAGCTTTGTTAACATGCTGACGTTTGCACAGCTGTGCACTAATGCTCTTGACTCTTGTGCTTCCAGGGTAAACCACCTGCACTACCAGCCTGACGAGTATGAAGGGAACCCTGAGTTGGTTGGCTACGAAGATGGAGACTATGGCCATGATTACCACAGCGACGGCCGGTAAAGCGCATGCTTGAACACACCACACACTGGACAATGCCGATGTGTAGTCCAGCTCTGACCCCTCAAGTGGTGAATGAAATGAGCCACCTATTATCTCCTCCACATGGCCTCTGATAAACATGATCTCCATATACTGAATATTAAAAAAGAACTGCTCTTCCACGCCAACGCTCCAGTAACAGCATGTAGCTGGTCATGAACACTCATTACCACAGGAAATAAATCAACGGTCATTTCCCCGGAGCGATTTCCTGTTTCCATTGTACGATAATGTTGCATGCTATTGCAGAATGAATTTAAATGAGAAAATAGACACTTATCGACGTGCACGGCAGCAAATAACTATAATCAGAAATGCATTCCTTCTCAAAATGATTATCATAACAATCACTTGTCAATTATTTCTGCCTCTCTCTCACTCCGGATCTCGCTTTCGATCTCCCTCCCCTCTCTTGGTCTGGCAAATTCAGAGTGAAGAGGAAATCGAGCAGCTCTCCATCCCCTCGTCCGAAGAAAAGGAAGAAGAAGAAATCTGGCCGCCGAAGGAGTCGGTGAGTGGGAGCGGCTTCCACTGATGAAGTGGTTCGATTTGACTGCTTTTTCTTTTTTCCTGCCTCTTGACAGAACAATTACTCTGTGGTTACAATAAGTGGAATTCCAATTATTTTTGGTGTGAATATTGCTAAAGAGTCATCAGATACTGCAATTGTGGAGACAGGGGTGAGGGTGGAGGGTGGAGGGGGGGGGGGTGTAAGGAGTCATTAGCAAAGCAAAGTCTCATCCTCTATTTTCTGTTGAAAAGGTCAGCAAAAGAAATGGAGAGAGGGAGGGAGAGAAGGAAATAAAGAGAAGAAAGAATGAGAAGAGAGAGGCAGATGCATGAATGAAGAGGACAAAGAGAGAAACATCAGCTGAGCTCCTATTAGGATGTCCCCTTTACTAACGATCATCCCCTCTGATGTGTGATGTATCGCACAACAATGAGTGAAAAGAGCCTCATTTTGCATTTTTGTCATTGCGTGTGCAAATGCTTCCCCTCTCTCCACCAAAAGGTTTGGCAGCTCCTCACCCACTCACAGAGAGAAGAAGAAAAAGAGTGGGAGGAAACACAAGCGAGACAGGTGAGTGTGCACAGGCTGTGTGCGAGTGTCATCAGTGACATGTCGTCACGAGAAAGAAACCGACTTTTAAGCGTTTGTCAACTGGTGCCTTCACAGTGATGGCTGGGAAAGAAAAATGAGAAGAAAAGGAGAGGAAAGACTAAAGGATAGGAAGTAAGATAAAAGGAGGACAGACTAAAACATAGGAAGTAAGAGCAAAGGAGGCAAGGCAAGAATAAAAAGAAAGGGAAGTATGAAAGAATAAAGTTGGAAAGGCATGAATAAAAAAAGAAGGGAGGATGGCAAGAAAAAAGAAGGGAAAAGAGGAAAGACTAAAGAGAGGAAGAAAATGGAAGTGAAAAATGAAAGTAGGAAAATAGAAGGGGCAGAAAGACACGATTCAAGCAAGACTGAAAAGAACAGAGACGAAATGAAAAGGGAGAGAAGAAGAAAGTGAGAGTGACAGGAAACAAAAGAAGATAATAAAGAGCTCATCAACAAACACGTGTGCGTCTGTGAGAGAGAAGAAGAGTAACGAGCTCTCCAGAATAACGGCCTCACACACAAAGGTCCCGCCCCCCTCGGTGGGGAGCCTGCGACTGGCGGCCGCTCAGCTCTGAGTCACGTAGACGTTACTGTGACAGCTTTATCACTCGCCTTCCAGTGGATCAACACGCCGCCGCCCAGCCCGCTGCATGCTGGGAGGGGAATAGTGCTCCCACAGACCGGTCTCACTAATCACCATGGAAACTGCAGCGAGGGTGAAAGTGATACGGAGGTGATGTGTCGGTTGAGGGATGGCCGGCGTCTCGAATCACTACCGTCCGCTGTGACACGGGGGTCACAGGGAAACCCGACCCCTCGCTGCATTGTTTGCACGGAGCAGCATCTTCTAATCTAAAATATAAACCGAGCGTGACACCCACACCTGTAGACAGCAGCTGGGAGAGCGGGCCGTGGACGCCTGAAATATTCCATTTATTTACAACAACAAAACATACACGGCCCTCCTGCTGTTCACAGCAACTCAGACACGCTCGTATTCATCTGTGCACCAATGAGTCTCGGCTGCTTGGGAAGCTTTCTCACCTTCCAGGCTTAACGTAGCTTCAGTATTCTTTGGAGGTGTTTGTCATTTCTTCTTTAAAGTAAATAGAAAATGTGGCAGACATGTTGGCTTCAACCTCCAGCAGTTGTCCAAAATACCACCTCCGATGTCCAAGAA
Organism: Cottus gobio; assembly: GCA_023566465.1. NCBI lineage: Eukaryota > Metazoa > Chordata > Actinopteri > Perciformes > Cottidae > Cottus > Cottus gobio. The sequence continues at coordinate 23,251,959 of CM042229.1, read as the reverse complement.
TGTATTTCAAGAAGCGAGTTTAGTAATTCCCCGAACCACCTCAAATCTGGAACATGGACGCGTGGATGTAAAAATACTTATTTCTGTTGTCTGGGCAGGTTCACCAGATTACTCTTACACCTTTCGTGTTGGAACTGGTCCCACTGCACAGTTGTATCATACAGAATATACATTTTTCAGTTCATCATTATTATGATTGTGGTGTTTCTTTTCTTCTTTTCTTATCTGCATAGATCTGCATCTGGCTCCAGGAAAAAGAGGAGACACAGGTGTGTATGGAACAAGACAAAAACAACACACAATACATTATAACATACATAATATGTGTAAGGTGTGTGTTATTGTCATTTCTGCCTACTGATTGTTCAAAAGACAATGCAATCCATATGGGTGAGTGGTACACTGAGTTTCCTTTTTTTTTTTTACAAAGGGTGTGAATGTGTGTCTCCCGTGCTTCAAAGTGCGCCGCCTGTTATCTTACGCATCCATTTGTTTTTAGATCGGGCAGCCCAAAGAACAAACACAAAGACAAGAACAAACAGAAAAAGAGGTGAGACGCACATCGACTCACACGCTGAGCCCAAAGACCCACATGTGTGCTTTCCTTTGTCATACGACAACGTTTCACATTCGTTATCAGTTAACAGTCGGTGTGCATGCACACTGTACGAATACAGGCACGCATTCGACCTCCGCACACGCGGAAACACACCGTGAACGACGACGGGTCCGATTGGAGTCACGCTCGGCCTCTCATAAATTTATATTGGTATTTTACACCCATTATCTCAGGCTTGGACTCACAGAGAATATAAATGGCCGCGGTGTGAAGCACAGAGTGCATTTTCTGAGCGTTGCGAGTCCAACACACGTTGCACATCCCCCCCCCCCCCCCCCCTGATTAAAATATATATCGAAAGTGTTTGGCGGCGCACAAACTGATTTACATATCACAGGATTGACTACTGAGCTCGCCGTGATGTCTGCGTACATACACATGGCTTTATGTGTGTGTGTGTGTCTGTGTGCGTGCGTGTGTGTGTGTGTGTGTGTCTTGGTCGTCCTCCACCAGGTCCCCCGGTGAGACCCCCAGTAGGAGTTCTCAGCGTCAAGGCAGCTGCTGTAGCTCCCGTAGCGCCTCCCTGTCCTCCACACGGAGCACCTCCAAATCTCCCTCCAGGTAGACTCCTCTTGACACACACACACACACACACACACACACACACCTGCGTGAACACACCTGCGTGAACACCTCGGCTTTGTCTCGTCGCACACGGGTACCGCTCCTCCGCCTGCCGGCCCCGTGGAGACGTTTCAGGATGCCAATGCGCCTCTAATAATGAGCCCCATTAAAAAGCTGTGATATCACTTGTCATTTTATGGAGCGTGCGACGTCTTTTTTTAAAAGCTGAATTTACTATGTAGTGATAGTTATTTGAACTCTCTGGCTTTGCGGTCTTGGATGTCGTGTTATTTTTATGCTTCTCTAGCGGGGTTATTGTTGTTGTTGTTGTGACATATTCAACAGCACTGGGCATTTTCTTTCCAATTATTTTTCGAGCAAATAATGCAATAGGGCAGTTAATAAGATGTTCTCCTCTGCCGTACAAGTTATTATTTCTCTAAAGAAGCCAAGGACAGGACAGAATATTTCATTTTCCTGTGTTTTTGAGCCTAAGTGACTAATGGGCCAACAGTTTTCTTTAATTTGTCCAGTATTGAGGGAGAACGCTGCAGGATAACAAGCTGCAATGAAGCCTCTCCTCACCGCTGTTTTTTCCACTGACAGGCTCAGATTGGTATTATATTAGCATTATAAGCATTATGGAAAGTACCGACAGAGAAATACACCTTGTGCTTCATACTGCTTCAAAATGTCATTGAGTGTCTCAATCAGGTCTCCTTCTGAACTCTGGCACCACATCGACATCGCTGCAATCAGCTACAATTTTTCAGCCATGACATTGAAAATCATCACCATCCTCCCTCAATACTGGACCAATTTCCATTCAAATTTTAATTACAGTGAACCTACAGCAAAGAGGAGGATGAGAACGGGTCTGAACACAACAGAACCAGAGATTTTGTCTTAATGACCACATGTATGCTCACAGCAGGAGCAGCCAATCAGAGACAAGGAGTGACCCTGCATCTACATTATTTGTTTATATGTTTTCTGTAAACCTGTGATTGACTTGTGGGAAATATTTAAAGGGATTGTTTGGATTTTCCCAAGCGGAGTTGCATGAGGTGCTCATCCACAGTCGGTGTATTAGCGAGAGTAGATGGCAGTCAGTATGCCCCCATTCTGGAGAATCAGACACGCAGTCGCATGGGGCAGCAGCAAAATGTATTTAAGACACCTACAAAGGTCTATATCAGCCATATTCGGTAAATATTCTAAACATAACATATGCTTAAGCTTTTTTTTGCTGCTGGCCGCCGTCCCCAACAGAGCATCATATCAAGCACACTACTGCTATAATACCTGCAGTAGAAAGAATCACACAACAATCTGTTGTATTATGATAAAAAGATGAATAAATAGGACATTTGTTGAAACGGAAACAAACGGAAAACCAACGTGGAGCTGAAAATACATTCTGCTGCTGGCAGTCGAGCAACATCAGAGAAAAAAGAGAGAGCGAGAAAGAGAGAGAGAGTCGTTACCACATCGACAAGCGCTGACAATGAAGATGCACAAAAAGAAACAAAAATCAATGCAGCTTTATTCTTGATCTTTGCATCTCTGATAAATCCCCCCCAAATGTTTTGTAGCATTCTATCAAATATAAAAAGCAAACTACTTCATTCTGTGTGCATATTGACTCAGCTACCATCTTCATCACCATCTTCATCACGGCCAATGATATTCGGTGTGATCGATCCCAAACAGGATCCAGACGCGTGCGCTAGGCAGATACATGTTGTTTCTTCTGCATCGAGCCGGAGTCCGAGTGAAGGACTCCGGCCCTGCAGAAGTCTCAATGGCGAGCATTTCTCCTGGCCGTGCTTTACCCAGAGTGCCGCTGTGCGGCTCTGCTCTTCTTCCAGACTGAACTCCAAGCACAAGCCGGACGGGCAAAGGGCCGGCTCTCCGTCCCCGGGCCCCAACGCTCCGGCCGCGTGGCACAACGGGGACCACGGCCAGCGGAGCCGCAACGGCAAGGCCGGCAGACTCAACCACGGCGAGGGCGAGAAAGAGCTCGATGTATGTAATCTCCTCTACTCTGCTCCCACACCCTCCCCTCCCCTCCCCCACACCCGCTGCAACGATATATATCTGCCACAGTCTCTACCGATGCGTCTTATCTTGCTCCTTTTGTGTAGGTTGACATGATGAATTCTCGTCTTGTGTGATATTGAAAGATTTTCTTTCATTCTGTTCTCAGTTATTCTTATGTTGTAGGCCAGTTTGTATGATTACTATTATTCTCTCTGACGTGTAAAAGACACTCCTGTCATGTGTAAAAACATTGCCGCTCCTGCTGCTTTGTTTCTGGTTCTCTTTGACTCCTCTGCCATCTTGTTTTCTCTTTCTTTTTCTTTTATTTCCCTCGTTGTTTGCCGGTAGCAGAGGAGCAAAGACAGTGTCTTGCATAGCGCACCTCGGAGGGGAATATGAGCCGCACGCGTTTCCAAATGAACGAGCAAAAACATGAGTTGTTTCTTCAGAGCGAGTGGCTGCTCAGGCATGAAACAAACACAGAAAAAGAGTTTAGCCAGGGACAGGTATGACTACTTCAGACATTTGCTCCCCCACAAAGGTCCATGCCCGTGAAGAAATATCACAGAAAAATGGCTCTTTTGGGAATGATAACCTCTATGTTTTACTGCAGATAAAGTCGTAATTAGCCAATGTTGCAAGAGTCACAATTACACGTCTGAGGGCGCTTCAAAGTGATAACAATCTGCAATTTCTCCTGGAACTGACAAATCCAATTACTTATGGAAAGTCTTGATCCGAGCATGCAAAAAATGAATCGTTGCTCCCCATTATCCGCTGTGTGCTGCCCCGTATGGAAGATTAAAAAAGATCAAATGAAAGCAAATCAAATCAAATCAATCAGGACAATTATATTGCTTTTAGTCTCGTGATGCAATTAATGGATATTAAAGTCACAGTGAAAGGGAAATTACAGCTTTAGTTTCTGTAATGTGATATATTTCTGCAGGAAACGGAATATTTCAATAGTTAAGTGTGATTCAAATCAAATTCGAAGAAGGATGAGGGTTAATTTGATGAATTATTCCTCAACCACATTTTTTGCCTGCTGAAATCTAAACACACGCCTCCTTTTAAGATATTGCACCGCTAGCTACCTACAAGCTAACAGTCACGTCCAGTTACATGTGATGGGCAGGTTAGCTATTTAGCCCCAAATCACATTTGATTGGATGTATTTATGTAACCGCCGAGAAGATAAGCCATCTAAAATACTTGAATATTTTACCTGATTTAAAATATGACAATTGCATTTGCCATTTTGCTGTGTCGCATAAGGGCAATGGCGTGTTGCATTTCGTTGTTGTCCAGCAGAGGGCACCAAAGAGCTGCCAGCGCTTAAAGGCAAAGTACAGCGTCGTCATGAGGACGTATGGGGAGCGTCCTTTGTGTCATCTCTTTGTTCGATCTTTATATGAAGGCATTTCAAATCTCCCATAGAAACTATGTTGTGTTAATGGATTAAAATCACGGCACACGGTGGACTCTCTGAGTAATAAAATCCTAAAATAAACCTCCACATTCTTTCCAAAATAGGCTCCTGAAGAGTTATAAATCATAGTTATTCCCTTCCAAGGGTTTAATGTGGAACTGCACCTTGTGTGTTTTGGCTCTTTAGAAAATAAGCCGCTCTGTTCGTCTCTGATTACCTCGAAGACGCTGAGTTTTAAATCCCTTCCTGCTATTATTGAAACAACCTTGCTTTTCCATACGGCAAATGGATCATCGGAGCGACAGTAGGGCGGCAGCCGATTATGTTGGAGTAAAACAAAAGACACTCAGACTGCAGGGATCGCAAAATCGTCTTCCTCTGTCGAATGTGCCTCTAAATGGGCTGCAATAAAGGATGTCTTCTATTTTCTACTCCAGCTTGCATGTGTCTATGAGGTCTCATCTGGTCTCTCTCTCTCTCTCTCTCTGCTTATTTCACTCATTACTGTTTCTTTTTTTCCTTATCAAAAGTATTAAGTGGTATTTACCCATGAATAAATGCCCAAATCTTTCTGTCTCATTTATATAAAAAGCACTCAAATGCTTTGGAACCGGACCAAGTAGGTTAACTGGGTATGTGTAATAGTTTCTTCTTGTCAATACCGTTGTCTTTCTTCTCAAGCACACGCTCTGCTCAGTGATAGATCCTCTTCTCCTCCAGGCGTCCAACAGCTCCTGCCAAACCACCAGGACTTAAACACTCGCTCCTCTCCACTGTTACTCTGCCATGTCTACCGACGTGCATGTTGCCCTCTAGGTGGCAGTGTCTCTTCTGTCCCTGGCGTTTTGGGTTTCTGCTCCATCTGCTCAGGCCAGTGGGGAACGGCCAGCGAGGTCTGTTTGTTAATGTATGTTAGAGCCATTCAGTTGGGACGTGGCGAGAGGGGAGCATGTAATTGGCTCACCCGTTTTTTATTTTTACTTTCAAGCAGCATCTTTGTAGCGTAAGGCGATGTTGCCATTCTTGTTAATCTCCACCAAAAGCTAAAATATTTCTTCTTTCATGTTAATTCCCAAACTGAAATCTCCACACGAGGACGGTTATGTGTGACAGATCCTGGATCCCACTGAAGTTTGACTTTACTGCAGCAGTTGTGTGGTTTAGCAAATGTTCTGTACAGCAGCTCTGGTTGTGTATCTATCTATCTATATATATATATATATATCATCTCAGTTTGTGTTCCTGTAGTTGTCCTCTCGCCCCGTTTTGGAACGGTCTCATCTGCAAAGTGGCGGACACTCCCGGACGCTTCCCGGAGAGAGGCTTGGGGAAACACCTGTGCACTGCTGTTAATCGGAGGTGGAGAAGTTCAGCAGACGTGCATTTGCTTAAACCAGCGAGTTAGTTCTTCTCCTCGAAGCCCTCGCCTTTAAAAAAAAAAGCAGCTTGTATGAGTTCGCTTTTAAGGGTGAAATGGCTCCATTTGACCAATGGGGAAGAATAAATAACTCAACTTCCCACCAATCATGGATAAAGTGGACATTTAAAGGAGACTTGACAGACCTCTCCGACCTCCAGGGTCACATGACTGAAGGGGGCGTCAGTAGACTAGTTATCAGTCGACCCGGTTGCTAACTAGCTCCTCGAGGTTACCTGTGAAGAAACATTGAACACAACTGTTTGTGAAAAAATAGTAAAACTCTCTCCATTATTATTATTATAGAAAGAAACTATGAGACGTGTAGCAAGCCAAGCATCCTCCAAAGAATGACATTATATATATATTATGAATATTCATGCACACACAAGCTCTAGTTACTCAATGAGGGTTACAGATGGTGCTCGTCGGCGGGTGAAAGTCAACCCCAGATTCACTTTGTGGAGAGGGATTGTTTTAGTATGAGCCCACACGTTGTTTTTCTGGTGAATCCCACTCATTGTGCCTTCAGCGTGCCGGTGTGACTTAAAGCAGCACTGTTCACAACGTCTGCTTTGAAGAGGGCACAAAAACACTGTAATTATTCAACAAGAAACGGCATTCATAATACTCAGATCTTGCAAAAATGTATCCCTCATTTTCTTTTTTCAATAAAAAACCCAAGATGTTTTGTGAGTTGCTAGTACTAGCACCCAGCAGCAAACAGGCTAGCAGATTAGCTCGCTAGGGAAGCGTTAGCTCAGCAACCCTGGTCAGTCATGTGACCCTGGCCTTGCAGCTCGCGGTGGTCTGTTGGGAATCAGAAGACTCAGCGCTGAAACATTTTCACTCTCCGCTTGGTTCGGTAAACGCATGTGCTTCACTTCCCCGAGTCTGACAGCAGCGCGGCGCCGGGAGGCGTCCAGGACTGTCACCGCACAGCGAGCGAGCCGGTCCCAAACCGGGCCAGTCGTCCTCTTGCTCATTATTAATGGATGTCTTCAAACACTTCAAACACACGTACATGGGCTCTTGAAAAAATAAGCAGGACAACTCACACATGTATTAACATGATTGTTATTTTAAAGGGACCCAAGCCATTTTGAACGTAAGCTCCCCCTCCCCCTCTCCCCCGTTGGCAGTTTTAAGCAGCAGACTTGGAGAAGCTCCTTGGGCTCTCTCCCTCAGCGTACCTGTGTTTACACTGATTCATAAAGATTAAAGATGGCCTGGAAGAAAGCCGGGCAGACGTCTTAAGAGTAGAGAAGTGCTGCTGCTGAAGAAACCCGGGCCAAAATGTGACTGGGGTCCCTTTCAAATGTGCTGACTCTCTAGTTGTCCATCTTAGCAGTGACCGCCCCTCCAACACTCTTCTACCCTTCCTCCTCCTCCTCCTCCTCCTCCTCTCCTCCTACCTGTTCATCTGTGTCATGTGTGACTCACGTCTCACTCTTGTTGTCCCGGCCTTTTTCTTCCCACGTATCTCTCACATCTGCCAGCTCTGCATGCCCCCCCCCCTCCTATAGCTATATACTCTACATGGATGTCCACTAATATGACAATTAACTCTATCCCTTACTTCTACCCCCCCCCCCCCGTTTTGATACAAATATGGCTGCATTTGTACAAGCGAAAAAGACAAAGCAAATCATGTAGTTTATAGATTTCATCCTTTGTTTCTAATTTTAGTTTGATTTGAATTCCATCTGGAATTATTATTATTATTATTTTTTGTTTTTTTTTGTTTTCTCCCGTCTATTTTCTTTGTACTTTTTGTTTTGTTTATTTCTCCTAAGTCTCTGGACACAATATGTAGCTTTGATACTAAAAGAGGTCATTGTCTTTTTCCCATTTCGCTGCGGAGAACATTCCTTTCTCCTTTTTTCTTTTTTTCTTTCTTTCCTTTTTTTGTTGATATTGCATACGTGTCACTGATTGAAATGGAAGGTAGGTAACGCTTTGCCTACGCACGTGATCTTTATGCAGATGAGAATGTGACAAGCACCCTAGCCTGAGTGACGTCAATGTTTCTCTCTCTCTCTAACTCTCTCTCTCTCTCTCTCTCTCTCTCTGTTATTTACCAATGGTCTCTAACCAAATTGATTTTACCTCATCAATTATGATTGGATTACGTAGAGCTCTGGTTTTTCTCTTTCCTCCTTAACTTCATCCTGAAGTCCAATACCCCGCTCTATCTTCCAGATCCATTTCTTTCTCCAGTTTTGTTTTCTTTCTGTTTTGGTAGAATGCATTCCTGTCTGTCCAGCATCTCTCTGTTTGTCGGTGAATTAGTACATCCGTCTTATGATTTCCACCACATTAATTTCCACGACTGTTTCTAACAACTGTCATGAGCGCCAGTTGTTGTGTGTCTTCTTCTTCCGCTTAGTTGTCCTCTCTCTAGTGGAGAACGGCTCTTCTTTCTGCAGCGACCAGGCGGTGCTTTTGTTGTGCCTTAGACCACGAAGCAGTTCAGACTGCACATTGTAATGCATGTGAGAGAGGGCGCTGTATTTGGTTTCAAACTATAAAACGCCTGTTGGAGAGTAACTCTCTTTTTATGACCTGCTTACAATGAGCAGCGTATAACTGTGTATCACAAGTCTCAGCCCCTAACTCTCACTGAAGCACTCGTCCATCTTCTATTTCTGTTGGATGCTTAAAATAGAGGCTGGGGATATGTTTGAACTCACCTTCGACTATACACAGATTACAGGATACGGCTGGCATTACTCATTACGTGCTTTTTTCTTGTGATGAGCAAACCCCTTGAAAAGACCTACATCTGCATCTTTCTGACTTGGCTTTTAGTCCTATGTGCAATATTAGTTCCCACTGAAGATACAATTTTAAAAAGGGGTCTCCAATATGTAGTTGTATTATTAACCAAGACTAAGAGTCTACAACTACACAAAGTAAGGCGAAAACATTACATTACATTTAGCTGACGCTTTTATCCAAAGCGACTTACATGATATACAGTAGACCGTGGACACAGCAACGGTGAGCAATGAGGGTTAAGTGTCTTGCTCAAGGACACATCGACATGGACTGGCTGAGCCGGGGTTTGAACCACCGACCCTCTGATTGAAAGACCGACTTGCTAACCACTGAGCCACAGTCGCCCGAAAACCAAGCTAAATGCTAGCATCAGCATGCTAACGTGTTCAAAATGACAATGCTAACATGCTGAGTGAGCATGCTAACATTAGCTAATTCCCACTAAACACAAAGTACATCTGGTGTTTAGTCATAAACCAAAGTACAACATGTATTTGACTTGATGCTGGCACGAGACCAGAGGATCACCGACGTCAGAGGGTTTCATCCTCTGGGGAACAAGAATATTTTGTCCATCCATAGAGCCAAGCTAGCTGCTCTAGCTGAGGCTCAATATGTTCTTTAAACATCAGGGCACTGTAGTTTCCTCACTCAAACCAAAGTAAATGTGCATTTGTTAGGAACTATTCTCACCTGCGGATTTATACACATTTGAGGTTCTAGTGAGTATTGACAGCACAAGGACAATCTTTGTGAGTGTATGTTGTCTCAAAGTAAACTACAGAGCCCATGCCCATGCTTATCAATAAGAAAAACACAGAATACTGCCTGCCTCATCCTTTAATTCACAGTAGTCATTTTGAACACTTCTAGCTTCAAGGTAATCGAGTCCTTTCGTGAGTCTAAAAGTAACTTTTCACTTTAAAATCCCAAAGGATCAAATCACATTCTTCATTGTTTTATCAGTTAGATGCGATTTCACTGACCAAATGCTTTTCTGGAGTTTTTACATTTAATCGCTCACGCAAAACAAATGACCATTGAATGCCATAAAATGTGGTTGAACCCGAGCGACACAGGGCTCACTGTTGTTAAACGTGGCAACAACTCCCTGGGACTACATTAACAGAAAGGTTGGCTATTGTGGGAGCTGTAGGTGCCCTGTATCAAACCCAGACTGTACCAGTAGCAGCTAAGGCAGGAGCTGTAGCCTGTAAACGCGTCGGCAGTAAAATAACACCTGCCCTGTGGTAGATGCTACGTGGAGAGAGAATGCTGAAGAAAATACCTCAAAATCTCGCCAGCAAGTTGCTCTCTGATGTCTAGGAAGGTGGCTGGGCCCAGAGGAGTTACCTTCTGTGTGAGGGATTCCCTGCACATTGTGGTTTCCTCTCTGCTTTTGAGTTCTTTTCCATTGATTTCCATGCATTGTCTCATGAGTCACTGGCAGGGAAGGGTTTTGTGTCTTTTTCTCTTGCATTTTGTGAATCTAATGATGCACTTATGTTGCCCCACTTTTCCCTTTTCTTCATACCTTACCTACTAAAGGAGGGAATACCACTTTATTGGTAAGTGGATGTTAACCAGAAGGGAGTTAAACAAGAGTAACCATTAAAAAAAAACAAAGAAAATGGGTCGCTGTTCACATCTCAGCAATTGTCTACAGGAAAAAAATCCAGAAAGAGAAAATTGAGTAGCAGACGATTTGTTTTCTGATTCGATTGATTCAATAATTGTGATCTTTATTTTGTTCCTTCCATTTCTGTGATGTTCCGTCAAGTTGTCTTCTCTTTCTGTTTTGTTTCTTTTTTTAACCATTACACACACAAAAAAACCTGAAGTCCTCTTTTTCTACTCTACAAAATCTGTAGCTCTGTACCTTCTGCCTTTGCTCTTTAACTTATTTGGTTCACAGTTTTGTTTGATTTTTTCCCCCTCTCTTCCTCCTCCTAGTTTTTTTGTTTGTTTTTGCGATTATGATTTCTTCAACTCATTATGGTTTTGCATGCCAAGTATTGCATGCGCTGCACCATAGAGGACTATCTATAAGCCATATGGAGAAAACCTAGACCTTTTTTCTTTTAGATGTTTACCTTCTTTTGGCAAGTACACCGTAGCGCTCAATCACCAACCCGGAAACACTCTAATGCTCTTTTTGTCCTTTTTTTCTTTTTTTTGTTTTCTTTCTTCTTCTTTCTTCTTTTATTTTCCTTTGTTGGTCATAATTTTTTTCTACAGAAGCTCCGTCTGCTGACCGCTGGCTCTGCAGGCCTCCAGTCCAGTCTGCTGAGAGAGCACAAGCTCCACAGCGCCCCCAGCAGGAGCCAAGCGGGGCCGACGTGCGCAGCAGGAGAGGCTGGCAGCGTGGATGGCAGGACCACAGCTGTGGGGGGCTCCCTAACCCAGGCGACAGGGAGGAGAGGGAGCCAGAAGGGCCAGAGTAAGACCCCCCGCTCCCCCGCTCACAGCAGCGACTCGGCCCACTCCCAGCACAACCACGCTCACCGAGAGAGGAACTCTCGGCGTCAGAGAAAGTAAGTTTGTCTCCCGCCGCTCGCCTCCCCATCGTTCCCCTTTAGCCACAGAGAGAGAACCGTTTGACACCTCGCTGCGTTGAACCTCCCGTTGCCCCAGGACAAAAGGAGGCCACTCTTCCAGGCGTCACCACCGCTCCAGTCGGGGTCAGGCACACCACCGGAGCCCGTCGGCATCTCCGGGACGCCACCCGCACACGTCGGGCAGGAAGAAAGAGGAGTCCCGGAGCAAACCCAACCTCCGGCAGCGCAGCAGCTCCTGGAGCAGCGGGCGCTCGTCCTCGCGCTCCGCCTCCAGGGACCGAGGCCCCAGCAAGGCCAAGTCCCCCCACAACAAGAACACCTCCAGGTAACGAAAACACCTGTCTCTGTCACGCCGTTCCTTCTAATGCGCCTCGCTGTTCTGATGGCGTTGTTGTGCGTCCTGCAGAGAGAGGGACAGCCAGAACCGCTCCGACACCGACAGCCGAGCCCGCCGCCGCTCACGCAGCTACTCGCCCATTCGCAAGAGGAGAAGAGATTCGCCCAGCTTCATGGAGGCGCGCAGGATCACCAGGTAGGGCAGCCGTCCAGCGTCCTAAACCTCCTCCTGATGTGTGCTCAAGATCTCTATCTGCTTAAACTTTAATTTACTTTTCCCCAAACTCATCTGCTCTGTGGACACAGAGCGACACATCTCCTACGAGACAGTTTTTTTGTGTTGAATTATATTTTGGAGCTTTTATACGTCTGGAAGAAACAGCACTTTAACTTGACACACTTTTTGCCGGAGGTAAGTTTCACTCTGCAGTTAAAACGTTTTCCAATATTTAACGGGAGTGAACGTCGCTCTTTTTTCAGCTGCAAATTACAACAATGACAAGTTGTTCCCGCTTTAACTCACAAGTGGACATTTTAAGAACCACATCCAGATCTATTTAACCCTTTTTACAGTGGAAACATGCATAACGAATGAGGCGTTTACAAGGTTGTAGGTTTGGTTCGGTTAGGGGGGATACTATGAAGTCAAACCCTGTTTTTCTACATTAATATTATAGCTATGATGGAGTTGGTTATTCCCAGAGAAATTAAACAAAACAAAATATTAGCATTCTTTGTAAATCACTGCGTTGTGAATACAATAACCTGTAATGGTTATCTTTCCTAGAGAGCCATGTCCTTTACCGCCGTAACTCTGATTGACGGTCAAGTCTCTAATATTAACCCGACATAAAAACAGATAAATGGATTTATTGTTGTTGTTTCTTCACTCTGACAGCATGTTGAGGAAGTACTTTTTTTCAGATCGATCCTGCAGGATCCTGCAGGATGTAGTTTGTGGCGCTATTATATTATATTGCTATTATATTATGTTTTACTGGCAGCTGTTTCTCTCCATTCACCCCACTCATGAAGTACAAGTCAACAAACTACAGCCGCAAAATGACAACAACACAACACCTCTCTAAAACAGTCTCCACAGACTCTGACCATCAGAAGCATCATGAATGGGTTGTTAATTTATTACTGTGTATTAGTTGTTACTGTACCTAATAAACTGGTGGCCGAGTGCACGTGACAAAAAAAGGCATAAAACTGAGAGAGAAATGAAGCATGTAAACAAAAGGCCTAGACACATCTGTATTGATGGATTAAGCTTGTTTGAGCTACGGATTTGTTTGTGTGGTGTTATGTATTGTAAATATGAATCAATGCTCCAGTATCGCCCTCTGCTCATAAAGATATGATTGAAGTACAGTCAAAAAATCTAAAAAACCCACCATAAAATCTTTATACAAAACTATTTTGATCACCTTCTAATTATCATTTGATCTTCTCTTATAGAAACTCCTTTAGGCGTGTTTATGTATTAGAAGGAAAAGACGTGTTTCTGTGGCGTAAAACTCTCTTCCTCCACCTCTTCCCTCTCCAACAAGCGTTAATGGACATGGCGTGTGAAATGTGTGTGTACCTTGTCATCTTTCACTCCAGTCCTTAAGGTCCTGCCAGCCGAGACGGACGGGATGCTGCTGAATCCAGCCGCCACAGGCTAGTTACCCCGGTAACAGTTGCCTCGCAGCAGGATCCGAGTAGTCCGACTCCTGAAGCTGAAAACCATCAGTAAACCACCAGAGCTCCCCTGAGTAAACCTGGCCTCCTCCTGGTTGTTTTTTTGTTCTTCTGTCCTCTTTCTGCTGCTGCTTCATTCAAACTGACACAAAGAAACTCACACCGGCTCTGAAGCTGCACCCTTCTGCGGTTAGGCACTAATGTTGTAACGCGGGGAGATTAAAACGCTTCGAGCTTTCTTTTGGTGGATATCTCCATTGCAGATACAGGAGACAAAAGCTCCGGCTGAGTTATCTACATGCCGCTGAAATGACAAGGTGAAACACACCTTGTAGCAGCGGGGACCTTGATAGCGTTTATCTCTCCCCGCGCTGTCGACACCACCATTTCTCTGGGTGTTGGCCTCCACTGAGAAGATGAGCTTCTTTTGGGAACTAACAGCTAATTACCTTACAGGAAGCACTTCCAGGGTGGCTATTAACAAGGCAATTTATGCTTAAGCTTCAACTAACGACATGCATTTCTCTGCAAAGTGTTTGTGTGTGTGTGTGTGTGTGTGTGTGTGTGTGTGTGTGTGTGTGTGTGTGTGTGTGTGTGTGTGTGTGTGTGTGTGTGTGTGTGTGTGTGTGTGTGTGTGTGTGGGTGATTAAACAGCTTGGACTTTCTTTTTTAACCCATGTAGCTGCTCTCTTTCAGATCCTGCTCGGATCAAAAGTCCACCTTCTGTCGCCTAACACTGATTTGGTCTCAACCAACTAAATCTTAATAACTCATGTGTTTAACATCCGTGTCAGACAAAGGCCATGACAAGCTCCTCCCCCACGGCTCCTGACGCTCCACCCCCTTTCCCCTCTCCCCAGTGCTCGGAAGCGGCCCATCCCGTACTACCGGCCCAGTCCTTCGTCGTCCAGCTACGACAGCAGCCCGTCGCGGTCCAGCCGCAGCCGCAGCTACAGCAGCTACAGCCGCAGCCGCAGCTGCGGTCACAGCCGCAGCCACAGCAGAAGCCGCAGCCGCAGCTGGAGCCGCAGCCGCAGCCAGAGCCGCAGCTGGAGCCGCAGCCAGAGCCGCAGCTGGAGCCGCAGCAAGAGTCGCTCCCGCAGCCACCACAGCTACTACAGCCGCAGCAGCTACGACAGCCCCGGCTTCTGAGCCCAGCTCACAGGGAGCCGTCACCTTCGGCTGCGCTCCCGGTCTGGCGGGAGCTTTGCTAAGCCTGCTGTACAGTCCAGGGCCCCACAACCCGAGACCGGTTTCTCTCTCCAACACAGAGCCCGGATCAAAGAGGAGAAATAGCACACCACTAGGACATTGGCCGTCACTGTTCATGTCTTCACGCAAACAAGGTATTAAATGGAAATGGGTCACCAGGCGTCAGAAATTAATTTTGGTCGAGCCCAAAGAACAAATCTCGCTGTATGTTAGCACTTTCTTTCTCTTCTTCCACAACGCAACCAAAAATGAATTCATTAAAAAAAACTATATACAATATAAATACATATATATATCCTAACAATCAAAGCTGAGTAGAAGACAAGAAGAGGACACGTCGACGGCTTACTGTACATTTCAGTTTGTTCTCCCCTCATCATGTACTCATCTCCCCAAAGACTTCCATCCCATCGAAGCGCAGAGATCAACAAAAGATAGAACAAAAGAGAGGTCGGCTGATGAGGCGGGGAGGCAAAAAAAATGAACTTTTTTTTAATGATAAAAATTGTATTGTATAGGTTTGTCTGTATAGATGTAAAGTCTCTTAAGTTTCGGCTTTGTAAACTATGCACTGTATATTCCATCTCGCAGGAGGAGGTTTGTTTAGCATGATGCATCAGGAGAGACTTGCCGCTGGAAGGAGAGTACCTGGCCCCGATGAGAGGTGCCAGGGTGCATCTGTGCTCCCTGCTGGCCTATACTGCAAGTCTACACCTGCATACACAGGTGACCGGGGCGGGGGGGGGGGGGGGGGGGGGGGGACTGTTTATTATGTAATTTTACTCTTCCCTGTTTAAATGATCATGTTGATTCTGCTAACCCTGACTTTATGTGAGAGGGTGTGTACACTGCCTGCACCGATACGGCTGCTGTACAGGACGACTGTCTCCATGCACACGTTTGTGTTGACCACAACTATTTATGATTCCACTGTATTTATTTGTTTATCTATTGGGTTATTTATTAACTAATTTATTACTATTTATTTATCTTCTTTTTTTTTTATTGTTGCCATGAGCAGTAAAGCAGTTGGATCATGCTTTGAGGATGAGATTACGATGCAAATGTAGTCCCATTTTGAAAATGTACTGTGTGTGTCCACGTTTAACCCAACATGGGTCTGTCGCTGTCGCTCCCAGGTTAGTGAGAAGGGGAGTTACTCCCACGGCCGCCATTATTGCACCCCTGGCCCGTTGTAATGGATCAATTTTCCCGCACGCCGCAGTGGCTCTGCCGGTATTGAGGAGCGAAGGATCAGCCTCAACAGAACCAAGCGTCTCCCTGTGTGGAGCTGAGAGTCCATTGTTCTACTCTCCTGTGTCTCCTGCCACCACATATTCTAATCCCTTTGTATGGGCCGCAACATGTTCCCTGCCCCCTGGTTAACAGCTTCAGGAGGAAAATACATGTGATGTTAGCTACATAGCAGGGACAGCAGCGGGCTCTGTAACGCCTCTTCTGTCTGCAGGATGAGTAATGCGGTGAACTAACTGGCGATACGATCAGGGATCACCTTAAGTCTTCCTTTCCATTCGTCTGGCCTCATGCCACTCACACAGTGGTGCAGCCTCCGTGTAACCAGACCTAACCTGACTATGATACTCTGCAAACCTCTTAATTTATTCCAAGTATAGCATTGCTCCTTTGGTTCTACAAGTCATTTCTTTGTGATGTACAAGTTATTATATCTGACAATAAACAGAAACAAATGGGGAAGTAATTATACTCTTGTGTTGTTCTTTTTCCTCCTGACCTCCTCAGGCGTTGTGTGTATATTGCTGCTGAGGGCTTTCCAGTGTTTGATACTCACGAGAGACAATGTGAAGCCTCAAAATGAGCCAGTGTTCTCCAGCTCTCAGACCAGAACGGAGGGGGGGCGTGGTCTATTCTGAGGACTGTGCACATATCAACACCGTGATGACATCTGCTCCGTATATCACAGCAGAAGTATGTGGTGTTGACAACCCGATAGACTTGTGCTGCTGTAACCTATGGATCAGAAACTACTTGCAGTCCCTCTGTGCCGTCCACCTGCATACATACTAGTATAGTCACCTGTATACATACTAGTATAGTCACCTGTATACATACTAGTATAGTCACCTGCATACATACTAGTATAGTCACCTGCATACATACTAGTATAGTCACCTGCATACATACTAGTATAGTCACCTGCATACATACTAGTATAGTCACCTGTATACATACTAGTATAGTCACCTGCATACATACTAGTATAGTCACCTGCATACATACTAGTATAGTCACCTGCATACATACTAGTATAGTCACCTGCATACATACTAGTATAGTCACCTGTATACATACTAGTATAGTCACCTGCATACATACTAGTATAGTCACCTGTATACATACTAGTATAGTCACCTGCATACATACTAGTATAATCACCTGTATACATACTAGTATAGTCACCTGTATACATACTAGTATAGTCACCTGCATACATACTAGTATAGTCACCTGTATACATACTAGTATAGTCACCTGCATACATACTAGTATAGTCACCTGTATACATACTAGTATAGTTTGCCCTTAGGCCAGACCTGAACCCTCACAGACTTTATTTACGTCACATGCTGTGTGTGTTTACGAGGCCTCAAAATGGGCCCAAATAATATCTCAACACTCACGGATGTAGGGCTGTCAGCCTGTTGAGTGTTTGAGGGCTCTGGCAGACATTTTGAACCCTTCATGAACGCTTTCCATAAGTCCGCAGGGAATTACCCACAATTCATAGCAATGTGACGTTAAAGCGGCCTTTTAAGCACAGAGTTAGCGGTGAAGTGTGGAAGCCGGAGACATAAAAAAAAGGAAACAAAGAGGACGGCTCATGGTTGTTCCGCCCGGCATTTTAAATCAACACTGAGGCGTTAAAGATTAAAGAACATAAAAACACATGAAAGCAGAAACTATTTTACACCGCTTTATTCATCAAACGTTTGGACAAAAAACGAGTAAATACAATATTTGACAATAGCCTCATCTGGTGAGGAGAGAGCCTGGAAGACGTTCAAATCAGGAAGAACAAAATATCAAACACCCACAATGGCACATAGCGTTTTCTGACATTGTCATGGTAACGTAATATGTTGCCGCAAAGGGCTGTCACATTGGTATTGACACTATTTCAAGCCCTTGCAGCCTCTCACACTCAATCATTCAACAGGTGATGTCCCTTAAGTCTCTGAAGGATCAGGGTTTAAGGCCCTCTGCGGTTGAGCCACGGTCTAAGAGTGAGACAGCACTTTGTGCCACATGGTGTTTCCTGTTTATTTACTTCCTTCACTGCCGAGCCCTTCAGGGACCGACTACCTGAAAACATATTTAGAACTCACATCTCTGGCTATACATTACATTACATTTCACTGAGGCTTTTATCCAAAGCAACTTACATGCTATACAGTAGATCGTAGACACAGCAACGGTGAGCAATGAGGGTTAAGTGTCTTGCTCAAGGACACAACAATGTGGACTACCGGAGCCGGGGATCGAACCACCGACCCCTTGATCAAAAGTCAGACCTGCTAACCACTGAGCCACAGTCGCCTATAGTCACCTACAGTCGCATATAAAAGCAAGAGAACTGTTTAGGGTTGATTCAACTCCTCGCTCACCATGAGAGGGTAACACTACCTGAACTTCAATAAAATAAACTTAATAAATACAACTTTAATCAAATATACTGAGAGCAATTCAAACCCAGGGCAGATATAACTTTATGTGCAGTCTTTTGTAAAGACTTGTGTATTTAACGTTAGCATTTTAGCATTAGCATGGTGCAGAGAATACAAAGTAGGATCCAACTTAATGTTGGTCATGTTAAATGTCAGTCAGCTGATGAACCTGAGCAAGGACGAGTTAGAAATACTGGAAAATAGGTGTTTTGTATGGAGCCAATGTGTTTTAAACGCAGACATAATTCACGGAAATCAAACACTGCCACAGCACAAGAGATGTTAATGTATTCAGTTTGATCGGTTACATTATCATTTGTGTTATAGGGCTAGCATAACCATGATGTCAGCTGCACTTCATGTAACAACTAGTTTGTGGGTTTTCTTCGGGTAATTAAAATAACCGCATGATAAACACAATAAATTACTTTGATGACTATACTTAAAGTTTTTAGCAGAGAAAGCTGAGGGTTTTCAGAAATATTAAATAAAAAAAAGATTATAATGTCTTTGGACCTAACAGAGACGGGGAGGTGACCACACACACGCTTTAACCAAAAACTGGAGCAGTGAAACATACGTGACAGCAAAATCAAAGATTTGATTGATTGTCTTGCTGTATAGATTCAGTGTTTTACTTTTTTTGTTTGTTATTTAAGATTATTTTTAATGTATTCTCAATCAATTCTTCTTCTTTTGAGATTTCTATCTTACGTGGACTATTATACTGTCGGTGGAGCCCTGTGAACCCTCTGACTCACATCATAGCTGGATCCTATAAGTGCAGGGTGACAGGGTGCAGCGCAGGGGCCGTTCGCAAAAGCAGAACCTCTCATTAGAGTGCCAGGAACACGTCTGTGACATACAATCATGCCATGCAGCAGCAGTACAGGCTGTCAGCAGCTATGAGAAACAACAGCGTATTAGGGTTATGACACTAATAACGCGAGGGGTTGGCAAAAACGTCACAGACACTTATCTGACAACAGACAATGGTGGAACTGGATGTGAGCTGAACACTTTGGAGTTAGCTCCTACGCTGTATCCTCCCTCCTTAGTGTCATTATTTCACCTAGTGACCTCAGGATGAATCTGGAAACTTGGTGAAGTAATGTCCTACAAAAAAATTACTTTGAACGGTGGGTTTCTGTGTCTGTACAGTGTTCACTGGCATCCATGTCAAGCACTGACATTCTACTGTGTATTTAATATGAGGCTGATAATAGCATGGCACTGCCTGGACTGTATATCACATCATGGCCTATAAAGAGACAGAGCATGTTGGACATAGCATGTTCACTAATCTAAGGGGGTTGTATTTGTGCAGCAGGCCCAGTTGACTCCCAAAGAGGGGGGCTTAGGGGGGTTCAACAGCGCACTGGGCAGCTGTTACTGGGGAGGGCCTTCCTGTTGGATTCCATTGCAGTGCAACGCCTGCCACAAATAGATATTCTAGTACTTTCCGAAAATGTGTCGGGGGCGTGAGCTGGAGGGGGCTTGAGTCAGAAGGGAGGGCTCTGTTGACCGGGGTGGTGTCAGCGTGGGTATAAAAGCTCTCAGCTGAGAGGCAGTGAGTACGTTGGGAAAACCATTTTCAGAGAGACCAAAGGGGCATCTTCATCTGCAGCCAGCAGCTCTCCAATTCAGCAACACTCCTCTGTGGAAACGACAGCAGCCATGACCGAGAGACGTATTCCCTTCACCCTGCTCCACACCCCGAGCTGGGACCCATTCCGCGACTGGCAGCACAGCCGCATCTTCGATCAGACCTTCGGCATGCCCGCCCTGCCCGAGGACTTCGCCACATTCCCCAGCACCCACTGGCCGGGGTACCTGCGGCACTCCATCATGACCCCGGACATGGCCTCCATGGGCGCCATGATGCCTCACACCCCAATGATGCCCCAAGCCCCCATGATGTACCCGGCCCCCATGATGGCCCAGCAGGCTCGTGCCCTGACCCGCCAGATGAGCACCGGCATGTCAGAGATCAAGCAGACCCAAGACAGCTGGAAGGTTTCCTTGGATGTCAACCACTTCTCACCCGAGGAGCTGGTGGTGAAGACCAAGGATGGCGTGGTGGAAATCTCTGGTGAGTACTCATTCCCCCCTCACGGATCATTGGTTTGCACTGTCACCTAGTGCATGCTGTTTCAAGTAGCCCACTATTTTCATAACCTCATACACTAAAAACTGGAGGTGTTGAAGGTAATTCCTTTAGTCTTTAATTGGACCACTCAATCTAACAGCAAAGTAATAACACCTAAAGATCTGCTTTCATGCAGGACAGAGGCCTATATAACAGAACGCCTCACTTGGTGGACTTAGGTCTGTCTCCTTCCTGTTTCGGAGAAAGTACAGCTCCTGGGAATAAGAATCAAGATAAGAAGTCAGGACACAAGGCAGATGCATTGTTGCAGAGTTACATAATATGTTGAAACAATATACTGAGTTCCAGCACATTGGAGGGTGGGGGGGCTTTGAACTGCACGCCTGCCAGATGCGAAACATTCAACATGTGGGAGTCGACTTTTACAGCAGCTCACAGATGAAGCAATGCATGAAACTGGTTCATTAAATAGCTGGTTTCACTTCTTGCCGTGAAACGTTCCCATTGTCCGTCCACGCTCGTGAAGGGCCAAAGCTAAAAGTGCTAACCTGAGGAAATGTGTGGAATGGATCGTATACTGTAATACCATTATAGCTCTCTGAGGCCTTGAGCTCCTCTCTTCTCTGAGTTGGTCTCAGCCTTTCTGTCTGCCATTTCACTAAGAATTAAGCTCTTACAGAAGGGGATTTAGCCGTGACTCCCGCAGTGTGTCTGCAACTTTAAAAGGACTGCTGGATCTTGTCCAGGTCCAGTGTCCTAGGCTGGACTATGGCTAATGCCTCCGTGCCGAGAGACTGGGCATATCTTCAGGAACAGATAAACAAAGCAAACAGGTCTAGTCAAAGTGGAATTTGCCACCTCATGTTTCTCATATGCCGCCTCAGAACAAGGATGTCTACATGACATCACTTAGTGAAGCTTAGTGGCGTCAGTGAAGAAATGTGTGTTACCAAAGTGCAACCTCTATGCAAATGCCAGTCCTTTCATTCATACTTAAAACTGATCACCCTTTGGGCCCAGCCGCTCTCACATTGTGGTGTGGTCGTGTTGAAAAGGGGACAACTGTGGACAACAACCTTTATCAGCAGCCTGTTGTCATAACAAACATATAACTATATTTAGAGCTAGAATGGAAATGTTTCCAAATTGTCCTGGCGAGGACGGGTATGGCTGTGACTAGAAGATAAAAATACCACCACAAATCCCTTCACAAACCAAAAATAGCAGAGTCACTGTACTGTTTGCATGAGTCACTAATACACAGATAAATAAACAAGTTGTGATATTTTGAGAAATATGCTTATTAACTTTCTTAGTGAGAAGATCAATACCACTCGTGTACATTAAATATAGAGCTAGCGTGCCGCCAGGAGACAGTTAGCTTAACTTGGCACACAGACTAGAAGGGCCTGACTATTTCTTGGCACGGTACTGTGACTTCCTGGAGTCATCGTGAGGTTGTCTGACATTTGTTGCCTGACAATGTCCGGAACATCACCCAAGATAAGATGCAAAATAATAATACCGGGAAAAACAGCTAGCTTGGCTCTGTCCAAGGCCGATAGAATCAGCCTACCGGCACCTCGATGTGTAGTTTGAACCTTTCACTGTTGTGCACGTTAAACAAAATATCCCGGGTCAGGTAGTGACTTCCAGAGGTGCTGCTGGTCGACAGGTTTGGCAACAGTTCTTAGTATGCGCTAAACTAACCGGCTTCACATTTAGCATACAAACAGTAGAGTGGTTTCAATCAATCTCATCCAACTCAAGGCAAGAAAGTGAATGTTGATGTTGCGTCTGTTTCCCTGTTGTTCCCCCTTATACCTACATCTGAACCAAAGTTTATCCCTAACCCCAACCAGTGATCTCTGCTTCCCAATCAGTAGCTTAAACCAAAGCCCTCAGCACGAAGGGGTATTCATGATATTATTTACATTTGTGCTTTTACTGCTATAACAAGAAAAAGATCAATTATACATCGTCTGAATGAATCCCCAAAATAATGATTCTAGTTTTGTTTGTTAAAGTGAACGTATGTTTCAGATTAGTGCCACTTTCAGGTAAAAGTATGTTCTCTGTCTCCTTAGGCAAGCACGAAGAGAGGAAGGACGAGCACGGCTTTGTGTCCAGAAGCTTCACCAGGAAATATACGTAAGCAGCTCAGTGTTTTAACAATCACCATCAAAGTATATGCCGTCAGAATAATGTTTGATTCAATTCATATTTGACACAAATGAGTTGTGTTTTGTACACGTTTGTAGTCCAGTTGATGAAAGGACGCTGCTGACCATGCAACATGTCAACAGCTCACTTCAAAAGTAACAGATTTCCTATTAAAATGGGTTTGTTGTGGCTGTTTGGCGGCGGCTTTGGATTGAATTTTCACGGTGGAAATGCATTTCTCAGGCTGGATTCAGATCCCTGTGATTCTCTCATTGTGGTTTTGCTGCTGTGAGTCTCTTTAGTTTTGGTTTGGTCCAGCCTGTAGAGGGCTGGCTGCTGCTGATAGCTGAATTTCATGCTCTGAAAAGCAGCAGCAGAAGCAGCAGCCTCCACCTCCCAGTGTTCATCCCCCCTCTGGCTGGAGGTTTTAGCTTCATAGGACTCTGCTGCCATCCAGGGGCCACAACACACACTGAGCTGGTCTTTAGATCTGATTTTTTTAAGGGTGACTCAGTCATTCATGTTTCTGTCAATCTGTGTTTGAGTAGTAGCAGTGATGCCCCCCCTCCCAAGACTGGGGCACTTTGTAAATCTCCTGGAGCGACCTCTTAAATCCTGACTGTGCTCTATTGCCTCTCTCCAGCCTCCCCTCTTCTGCTAACGTTGAGAAGGTGGCCTCCTCCCTGTCCCCCGAGGGGGTTCTGACCGTGGAGGCTCCCATCATCCGACCGGCCATCGAGTCCTCAGAGACCACGATACCTGTCAACGTGGAGAACAAGGGTGGCGTGGTGAAGAAGTAGGAAGAGAAGCAGCGCGGCGTCTCCCCTACAAACACGAAAGATTTTGAAAATGCTCACTTTACGACTACAAACTGCTTCTAGAAAGGTGAAGAGGCGGCTTAGAGCTCCTCCCAAAGCAGGCTTGTTCACATGCCAGAGAGAAGAGCAAGGGATTGCCTTAGCTTCTCTCTCCCCTCCGTCTCTGGTAATGAGCCAACCCCAGCTGGGTGCTCCATGTAAACACATCTGCAGTAGCGCCGTATGCCTGCTCTTGCTGCCGTAATTACACTCTTCATCTGAATGCATGAAATCTCAGCTTAGCCCCGCTCAAAGCTTTGTCTCTCCCTCATTTACGCACCTCTCCCCTTTCTAGGGAGTTAACCCGCTTCATGCTGCCCCCACAGACACACGGGAAGACAGTCAAGCGGATTGTAATAGCAGTGATCATGTGAATTAAAGAACCGAGGGCCCCGGAGGGAACGCACACAACCACTTTGAGGGTAGAATAACACCTGTTAGAGTACACACTGTGGGACCTGACTGGAAATACACTAGTTTCATCAGCAAACTATTCAGTCATGCAAACACAGAATAAAGAGAGTAAAAAACAGGCATTGTTAAGTCTCTTCTTTTGTTTTTTTAAGTTACAAACTGTTTATGTATATATGCACGCCAGTGACATGACATCACGGAGCTGTGTTCTGTAGTCTGGAAAGAGTAAGATAATATGTAACTAAATGGAAATGCTTGGCATCTCAATGTCGTGTTATTATGCTAAATTATTCATCTGATGGTCGCCCATGCAAAAGAGAGCAAGTGAAACATGTCAGCCCCCGTGAGTGATGCAGGCAGCGAGACAAACAAGATGCGGCATCACTGCTGTGTTGTTGAGATGACATTTAGGAGTATAGCGCCCCCATCAGTCCATCTGATTCCTGCACAGTGTTTTGATGCACCAGATCTCATTCAGAAGGAACATCAAAACGTAAACATTGTGACCTTTGATTTGTAACTACAAAATGTATGTTTTAAAGGAGTTAATGCAGATTCATACAGTTTATTATATTAAATACATCTCAATATATTATGTGATGTTCCGCAGATTATTGACGTGATCCCTGATCTGTGGACCAGTGGGCCGGGCCTCTTCTCTATGAAGCAGTTGATACAAGAGATGGGTGTCATATGTACAGATAAATATATATATATATATGGCCATTCCTGCTGTGCATCTGCACTGAAATGTGTGATAACGCCCAAAATTGCATAATTCCATCATACACAATGTTTCTTGATGAATTATTCATGCACATATAGATACATAATTGATGGAGATTTGCTCTCTACTCTTGACTGAGCGAGGTCATTTAAAACCATTGCAGCAGCCATGGATGTTCGAGGAGGAATGAAAATATTATTAAGTCTGGTAGAACCAACTTTTAGTCATACGATCTGCTCTATTACATGTCAGTCTGTCGGTCCATCACTAAGGTCCAGACTTAAATATCTCAATTGTTGGATGAATTGACATTTTGTACGGACAGTCATGGTCCCAGAATCCTACTGACTTTGGTGAATTCCCTAACCTTTCCTTCTGCACCACTATTCACCAATGTGACATCTTATCTCATCAGCGATTAGATGGATCGCCATGACTATATAAAAGGATATTTAAGATCCCTAGAAGATGAATTAGAATAACCTTTGTGATTCTCTGACTTTTCATATAGTGCCATCATTAGGTCAACACTTAAATTTGTTAAACATCTTAACATGTTAGCATGCTGACATTAGCATTTTGCTCAAAACAGCAGTGTGCCTTTACAGCCTCACAGAGCTGCTAGCATTGCTAGCTACTCTATAGTCTTGTGGATTAATCGATGAAGGCCAAGCATTTGAGAAGCTGGAGTTTAAAAAAAGTCATATTTGACCTAAAATGGGGCGACTGTGGCTCAGTGGTTAGCAAGTCAGTCTTTCAATCAGAGGGTCGGTGGTTCAAGCCCCAGCTCCACTAGTCCATGTCATTGTGTCCTTGAGCAAGACACTTAACCCTCATTGCTCACCGTTGCTGTGTCTACGGTCTACTGTATATCATGTAAGTCGCTTTGGATAAAAGCGTCAGCTAAATGTAATGTAATGTAAAATGCAGTATAGTTACTACTGGATTTAGAAAGAAATGTACAGTATAAATGTTCTACTTCACACCGAAGCATTGTTGATGCTCTGGGGATGTCTGGTTTTTATCACTGCCATGATGCCTTAACAAGAGTTACATCACACAAAATGTCACGAGCACAGATTCAGTTCTTACGTCCCCCTTTCACTATATAAACACACACACACACACACACACACACACACACACACACACACACACACACACACACACACACACACACACATGAGTTTATCAGACTCTCAAGAAACAGATTTGGATTTGTGAACCGTGGAGGAAACGAAAGGTTATATTGTGTTATCAGAGATGACACACATATGGAGTCTGGCAACCGAGGGTACATGGAGGCGAGGTTCAGAATAAAAACAAGAGACTTAGAGGCCTCCTCGGACCATGACCTCCAGCATTCACTGGGATGAGACTCAGCACCACGAAATCTGAGGCCATGGTGCTCTGCCGGAAACCGGTGGATTGCTCCCTCCGGGTGGGGACAGAGTGCCTACCACAAGCGAAGGAGTTCAAGTATCTCGGGGTCTTGTTCACGAGTGAGGGTAAAATTGAGCGGGAGATTCTTGGTGAAGAAGGAGCTGAGCCGGAAGGCGAAGCTCTCAATTTACTGGTCGGTCTACGTCCCAACCCTCACCTATGGTCACGAGCTTTGGATCGTGTCCGAAAGAACGAGGTCGCGGATACAAGCGGCCGAAATGAGTTTCCTCCGTAGAGTGGCCGGGCTCAGCCTTAGAGATAGGGTAAGGAGCTCGGACATCAGGAGGGAGCTTGGAGTTGAGCCGCTACTCCTTCGTGTTGAAGGTGGTTCAGCATCTAATTAGGATGCCTCCAGGATGCCTCCCTTTAGAGGTTTTCCAGGCACGTCCAACTGGTAGGAGGCCCCGGGCAAGACCCAGGACATGCTGGATGGATTATATCTCCCAGCTGGCCTGGGAACGCCTCGGGATCCCCCAGAATGAGCTGGTAGATGTTGCGGGTGAGAGAGAAGTCTGGGTCAGCCTGCTTGACCTGCTGCCACCGAGACCCGACCCCGGATAAGCGGTGGAAAATGGATGGATGGACTTAGTACGAAACAAAACGTCTCCTTTAATAAATAGGTCTTCGTAACGAGGATGGGGGCAAATTTAACTAAAGATTTGGGTTTGGGTTCTCCGGCCTTCAGCCTACTCCCAATATCCTCCGTCCTGTGTGGATAGAGCAGAGGAGAGAGTCTGCCTCTTTACCTCCGGTTTGGTGCAGCTTGTCTCCAGCGGTTCTGGAGATCCTAATGGTCTTCTGTCCAGCCTGTCTGCCGCTGCTGCTTCCCAGCTCGGTGAACATATGCTTGTTGATGGGCTGCAGGTAGTAGCCACAGTGTCTAGTGGCTGCAGCACCTGAACTGGATAGAAGACTCCCTCTATGGCCTCCCACAGCCTGAGCTTGGGGTATCTGCTCCCATGTGCTGGATCTCCTTGGTTTTCCCCCCTGGTTTGCCATGGTAGGTAGACCTGGTCAGGGTCTAGTAGAGGAGCTAAGCCTGCGGGGCTTTTACGTCACCAAACCATGTGAGCTTAGGGCCTTGTTGCAATCAATACACAGTACTGCGGCACGTACATAGTGCACGATTTATTTATGTTTATTAACGCTCCACTCCAGTTCAACAACCTGCCGATGCACGTTTGAAATGAAAGATGTAGCAACACAACTGGTGACGTTCTGCATGGCTTTCATCACCTCCTCCTCTTCCTCCCTGTCAACTTGTAGTCATGTTGCGTGCCGGCCCACTAATGCACATACTAACTCCACTCTTGCCTCCCAAGCTGCAGGAGAGATCTATTTATAGACCTCTCTGCTATGCACTGAGACCCAGCATGTTGTATAGCTACACAGGGTCGATAGCAGACATGAACCGGTGCTTTTCCCCCTCTCAATGGTCCAAGACCTGTCTTGACTATTAGGCTCCTTAATAAGCTAAAATTAGATTGAAGACATTTCTATTTCACTGCGTTCTGCTCACAAATGGTGAGTGGGTGAGTGTTACACATCTGCCCTAGCAGATGTCCATTAGCTGAACATTATACTCAAATGTATGCATTTATACTGTAGTTACTGTGTGCAGTGTTATAGATCTAATACACCATGAGCCCAGAGGAAGCCATTCATGGCAGCCAGGCAGACACTGCCTTACGAAGAGACTCTCGAAACCACTTAGCAATTCAACTTTTCCTCTTCCATGAGTCACCATTTCCTTCCAGTTTAATGCAGGCCTAAATTATTCACGCCAGTCCCCATCAATCCAGGAGCCAGCCAGTCCTTTAAACCGGGGAAGGACCCGGTGTGGAGCGTTGTTTGCCTGACGGGCAGCTGATTGGACGCCTCTCGACAATCCTGCCTGCACTCAAGCTGAAGAGGGCTGGATTTTTCTCAGGGGAGGTTCTCAAGAGATCTTAAAGTGTAAGCAGGAATGGGTCATTTCAGAGAAGAAAACAAATCACCAAAATGTGAAAATGTTGGAACGGCATCACTGTTGGCTCTGTTTGCATTGTGATTTATTGAACTGAAATCTCATTCTGCCAACTCTAAACAAAGAGGAAGCCTGGTCCACGCTGATGTTGATAACTGGTAGTGATGGCGACTTAATAGAACAACTCAGAGAGGTATTTTGACAAAGTTACACTTGTGTTTGAAAGCTAATACATTTTTCATCTGTTTCCCATCTTTAATAATCACCAGTGATTTGGCCCAATATACCGTGTTGATTAATGCAGCCTGCTGCTATGATGTCACTACAGTAGGGATACGGAGCAAAGTCCAACACTGATAAAAGGGAAACAACAGTAACGGGCGTGGATCAGGGCGGGTTGTGCTGTAGGGTGCAGCAGCAATAAATCCTCCTCACCAAGATTAACTTAAGCACAACACAAATATGTCCAACCAATGTTTTATTTTCATTAAAACATATATATATATATATATATATATATATACTTATACATAAGTACATACATTACATTTAGCTGACGCTTTTATCCAAAGCGACTTACATGCTATACAGTAGACCGTAGACACAGCAACGGTGAGCAATGAGGGTTAAGTGTCTTGCTCAAGGACACAACGACATGGACTAGCAGAGCTGGGGATCGAACACCAATCCTCTGATTGAAAGACAGACCTGCTAACCACTGAGCCACAGTCGCCATACATGCATGTATGTTTGTATATATATATTTTATTTTTAATTTTTTTTACTTTTATATGTACATGCATATATATATATATATACAAATTTAGATTTCACTAACTGTAAAAGCACATCAGTACATATGTAATCTACACAAAAGGACTGATATCTGCAGTAAATGTGTGGACTGAAGACCTCTGAGCAAAGCAGGTGGTGTGCTGTTTTCCTGCTTAGCAACAGCTCGGGATTGGCTGGTAGAAACACCTTAGACAGGGGGTGTCGTCCAATCACATGCCAGAGTGTTGATTGCCTTGCAGCCAATTAGCACTCACCAGCTGTTCACTAATTAGTTCTCCCTCAGTGATTTAAGAGGTTCATTAGTCCGATTGTAGCTCTCAATTGACATCAATTTCCAGCTTTTCAGCCCAGTCAACCCTGACTCTCTGAAATGTATTCCTTGCGCTCAAAGACGGCGTTGTTTTGTTATTTCAGTTGACTTACCTGCGTGGAAATGTTTATACTGAATGCGTAGAAAGGCTGACAATGTTGAGAACAGTATAGCCGTGTTCACCTGTTCTTGGTATAGTTTGATGGGCATGTCAGTGTTTTATGAATAATGCAAATTATGAGTCATGAATTTCTAACGCTGCGACAGATGTCAGCGATTTCTTCCAGCTTGACATTAACGATTCCATAGTACAATAATGAGATGACCATCCCATTCATTCTCAGAGATGATATGTTTTTGGATTAAAACAGCTGTGTCGCCTTAATGGTGCCACAAGTGAGTGAGCTACCGTCTTTATCAGCCACGACTGGCACACCATGGCTCAAGGCCCGGCAATTACTTTGGTCCAGACTGGACTGTCTAAATATAAATGTCTCATCCCGTGTTGTATGTGGTTAAAATCTCACAGACATCGATGTCCCCTTTGACTGAAATGTAACGACTGGCTTATCCGTTAGCGTTATCTTGAGGTCAAAGATGTTGCCATTACAAATGTTAGCATACAAAACATATGGAACTAAGATGTTGGACATGGTAACCCGTGGATATCAAACCTGCTGCCAATCAGCACGTTAGCATCATCATTGTGAGCATGTTAGCATAATGTTAGCATTTTGTGCAAAAACACCATTGTGCCTGTGTCATGAATGGATGTAACAAATTCAATCTCATTGTTGTAACCATTGTTATAACCTTGTATTTTTTAAGTATGTATTGTATGTGTAATTACTGTATTTAAGTCACATTCTGTCAGAGTTGAAATAAAAGTTGCATTTAAAAAATTTAACAAATGGAGCCAAATCAGCAGCAGCAGGAAAGAAGCTGTGTGTCTGTTCACCTGTCTGTCTGAAGCTGCAGGTGTGTCTGTTCACCTGTCTGTCTGAAGCTGCAGGTGTGTCTGTTCACCTGTCTGTCTGAAGCTGCAGGTGTGTCTGTTCACCTGTCTGTCTGAAGCTGCAGGTGTGTCTGTTCACCTGTCTGTCTGAAGCTGCAGGTGTGTCTGTTCACCTGTCTGTCTGAAGCTGCTGGTGTGTCTGTTCACCTGTCTGTCTGAAGCTGCTGGTGTGTCTGTTCACCTGTCTGTCTGAAGCTGCTGGTGTGTCTGTTCACCTGTCTGTCTGAAGCTGCTGGTGTGTCTGTTCACCTGTCTGTCTGAAGCTGCAGGTGTGTCTGTTCACCTGTCTGTCTGAAGCTGCTGGTGTGTCTGTTCACCTGTCTGTCTGAAGCTGCTGGTGTGTCTGTTCACCTGTCTGTCTGAAGCTGCTGGTGTGTCTGTTCACCTGTCTGTCTGAAGCTGCTGGTGTGTCTGTTCACCTGTCTGTCTGAAGCTGCTGGTGTGTCTGTTCACCTGTCTGTCTGAAGCTGCTGGTGTGTCTGTTCACCTGTCTGTCTGAAGCTGCTGGTGTGTCTGTTCACCTGTCTGTCTGAAGCTGCTGGTGTGTCTGTTCACCCGTCTGTCTGAAGCTGCTGGTGTGTCTGTTCACCTGTCTGTCTGAAGCTCTGTCTGAAGCTGCTGGTGTGTCTGTTCACCCGTCTGTCTGAAGCTGCTGGTGTGTCTGTTCACCTGTCTGTCTGAAGCTCTGTCTGAAGCTGCTGGTGTGTCTGTTCACCCGTCTGTCTGAAGCTGCTGGTGTGTCTGTTCACCTGTCTGTCTGAAGCTCTGTCTGAAGCTGCTGGTGTGTCTGTTCACCCGTCTGTCTGAAGCTGCTGGTGTGTCTGTTCACCTGTCTGTCTGAAGCTCTGTCTGAAGCTGCTGGTGTGTCTGTTCACCCGTCTGTCTGAAGCTGCTGGTGTGTCTGTTCACCCGTCTGTCTGAAGCTGCTGGTGTGTCTGTTCACCTGTCTGTCTGAAGCTCTGTCTGAAGCTGCTGGTGTGTCTGTTCACCTGTCTGTCTGAAGCTCTGTCTGAAGCTGCTGGTGTGTCTGTTCACCTGTCTGTCTGAAGCTGCAGGCCAGAGGTGACTTACTCAGCTGACTCTGAAACGATGTTCTAAATGTTTGTTCATTGGTCGGGTGTCTAGCACGTGGTAATGGTTATTAGAATGGCGTCTTCACACAGTAAAAAAAAGGTTGCATTTACTTTAATAATTACTAATTTAACCCACCTGGAGAACACAACCACGTTGTGTGTTGCGCGCATGCCGGGCCCAGCTAAATGCTAGCATGCTAAAGTGCTCGCGTTGGAAAGATAACCCTAAAAACTTGTTGCATGTCCTTTTTATTTAATTGTCTTATGGTTGTTTGTTGTGAGGACCAGGTGCAAAGGGCCGTAAATGGATAGAACTGTTGGTTTGTTCACACGGGGCTCATGTTAATGATGTAAACTACACAACAAAATGTTGTGTAGTTTATACTTTGACATCTACTGCCATTGTATACGTTCTTTAATTTGACAGTAGCATGAGAGAAGGAACCATCTTATTTCAGAGATATTGATGAACCAACAGTGTCCAGTACATCTGACTTGCATGTTACATTAATGCAAAAACAATGTGAGTAACATGAAATATGACCAGTTTCTGCAACATATTTTTGCAATACCACATTCCTGTGTCTTTCTACGTGACTGTTATAAAATGCAGTATTTGTCTTTCACTTCAACCAAGTTTAGTCATATCATTTCTCACTCACACTGTGTGTGTGTGTGTGTGTGTGTGTATATATGTAAGATTCAGAAGTACTTGTACTTCACTTCAGTTTATCCCCTCCCCAAAAATTCCCTCTCTAAATTCGAGAGGAAGAAATTTACTTTTATACAACATTTATTTGACAGCTCTGATTAGTTTGACACTCAGAATGTTTGATCCCTGCTCTCACACAGACGTTCGCCGTTAATGTTGCTGGTCAGGGTCAGAGGAAAAGCTATGCAGGGATTTAGAATATCTCGGCACACTGCATGTCCCACAGGAAATCTAACGGGAGAGATGTGACACAAGCTAAGTCTAATCAGGGAAACGATGAGTAACAATACCTGTAAGAGACCTTGGAACTACCCAGAGGTTCAGAAAATCCACTAATTGAATATATTAACAGAATTTCTGATTACTTATTTTACTTAATAACAATGTGAGCACAACTTAATATCTCTTGCACACAGGATAAAAAAATATCAGTTTCCTTCGAGAGGGTCCGTTTTTGAATGCTGGACTTATAAGAGTCGGTATTCCACTTACTTTGTTGCAGCATCAAATGTAGCAATGTATTACTATTTGATTGTATCTATTGTAACTCCCATGAAGTCACTGTCAATGGACTAAAGCTGAGGGTTCACACCAACTGCCTCTGTGCAACGAGCCAAGACGATGATCTTTTTTTGACACCCTTACCAAGAATTGCATGGGACCATAGCGATGTCCGTAACAGATCAATTTATTGTCAACAATCACTGTTTTGGTATAGCGTACTTCAGCAAATGGAGTAAAGAAACCACAGATTAAAAGTAATGTCTAGCTAACAATCGCAATAAAAAGAAATAAATAGAAAATAATCCGATTTAAGGTCTAGTAATTCCATGTTCATATGAATACATAACATCTACAGTATAAGTTAATCGAAGCTACTGTATAAATACATCACCAGCATGCACAATATTGTATTATGGAGAATATTGGAGCAGTTATCATCTTACACTGAAGAAACAGTATAATAGGCAAATGCATCTCTTGACCAAGAAGAAACTGAAGACAAAGTAAATCCACAAACCTCAGATCTGCTTTTAGAGCGTTGCATGTGCTCCGTCCACAAACTGTACCGAGCTCACGAATCGGGCTCGTTTCCGAGATCCTACTGCTCGTTACGGTGATCGTATAACTGGAGACTAAGGGTCGACTCGTGATGGTGTGTTCAATCACCTTTTTTTTTTTCCTTTTTTAAATTTCCATTCATTTAATTTTGCAATCTGGATTACTGTGACTCAAATAGTTTTTGTGTTTCCTACAAACAGCCAATAGTAGTTGTTATAGCAACGACAATACTGACAATAAGAATTAGGTGTCCAAAAACAGTTAATTTATTTAATAAAGCACATCAGCACATGAGAGGGACAAGCCGCACTAAGTTTACGTCATGAATTTGTATTTTTAGTTACAGTATGACTGTGTGACTGAGCTGGACGCATACCTGACACAAAGCAAAAACAATTTATTTTTAATTTATTTTTTGTCATCCTCAGGAACAGAGACAACGTGCTTGTCACCAGACGATCACTGTGTGGTGCAACTAAAGGTGTCGACGCTGACGCCCCTATAAAAGCCCTTCTCCACCTCTGCAACCTGTCCTCTCTCTCTCTCTCTCTCTTGTCTTTCTCTCTCTTGCGCTCTAGGCAAGGCCGCGACGTTCAAGGTTACTCCGATTTTTCTGGTTGCTCGAGCATCGAAAACCCACTTCCCGAATGCTCCTCCCCTCAGCAAATACAATAAGACAGCTCAGCTTCATTTGCGCGATAAGACCAGTCTCTGCCAGTGTGAAGGCGTGGCCACCCAATCGCCACACTGTGATGAATGACATCCCTCTCGCTTCTAAAGTGGTATTTTGGCAAACGCTGCAGAGGCTACCAAGGAAGGGGGGGGTTCATTCTTTTTTTATTTTATTTGTTTTAAATCCTAGGTTATTTCTCAAACTAATGATCTTACCTCCGTCAACCTTTTTTTTTTTTTTTTTTTTTCACTTTTAATTTGTTGAAAAATAAAGAACAGCAGCCACGTTAGTGACGTCGGCAGAATTGGCCGCACGACGTTCCACCGCCCTCCCCCTCCCCCACCCTATTTTTTATTTAAATTTCTAAGAAGAACTTTTGAACTAGTATTATTTTGTCATTTTGTGAGCGCGCATGTATGTTTTG
The DNA here is from genome assembly GCA_023566465.1 of Cottus gobio. Taxonomy (NCBI): domain Eukaryota; kingdom Metazoa; phylum Chordata; class Actinopteri; order Perciformes; family Cottidae; genus Cottus; species Cottus gobio. The sequence goes on along the minus strand of CM042229.1, from coordinate 23,217,860 downwards.
TTTTTTTGGCAGAATGAGGTTTCGGACTCTTTTAATTGTTGGCCTCTCCTCCCTCGTCGTCCTGCTGGTCGCTCGTCCACAGCGTCAAGTTGTCTCGTAGCAGCTGCATGATCAGAGTGGAGTCTTTGTAGGAGTCCTCGTTCAGGGTGTCCAGCTCGGCGATGGCGTCGTCGAAGGCGGTCTTGGCCAGGTGGCACGCCTGCTCCGGGGCGTTCTGGATCTCGTAGTAGAAGACGGAGTAGTTGAGAGCCAGGCCCAGGCGGATGGGGTGGGTTGGCTGCATGTGCTCCTTGCTGATCTCGTGGGCCTCGCTGTAGGACTTCTCTGAGGACTCCACCACCGCGGCCTTCTTCTCCCCCGTGGCCACCTCGGCCAGGTAGCGGTAGTAGTCGCCCTTCATCTTCAGGTAGAACACTTTGCTCTCGTGCTGCGTTTCGTTGCAGTTCTTGATCAGGAAGTTGTCGAGGAGGTTGAGCACGTCCTGGCAGACGGCCTCCAGCTCCTTCTCGATCTTTTCCCGGTAGGCGCGCACCATCTCGATCTTCTTCTCGTTGCCGTCGGCGGACGTCTTCTGCTCAATGCTGGAGATGACGCGCCAGGATGAACGCCTCGCCCCGACCACGTTCTTGTAGGCCACGGAGAGCAGGTTCCTCTCCTCGTTGGATAGCGCTTCGTTCAGCTCGGTCACCTAGAGAGAGGGAACAATGTACAGGCGTTGGCATGTCTTTTTGTAATCTCAGTTATCTTATCTGTGAGGAGTTGTATAACAGTTGACAATTGGGGGAGTTATAACCTGTATTATGCGACAACTTATGACTAATCCTCTGTGCACATGTCAAACTAAAGCCGTCCCAAGTGGTTGGGCAGCATAAGCGAGAAAATGCAAAGCTATAATTCTGAAAACTGTCACGGAGGTTTCCAGACAAACTCCCAAGGCAACTGCCTCTGCACGGTGAACCACGCCTCCATCCTCTGAGGTGACTCCTGATTGGCTGGCCGCCGCTCTGAAAGCTGGTTTTGTTGTGTTTGGACAGGCCTGTGTCTGGCTGGAGGATTTAAGCCTTTATACCCCACTGGGGCTGTGCAGCAGTACATCTTTACAAACCTTTTCTGAGTGTAAAGCCTGTTGTTACTTTATTGTACTTTATTGGTTAAGTACTTGTAATAGTTCTGATCTGTTTAGGGCGTTAGCATGCTGCTAATTGGCAGTTAACGCAACAACTCAGGTGTTGTCATAAATCAAAGTATTGTACAAACTTAAAGTTTGATCTGACGATGGCGCTCCATGAAAAGCAACATTTCACTCAAAACCACAAATGTCCTCATGGTGGCGCTAGAGCAAAGGTCAGAAAGGCATCCAAATCACTAGCATACAACATCTGGGTACCACTATATTGAAATAAAGTCAAAACCTTGACCCGCTGGGGGCGCAGTATGAAAAGTCATGGGGAAACTCAAGTTAATAGGATTCCCCCTAAATCTGTTCAATAGATTTTTCTGTCTGGACCAAAGTGGACTGTTTCACCCACAGAGGAGTGGTAGCATTGCTGAGAATAATATGATTTATCAAATGAATTTGTTTCTGTTTTTTGTAATTTCGTGCCTCTTCTATCACTCTGCTGCTGCAGTGCTGGAAAGAGGACATCGGGCCACTTGGATCTCTTTAATCACACTGCAAGACATTTATTCCCCAGAGGTTGTGCTGCACGATGGTGTGTGAGCGCAGCATCCTCGACACATGGCAGAGCCTCAGGGTTCGTCTCGCTCAAGGACAGGACGGCTTAACCTGTGACCTTTTGGGGTGCATCCTAGTCCCGATGAGCCGACAGCTGTGTCACTCTGCTTTGGTCGGACTCCAATAACACACAGTAGCTGCTAATCCCTGCTCCAGTCTGTCGGCATACAACGTACGACTGCTCACGTCTCCATCTGATGAACTCATCCTCAGCAGACATGAATGCGATCACAGCCACAGTTCTCTTCCACAGAACGGACCATCTTTAATGAGATTACTGTAACAGGGAGGGAGGGGAGGCCGAAGACGAATCATTGATGCAATCTCCTGTTTCCATGGCGACTGCAAAATCTGCTTTTGTTTGGGAGAGCCATTTCTATCTCTGCTGGAGACGCTGGCCACGAGCTGCTAATGGCAAGGATGCTGACGTGGCTGATGGTATGGAGAGCGCTGCAGCACTGTGGGTGGGGATAAGTGCAAACGAGCCATTTCATATCTCGCACCTTTCAGCCAACTCTTACACCGGTAGTCAGCCACAGCTATATCACGTTCATGGCACCAGGGAAAAAAATATTCAAAAGCTTGCAGCTTGCGCAAGAAAATGGCGTGCAGGGCCTGAGGATGGTTGGTTTGTCCGCCAAACACATTCATGCTGCCCAGACGGTGAGCCACTCCCATGAGATTTCCTCACATCCATTGGGGCAAAATGTCCACTCCATAGCTTAAAATACAAAAAGCTGTTCTGTACAGACATCCATGGTCCCCAGAGGATGAGCCCTTCCAAACTTGGGGATTGCCCCGACGTTTTCCCTCATCGACACCATGTTGTATAATATCTTCTACTGATGAAGATTTGGTACACCTTTTCTCTGGCGCGTCCACATGTTTGGTTTTGAGTGAAACATCTTGATGACTATTAAACAGATTGGCATGAAATAAACAACAGATATCTGGAGGTCCCAAGAGGTGACATCCTACTGGCTTTGCTGATCCCTCGAATTCTAATCTAGCCCCATCATCGGGTCAAAATCTTAATTTGTTCAATGGCGTTGGCATGCTGAACCAAGATTGTGAACCTAGTTACCTTCTAAACATCCAACTGTTGGCATTGTCACTGTGAGCAACAACCAAACATGCTTCATGATCCACACTTTGCATTGAAATGAGCGCTGCAGCCTCTGGAGGGCCGCCAGCTGCACTGTTGACTGTTGTGCTCGCTCACTAAGGAGCATTTCCTACACAAGACATTGTAAAAATGTACAACTGTCATAAACAATAATGACCTCTGTACTGAACGAGCAGAAGACAGGCAAACAATAAACGGCATCCGTTGCGTAATGATCTCACTTCAATGCATAGTAGAGATTCACCCAGCCCCACATTACTCATTGCTGAAGCACAGCCATAGCCCATTAATTTACAACTAGTGTAAACTAGTATCTGACCTACAGCAAATGCAACCAGTGGAGTAGGTCAGTGCTGGAGCAACAGAGGTCAGAAAAACCAGGCCCAAACAACACGTCTGTAAAAACATGGATGCCTTTTGTTTCAGGCGGTGGGCCGAGCAGAAAGCCCCGACGGAAGCTAACCCTAACCCTGCGGGCGATGACAATGGAGCTCTGTCCACCCATAAAGCTCATCAATCTGGTCGGCTCTCTCGTGACTCATCCTTGAACAAGGCAGTCAAACTTCCAAATAGCTGAGTTATAATACAAACAAAGGACCAGGCAAGACAATCAATAACTTCCTCTTTGACCGATCTCTGCATGACCATTAATATCCACAGGAGACACCGTAAGAGCTGCAGGGCTGTGAGGGTAAGGGGATGCGTCGGGCCTAAGTAGAGGCTGGGCTAGACCTCAACGCCTGCCGCCTTATGTTTCCATTTAATGGATTACAATTCCCATAATGAAGGCTTGCCACAGTCCCACAGCCCCCCATTCCACGCTTTCCTTCGCTCTTTTGCCCTCGCTCTCCTAACCCGATGTGACAACCCCTCGACCCTCTCAGGCGGCCGAGCACAAAGGCGCCGGATACCACCTGACGTCACCGGCGGTGTGAATAGGGCTGCAAGCCTCGGTGCATGTTTCTTCAGTCATGGTGGTGAAGCTGCATGGAATGATTAAGATATGCAGACTTAAATTACGTTATGCGAGAGGTCAATCTCTAGTTAATGCAAGTCTCTCTGTTAGTACTCTGCTGTCTTTAAAACAGGCAATATACAATCTGACCAAAAGTAAAAAATGTCCCCCATCACATGCTGGTACATGTGTCAAATATGACTGGGACTAAGTAACTGATTCAACAAAAACAGACCGTAAGTTGTGTTCAGCCCACATTGTTCCCTGCTTAGCTGTTGCTGTCAGTCAGCCCTCGGGGTCAGATGAGGTTTAACATGGCACCTCCTATTGCACAAACATTATTAATGTTACCTGTCACGCTATAACCACTAGGTCCCATTAATAAATGGTAACACGGTTCAGAGGCACGGCAGACTCATCACCTATTGGCTGGTAGTGTTGCGAACGATGACAGCACTGAGATTATTGTGTAATTGCATTACTAATACTTGGTCATGGACTGGCTCAGGGGCAGAGGATGACGCTTCACACGGGTGTTTTTAGGGTTGGTCATCATCTCCTAGCCATTCCCATGCTGTCAAAATGACTCTCTCGCACTTTCCGGGTCTGTAATAATCCAGTTAACTCGTTCAGGGGCATGAAATCCCAAACAAATAACCCTGCATCGTGGTGCCAAAGCAATAAGGCAACGACTTCCAAGCATTCTACTACGAACATGACATGTGGTGCAGAGCATTTCAGTCCTTGACCTAAGAAAACACTACTAACTAGTTATTCACCACTCCAGTGTTAATGAATGGGACACTGTACAGTGCTTGTGTCTCCAACAAGACATGAACATCCTGAAGGTGGACCGTGGATCTGTACACGCTCTCACACTCCACACTGAGGAGTAGGGAGTCTGCAGACTCTCCACTTATCCCTTTTTCTTTTTTTTTTTTGCATGAACTGCATCACAACTGCCACTCAGGGCCGACGTGTCAATGCGATGCCTTTCCGATTCCGTCCCTCCCTGCACTCATGACGGTGACTAAGCAAAAGGAAAAAGTAGACATTTTGGCAAGCCGGTGATGCCGCGAGGTAATGGTGCTGCTGTGGGGAATATCGCTCCGTTCAACTCCGCTGCCAATGGAAGTAAGACAGATGTTGTGAAGCGGACAGGATTATAGTGTGTAGGTGGGTCTCTCTCTCGTGGTGTCCTGAGATGACATTGGCTGCATTCAAATTTGGACTGCGAAAAACAAAAAACATTTATATGTTATGGGCTAGTTTTAGCACACTAATTGTGGCAATCTGCATCTAAAATTACGCTAATCATAGGTGTCTAATTTATAATAAAAACAGTCTTCCACTCGCATCAGGGGCACATTTTGAGCCTATAAATCTGATTTGGCATTGAAGATATCTCCCACAAGATGCACCATCCCACTCACACCCACACTGAGTCGGATCACTCCCGCATCCCGCAGCACTGCTTTCTGCTGAAAATGTGTCCGCCGGCAAAAACTAAGACACTGGTGGCCCGTGGAGTTTTAGGCAGCAAGGATTAAAAGTGGATAAGAAAAATAATTCTTGATCAAGTCCCTGTTTCCCTTCCAGCTTATGTTGTTTCCCATAGCGACAGACGAATCAGATGCTGAAGTGTCAGACTTCAGACGGGCAGTGATGGCGTTCAGTCAAGTGAAACTGAAATGTCATTTTGGTTGATTTCATTATTTGGCAGCACACTGCATTCACAGATAGTGAAGTCCAAGAACGGTTGTATTTTCATATATTAGACTTTTGCACTCCCACTCAGTCCCACCTGCAGCGGAGCAGTTATATTATGCAGCAGCTCCATTTGGGTTGGGTCACTCCCTTCTGGTACAGATGCAGAGCGTACACTGTATCTGTGATAAACGTATGGAAAACCCAACACTTCAACAAAGAAAGGTATTGAATATTTACATATGTTTTTACAGCTTTAAAATCATCGTGGAGGCAGTCAGATATTCAGCCAGTCTGTTGCATCCCTTAGATGTACAGCCACGTGTGTCTGCCTTTTTTTTTTCCTATATCCAATGCAGCAAATACTGCTCAGTCAGTACACATGAGCCGTACATTCAGTTTACATCCTGCAGCTGCAGCACAATGCATCCGTTAATGCAGCGCACGGACTTCCATGAGAGAATAATGCATCCAGTTCATTAAGTGGGACGGACGCCTCTCTGTGCCTGGCACTTCCTAAGACGCCCCAATGGGACGTGTGAGTGACTGTGCACGTCTATACATGTAAAGTTATATATGTACTACCTGGCTAGTTTAATGAACCTGAACGTTAATAAAAAATGAGAGACGGAGAGAAAATGAACTTTGAACTCAACCCCTGTTGTGTAGTTGCATGACGTAATGGAAGGCTGTCAACAGTGGCTCTCTGGTTTAACTTGGGAAAGGGGTCTTGAGTGAGTCGGGTCAAACGTTCAGTGAAGCACATTTTTACCCGGGTTTGTGAGGCTTAAATTCCACAATTAATAGTTTCTATTCATGTGGCTTTTTCGTTGAGAAGTCCAGGCTCCTAACTTCATTTTCTGACTCTTTGTCCAAGGCTAATAGGCCCGCTAGAGACACAAGCCTTGCCAATTCTGTGCTCTTTAGATTTAAGGACAATTTTCTGATCTGTCACCGGTCGCTCGCAGCCGTCACAGACAGACAGACGGAGGACCAGCAGGATTTAAGGATCCACAACGTGTCACATGGCTTCTTAAAGATGAGGCTGGAAAGACATGATAAAGACTCTCTGCTGGGACATTAGCCGGATGTAAAAATTCAGATTATTTTTTTTAAACAAATACTGTGCTAACAGTGACGCCAGTTCATTGACACCGTCGTTCATTTCGGGTGGGCCTGCTTCCCGAGTCCACAGCATCGTGTTCTGTACAGCCCGGGCTATTTGGCTCAGTTACTGCCCGGGGGCGGGTTGCCATGTCTGCAGTGGCGAGGGATTCCCCATCGAAAGATGGGCGAGGCAGCAGACACACCCCACTGCCTGGGTGCTGCAGAGAGACTGGCCTCTCCGTCTCTCTCTCTCTCTGACTCGGCATAAATCAGGAAGAGGGTGGAGCTGTACCCCCCCCCCCCCCCGGCATGAACACCACAGCCTGGTCCTACAGAGCCCGGCCTGGCCTTTTTACCACTCCGGCAGCTAACTTGTTGACTCTTGGGAGTTGAAGCTAAAAAATAAAAGTTCCACTAGTCTTGCGTCCACTGGCCTGTCTAGCTTTGGTCTCCCATGCTGAGGCTACTGCTGTCAGGACTGCAAAAGCAAACTGATGCAACTCTTAGAAAAAAGGGAATTCTATGATCATTATGGAGGAGAATTATGGAAATATGACACCAAGTACTAGCCTCTGCTACACGAGTCTTATCACTAACTGCAGCAAAACATTCCTCGACTTTTCCTGCTAATGCGTCCTCCCAGGATCTCATTGTCCAGACAGTTACTGACAGAGATGCAGCCTTTGTGAAGCTGTGATGTACAGAAAGAAATAAAAGAGGGGGGGAAGAGAACCGCTGCCTATATGAAATGGTGCACTACGGGTGGGCCTGTGCTGCATCTCTGCCAGATGCTGCGGCACACGCCTCTGTGAGGGGGGAAACCTGCCGTGAAAGAGGTCGAGGACGCAGGGGATGCGGTGCTACACGGCACCGATTGGTACGGGCAAGCCCACACACACACACACACACACACACACACACACGACAGTTTGCTGCAATATGACATCCACGCATGAGGTTCTGGAGACGCCGCCCGTCCACCGACACCCACGTCCGTAAAGGTGGACGCTTCGCGTTGCTTTTTTTTTCTCCTGTGCGCCCGCTTCTGCGCAAATCGATTGCGATCAACCTTCAGCCAACATTGCGCTTCTCAATGCGCCAAAACGAGTGCCAATAAGGACGGGTGGGGGGAGACGCACGCGCACACGCAGGCCTGCTCGAAAAGTGGTGTATCACACTCAGTCGATGCCTCGTTATTTCTCAGCATCAGCATACCGGAGCCCCTAACCCGCGCACAGCCGGCCGCGTCCCCTCTCATCCCCGCGGTACCACCCTCAGCTCCGCCAGGATGCGCATCTTTCAACGGGCTCATTTCGACACCAAGCCCACATTTGATCCAGACGGACGGTCTAAATCACGTCTCATCGTCTTTCTTTTCTTTTTTTTTTTTTTTTTTTACAACAGAGCAGCCTGGTAGCTTTTTTTTTTTAAAGCAGTCTGGTGAAAGGCACCGCCCCAAGATCAAACAGTCGGCATTTCAACCACAATCCACCGCAGCACACCGCCGATACAAAAACACCCCTCACAGCAGACACTGATCCACCGCACAGGCGGACCTCCAGGGGAACCGCGTCGCCTCCAGACAGTTTCCCCGACGCCTCTGGTGGTGTAACGGGAGCCTAACGTGAGCAGCCAGGGCTTCACGGGCCTCGCGGTGACGTTCAAACGTGATGCTTCCCAAATCTTACTATGGCAGTGCTCAATGTCGCTCGCAAACACGTCTTCCCCCGCCACGCGCTCTTTAATCATAACTTTCATACACCAATTTCGCGTGGCTTCCTCGCTTCAGTCAGAAATTGTGCTCGGACACCGAGGCTCGGTCCCTCGGCTGCGTAATGCTGCCCTGAAGCAGGTTAGCTAGCTGGCACACCCCCTCACAAGCACACACCAAGCTATTAATATATACATACATGTATGTTTAGTTTTTTTTTTAATGCTCACGAGAGAAGTGGTCCTAACGGAGGAAACCTACTTACCGATTTCATGGCTGCTGCCATATCATCATACCTCTCCGCCTGCTCGGCCAGCCGGGCTTTCTGCACCAGTTGCTCGCGGTCTACCATTTCGGATGTGGTGCGTGCGTTTCGCTAAATAAATCGTATTCTGGCTGCTTTTTAATGTTTGAATGCAGAGTTCCAGCGCCGGGATCCTTCTCGCTGCAGCTGCCGCCTGCTGTCTGTGCGCCTTGCCGACGGGACACCCCTCCCCCTTCCGAGCACTTTCCCTCGGTTTGTGTCACCACCCCGAAAAAGGGCGTGTCCTCACCGGAGTGATGTAACGACCCCGGCGGTCCGGAGAGATGACAGCGCAGCCTATTGCCCCACAGTCCTGCAATCGGAGGAAAAGGGGGTGTTTATTTATTTTTTCAGTTATTTTATTAAATAAAATGTTGTCTATTGGAGTCGAGTGTTCAATCACACTCAAAGGCCAAACGACCGGCTCCTAGGCCCCAGACCCCCATGGGCCGCTTCAAAGACCTGGCTCTGACTTCAGGGGTATGCACTGCTAAAGCTCCAAACACTGTGTAATGGGCCTGTCTTATAGAGAGGCCTCATGTCCACAATATGGCCCGCTTTATTTCAGATGGTAACGATGTCCACATTCTTGGTATTCCTCGATCATTACATGCACACGAGGCATGTGATGTCACAGCGTTGGAATACTGGAGGGGTCAACCTTAGTCCAGCAGCTTATTTCTATCCAAGGCCCCCCCATGTAAGCCTTCTGAAATACAAATATACAGTATGGCACCAGATCATACTCTCATGATATATCTTGCTCCATGGAGATACACGTCACTTTATAGAATATGAAACTTGAGCCTCAAGTTGCTTTTTTGTTTAAATAGTAAGTGGTAACAGGTAATATTTAAATCCTGTTTTACATATGATTTCTATGATTATGATTTGCTGCCCTCAGGTCTGATTGGCTGAGTCAGCTCCAAAGCTGATAAAGAAAAGACACCCGTGACCACGCAGCCGTTCAGATCTTGTTGCAATCGTGTTGCTTAGCAGAGGAGAAGCACATTGAAAACATTGTTAAAGATTTTTAATTCAACAGTCTCACTTTTTATCTTTTAAATCATGGTGAATCAGAATTTGTATTACTATAAAAACTTTTTTTAAAGCGTTTGTTTTCAGGCAATAAAAGTTGTTTGTGAAACTGTCTTTATTACCATGGATGTCATTTCTGGTGATTTGTTGTGATTGTACATATGAAGCAAGCTCACAACGCTGACCTGCTGAGTCATTTTATCATGAGTCATCAAACACGCCCTCTTGTACAGGCCACTCTGTCTCTTGGTCCACAGAGATGCTGGATGTTTCTGAAATTCATTGATCAGCTCCAACTTTGCTCTTGAGCCGACCAAATTATTAAAAGCCATTCAATCTTTTTTCTTTGAGCTACATTGATACTAACCCAGTTAAATTCCAACTTAAATTTTACTTTTCTAAATACAAGTTTAAAATACTAAATTAATCTCAAAGTACATTTTGACTAATGAGGCAAAAGTTACGTTTGCAATAAGAATCCTCCAATTATCTTTAATGTCTTTTTATTGGTTACATTGGCTTATTATCCATCTATTAGCTCAACAATTACCATCTTTCTGTTGGCTACGAATAGTAAATGACCAGGAAGGAAATGGGCTGGATTACAAAATAAAAGGTTTCAACATACCCAACTCTAAATCTCATACCCTCCCCATGTGACTGAAGACCTTTTGAGTTGCCTTCAGCCCAATACAAATGGAGTCACTTTGCATGTGCCATCTAAATAGAATCCCAAATTAAAGCACACGTTTAGGACAATGACAGATACTGATTTAAACTCATGTTTTTATACCAAAATTGTATTGGGTACTGAACATAAGAGCAATTATTTTGCCATGTAAATGGTTATTAGTAACTTTTATTTATATGGTGGTTTAAAGAACCTAAAAAGCACGCTATATGTGGATGGAGAGTAAAGTGATCAAATATAATTGGTTTATTTGAAGATCTTCATGTTATCTCACATTCTTCTGGTTTGTAGTACATCGATTGTTTATTTGTAGTTCTCAGTTTTCTTTATGATTCATATTTGCAAAATTTTGAAACTGAAGTTTACCAACTTGTCTCCTTTCAGCCACATAATAAATAACCGAGGAGCTTCCTCTAGTGTAGTACATATTTAAACATTTTGGAGCCAATAAGAGGGAGTCAGAAAAACGGTGTACATTGTATTTTATATCATATTTATTTATAAAGTGCTTAATAGGCATAGATAGTTTATAGTATGTCATTATATATTGTCACATTAGTTATTTTGCATGTTGTTGGTGGCGTACTCCTTCAGCAATGTGGAAGCTGTTATTTACATAATAATATACAAGTCCCAGGTTGGCACGCCCACCTCCTGCCCATGGTGGAGATGGGCGAGTGGTTGGGCTGAAATCACGACAGCGAGCAGGTGACGCCAGCATCTTCAGAGTGGTCACAGTTGTGCACGTTCCAGGATATATGGGAGCACTGCTGCAGGGAGGCCTCCGCGCCGCTGCACTTGAGATTGTCTAGCAGGATTGTCCCTGAGCCGGGCCCGAAGAACGCCTCTCCCCGGGCCGCCGAAGCCCCTCCACAGCCCAGCTGGCGACACACAACCCGAGCGTCGGGGAGGTCCCAAGCATCATCGCACACCGTGCCCCATCCAGAACTTGAGTATATCTCCACCCGACCCTCGCATCGGTGCTGGCCACCCACCAGTCTCACCATTCCTGCGAAAGTAAAGAAGACTCACGTGAGACCCGGCCCTGAGGAAACGGGAGGATCTTTGTTCCTGTTTGGAGCTATATTTCACCTTCAGAGGGCTGCGTGGTGGTCGGGTCAGGTATGCGCTCTGTTACTGGAAAGCCACGTCCATTTTGAATCAATGATTCAAAAGCTGAGGGAAGAAGAAAAATTCCACAAGTGAGACACACTTTGCAACATTGTTTCACAACTTCAACAATTATTACAACAACTGTTGTAATAATGTCCCCTTTGCCAATAATTGATTTAACAACTGACAACTGATTTAAAAAAACACTTTTTTAGAAAAGATTGATGACCATATTTTCTGATGTACTTGAAACCAAGGATCTCAGTAAAGAGGAGTCTGTGTGTGCTTTTGATTTAGCCTTGAAGACGTGGAATTTGGCCTGCAGGCAGGCAGTGACGCTGATGTGCGTTGACTCATCCGCTGTATTTTTTATGCTCTCTGGGCCGTCTCCTCCTCAGAGCACTAAAGCCACGCATTGCAACCGGACAGCTCAGCAGGGCGAGCACAGACGGGCGGATAAAGAGGAAGTATGAACTTGCAATGGAATCAATGTCTTAGGATATCGATTTGCGATGCAGACATTTCCCAACGTTCAAGCATGGTTTATGTGCTCCGTCAAGACTGATGGGGCCCGCTGTGGCCCCACATGGCGATGGGAGAGGCAGCACTTACGTGCACAGATAACTCCGGCATCCTCGTGGTGGCCACAGTTGTGCTGACCCCAGCCCAGGTTGGCGCAGTCGGACAGCTGCATTTCATAGCCCTTACACTCCACGTTGTCCAGCAGGATCGGACCCGAACCGTAGCCGAAGAAGGCCTGGCTCTTGACCGCGATGGCTTCGCCACAGCCCAGCTGCCGGCACACCACGACGGCGTTGATAAAGTCCCAGTTGTCGTCGCACACCGTCCCCCATGTATTTAGGTAGAGGACCTCCACACGACCCTGGCAGCTACTGTTACCGTTCATCACGCGAATGGCTGGTCTGCCTGCACAGGAATATATAGACGGATACATCATTGCGTGACTTTTGCCCATAATTGCATCAAAGTGCTGTGGTATTCTCTGTCCAGTCCTGTAATTGTTACCTGTTGTCTTGGCAATGGTGGTAACAGTTGTTGTTGTAGGTGCTCTTGTGGTGACTGGGATGGTTTCTGTTGCTGGAGGGAAGAGGAGATGCATGATTAGTTAACATGGTGGCTGCACCCCAGAGTGACAGACCTGTCCCTGGTGAGTATGGTGAGGTGGGTCTGTTACACACTTTCACCACCATGATTCGTGGCACTGTGGTGCAACACATCTGAAGCCAATGGGAGAGAAATAGCTCTCCCTGTTGGTCATTTGGTCAAAATACACAATTCATTTTCAGGGGGAAAAAAGAATCTAGCAAAAAGTGTGTGTGTGTGTGTGTGTGTGTGTGTGTGTGTGTGTGTGTGTGTGTGTGTGTGTGTGTGTGTGTGTGTGTGTGTGCGTGCATACGAACTTCGGATGTATACCTTGAGTAATATATGTTACCCAGAGACCTCTCTGGTTTTCCGTTGCCACAGGAGGCACAGTGGTGGTTCCTGAAGAGGGGAGAAATGGAAATGAAATATTCTTTTGATTGTACAGTACTTCTAAAATTACTTTATTTACTACTACTACTACTACTTGTTACTAACACAGAAACCTTTGTGCTTTTTTGTGAATTTTCTCAACAATGATTGTCAGTCGGCACTTTTTGCAAAATGGTACTTTATTCAGTACTTTGGTTTATGACCAAATACTAAAACAAACAGCTAATGGCCTTCCCATCAGCCTCAGCTGTACTTTGGGTTGTGCATGCTAAGCTATGATTCTGAACATGCTAAACAATACAGGCCACGATACAGCTGGACAGAGCTGCTAGCATGGCTGTTTCCCTCAGTATCGTTTTGTTTTAATGGTGAGGAGGATTCCTAGTTCACATCAGTAGGACTGTTAATGCGTATTCCAGGACTGAGAGCAGTGTACCGGTGCAGGTGACCCCGGCGTCCTCATGGTGGCCACAGTTGTGTTTGCCCCAGTCCAGGCGTTTGCATCTAGACAGCTCCGGCTCGGTGCCTTGGCAGTTGACATTGTCCATGAGAATTCGTCCGGTTCCGTAGCCAAAGAAGGAGTTGGTGTGTGCATAGACGGCATTGCCGCAGCCGATCTGTTGGCACACCACCCGGGCATTGTTGAGGGCCCAGTCATCATCACACACTGTCCCCCAGGCTCCCTGGTAGTAGACCTCTACCCGGCCCTGGCATGTGTTTGGCCCGTTCACCAGCCGGATGGTGCCATCCCCTAAACCCAGATGGAGAGGGAGGGAATGATAGGGATTGGTGGTTCTCTGCAACATATTTTAAGACTCGCTTTTCTTAGAATCTTCATTGATGTCCAATTGAATATGTCCTCGGATAACTGCTCGTATTGGTGTGCGTGTGTTAAAGACAAACGGACATTGATACAGGGTAAGGAGAAGGGTGTGGCCCTCTGGTTCCTGAAGTGGGAAAGTTAAGGTGAACATCTGATATAGCACCAAGCACAGGTGTTGTCATTTTGCCACGGCCCGGACAAAACAAACCTTCTAACCGAGACAATAGACATTCTCATGGCTTTACTACATATCCCGATGGGTTTCAAGGAGGCCGCTGGAGAGTTTGCTACATACGTCACTAGTGAACAAAATTAGGCTCTTGGCTCTCGGGATCCTCTTGGGAATTAAGGGTAAAAAACAACCACAACAAAGGCCAACCCAGCAAACAATAAGGTCTGCCTGGAGGTGTATTGTTTCCCAAAAGATACTTTCCACTAAGCTTTTGATCTTGTGTAAAAGCCCCTGAATTCTTTTTCGCAAAACTGATATTATATATCCCTCCATTCAATTTATGTTGATATATTTTGGTTTTAACCTATTTTCTAAATACGCCTGCAGGATTCCTGCATTTGGGAACCTCACAATGACAAAATAAGTCATCGTTCATTATTTAATGAAACCTCCCTTTGCATTTCATAGTAACATCTGGCATGCCACCTGTCTGCTAGATTTGTGTGTGTGTGTGTGTGTGTGTGTGTGTGTGTGTGTGTGTGTGTGTGTGTGTGTGTGTGTGTGTGTGTGTTTGTGTGTGTGTGAGAGAGAGAGTGTGTGAGCCCTCTGTTAAACTTGGGTGTGTTTCTGAATTTGATCCTATAGGGCATAAAAAAACATCTAAACAAACACAGAAAATATATCATATATTCAGAGGAATTCATCTTCAGACCCTATTCCCTACAGCGTAACTTTTTTTTAAAGCTACATTGGAATGAGCACATGAATAATGGTCTGATCTACTTATCTCAACAGACAATGCAACATCTGTCCTTTTATAGGTGGGCGAGTAATTTCATCAGCTGTGTTCTCTGAACAGATGCAGGTGTGGTTTGTGTCTTTCAAGGTCAAATGCTTAGACCCGCAATTTATTTGGCAACTTGGGGGTAGTGGAAACCGGCTGTGGGGAAAAAAACACTGACTTTTTATCACATTTTTGAGTTATTGTGACTAACATGTTGGAAAACACTATTTGCTCGTTTTTTTGTTCTGTTATTGTCTCCACTGCTTAATGCTCAGAGTTGCCGCTAACTTTGCCTGCCTCATCATTAATGTACAAGCGACCCATTTTGAGTACTGCACAAGTAGTTATGTGATCAACTCTTCTGGAAAAATACTGATTAGTGCAGCTTTTAAAGGTTTCAGTTGTAACGTTTGTTATAGTAATTTCCAAGTTGTACTGTTGTTTCACTATCTGGGGTTAGTTATACACATCTGGTTTACAATTATTCATTTTTCAAATAATCTTGTATACTATATTATCTCAAAATTACCATATTCTTGGGGATTTTGGCAATTTGTCTTTATTCCTTAAAAAAAAGAAATAAAAAAAAGACATTGGTCTCTCTGACGTGTCCGGTTGGCAGACGACCCGTCTCATCTAGATAAAAGCAGCACTTACGTAAACCGGTGTTCCCCTGCGGCGGTGTGGTGCGATCCTCTAAAGCTCTTTCCCCCACCACGGCCGGTTCTAGCAGCAACACAAAAAGAAGGCAGGGATTTTAGTCACGTTGTCCTCTTCTCTTTCTGGGGTCACACATGAAGAGATGATTCTCCACAACCTCAACACACAGTTGAATATGTCTGAGCTAAGTGCATATGATTCAAAGGAACCCGCCCTTCTTTCTGGAGCAGTGTAAAGTCATCATGCATTACTTTTGTGTGAGCGTACCATATTTAACACAACATGTGTAATAAGGGGTTTTGGAGCTCCATGGGAGATTTTGGGAAATGCACCTTTTTACTCAGTGGGTTCCAGACATGTATTACATACTGTCCCGTGCCAGCCCAAGACCCCAGGAACAGTGCCAGGCTTTGAAGTTAACTTTACGTGGCCAGACAATGTAATTCCGATTTCCTGGTCCATCACGTGATGCCATGGGACCAAAAAAAACTTTTTTCCCATAGACTTATATTTAGGAAAGTGATGTCTGTAACTCAGCGGATAGTTTTTACTTGTTTAGGTAGCTCAACTTCCCCAGTACGAACACCTGAATCATTAGGTTCTAAAGGTTGTAAAATTGGTTATTTTCCTTTTTAATAGTCTTACGAACACTCAAAGCGCTTTACTCCACATGCCGTTCACACATTCACACACTGATGGCTGGGGTTACCAGCATGGATGCTCCACTAGGCTTTAGAAGTTGCGTAACGGCTTTACCTTTGCAGGTAACGCCCACGTCCTCGTAGTGGTAACAGTTGTGGACGCCCCAGCCCAGACTACGGCACTGGCTGAGGTCTGCTTCACTCCCTCTGCAGTCCACGTTATCCAGCAGGATGAGGCCCGAGCCTTGTCCGAACTGAGAGCTGCTGCCCACCGCCGCCGCCACGCCGCAGCCTAGCTGCCGGCACACCACGTTGGCGTCCACCATGTCCCAGTCGTCGTCGCACACCGTGCCCCACGAGTTGTTGTAGAACACCTCCACTCTGCCCTGACACCGGCTACGGCCATTCACCAGTTGTACTTTGGAGAGATAGGCGGACAATATCTGTCAGATGCATTTTGCCGTGAGATGAGGACGTTCAGGTTGTTTGATCGTGATTGTGCCACCTCACTGAGAAATCTGAGGCCGGAAAGAAAACTCTACTCTTTTCAGAGACAATTTAACAACATGATTTTGTTTTGGGAGGGGAAGAAGAAAAAAACATCAGAAGATGGACCAGCATGCCTTTAATGTAATAACAGAGCAAAAAGTTGAATCCTGCCAAGTTAAGGCACACAATAAGCAACAATGACTCCTAGGAAGAGAGTGAGGTGGATGCAGGAGAATGTTTGGTTACATAGCAAATAAGTGGGGATTATGGAAATTGAGAGCTGGGAAAGTGACCTTGTTTAAAAAGCCCCAGGCACTGATCTGTACTCTCTTTCACTGACACACAGCCAGCCACGGATATGTTCTCATGCCGTGGCCTGGATGCAGACATGCCTTTCCTCAACATGAATGTCTGGGCAGGTGTGGAGGTGTAAGTGGCCGCCTCGCTCATGCTTACCTTGGTACTGCGTCCTCACGGGGGTTTGCACGCCACTGGCTGAAACCGGAGGGAGGAGGGGATATGGAGAGAGACAGAGGATAGGTACGGTCAAATTATTTGTTGAAAGGAGGCTCCTGACCTTCCATAGTTACTGTACTCTATATCTACTATATCTATTTTCCTGTAACACTAGACACAGACTGGAACCACAACAGGAGGCCTGTTCAGACCACATAGGGCACCAGCCACAACAGAAATATGTTAGCGTATTCCTTTAATTTGGGTTCTTAGCTACCGCCATGGAGAGGGAGGGAAAGTCAACAACTATGGGATGGATTGGCATTAGATTTTGAAGTGAATCATTGAAGTAAGACCTCTGTACAATCGGACGTCTTTTTGCAACCAGAGGAGTCGCCCCCTGCTGGTCAGTAGAATAAATGCAAGTTAAAGGAACTTCTGCATTGACTTCACTTGTCAGACCTGAAGTTGTCCCCATTAAGGTGAGTTGAGTGAAGTTTCTCTGCAGTTATTGGATGGATTGCCATGCAATTTGGTACACACATTCACGTCGTCTGTATTTTGTGCTGTGGTCAGTGCTAATTAGCTAATGTTAGCATCCTACAATGCTACACCAAGCTGGTGAACATATTAAACATCGGCATGTTGGCATTTTCATTGTGAGCATATCGGCACGTTTACTAGCATGGCTGCCAACTCACATTTTCTTGAGTGAGGGACAATTATGATAAATTCTTATCTGTGAGTGGGGACACACACCATTCAATCAAATAGCTCTCTTTATGATAGCCCATTTATTGTTTGCCTTTTGATGTTAGCCAAACGAATAAATTAAAACAGGCAATAGATATTTTATAGGGAAAACACAGAGAGCTCATGAAGATCTGTGTGTGTGTGATATGTATTTCTGAGATGTGTGTGTTTTGACACAACACAGATTTACCCAAGGGTTTCGCTGGAAGACGTTTCTGGACCTGCATCGAGGACACTCTAGCTCCAGAAGACTCATTTCTAGTTTCAACAACTCACAATGACACCAGAGGATTTCTCTACCCAATCTATCAAACCCAAAGTAGGCCAATTCACAGGCCTCTCCCTTTTGTTTGTGGTATTGAAACATGTACATTGTATGCAATACGATTACACATTTTATCTTCAGGGGCTGGTGACACATTGTGGTTTATATTCCAGGGAGTTCTTATTCTAAGGAATATCAGAAAAGGAAAACCTAAATAACTTAAATATTACTTACCGTTTACAGCCCGTCTGTTTATTTTCAAGTCTCCTGAAGTTTGAACACACAAAACAAAATGTTAGTAAGACACTCATTTTGATTTAATTTGTCTCCACCAAGAGACAAAAGCCACACGCTGTCAGAACATGTGAATAAATTGTTTCTCTCATGATATTTGTTGATCCATAAACGTCCAAAATAGGTTCAGGGCCTCTAGCCAGCTATCACTGGTAAACACAGGGCCGAGAGAAACTGTGGACACAAAGCACTCCTCTACAGGGAGCTCACTGCAGGCACACCCGGTCCCTGAGCATTATGAATACCGGGAATGTGTGGTTCAGCTCCCATACACGAGTGTCGATGTGTCGTGCTGTGTTTCAGTTCACGGCGTGGTAACGTTTCCCCCAGAAACCACTGCTGGAATATGAAGCATCTGAAAATGAATTCCCTTTGTGGACTGTGGAGGCCAGCAGAATGTTTATGGCCCTTCAGTTGGATTACTGATCCAAACTGCCCTCATGTTCAAGAGTTGGTTTAATGATACATCAGCAGACAATAGCTTTAGATGCAGCTTGGGAATCAGTTTCATTCTTTATGCAACCAAACTCTGATCCTGACCAAATTTATGAAAAATGACCCTTTAGGGAAATTATATACTTTTATAATATGACACTTGCCGTTGAGAACTGGAAAGAAGTGCAACAAACCTTAAGGCCTATTACTTTTCCATATATATTTCACATTGTTCCCCTTAACAATGGCAATGCACCACACTTGTAATTAAAGAATGGTCCTTTGAAGAACACGTCACGTCATGTTATTATTTCAAAGTAAAAAAAATAAATAATTAAGCATTTATTTTAAAATGGAATACAACACTTGTTTTCGCTTTGTCATTATAATTATATAAATTAAATGTATTATTATAATTATTATTAGAAAAGGAGCTGTTTCCCTGATCACATGCAGCATTCTGTACGACAGACGGTGAACTCCTACAGTCTGACAGCTTGGACCAAGTGGCCTTGACCCCGACCTTGACCCCCGACCCCCGACACACACACACTCACCGAGTCGCAGCAGCACACTGACGGCCACCAAGACGAGGGACCCCAGCAGGGACACCAGGAGCCAGACGGCCGGGTTCCAGCACCTGCACTCGCTCTCCACCACCCGCTGGCCTCGCATGGCTGACTGCCTGCAACAGATACATTCACACACTAGTCATTCTCCCAGCAGCCCTGCGTTACATGGCTGACACGGCCACTATGTTTTGTCCTGGTTCAGAGCAGCCTAATTATGGTATTGGATTGTTTTCTCTGGTGGAGCCTGCAGCTGTTGTCATGGTGCTGTGGTATTGATGGTAGTCTGGCTGTGGTTCAGGGTTGGGAAATGTGTAGCTAAAAAATAACTTGTTTCCACCCTATGCAACTTCTCAGAGCAAAGCAGGAACCTCGGTTCCCCTAGACATCGAAAAGTGACGTTTTTGTACTGTTGGTACAAAATGGCCGCCGCGCACCTGCGCTGGCAGCAGGTAACGGGGGCGGCAGCGGCAAGAGACTCTGGGCGAGGTCTTGTTAGAGCAAATCTGTTGTTATTCCAATCTTCCCCGCATCGTCAACAGCTGGGAAGGGCTCGTGTTGCAGACGGCTGTGTCGGTAACACGAGCTGCGTCTCCCGTGTCGCATCGCGGTCTTCGATAAGCGCGGGGATTTTCCCCCCAGACGGAGAATATTGGGATTCACCGACAAATCACTCAATAATCGGGCTGCGATAGGGCTGCGGTCAGACGCTGAATAGCCTGCATTCTTCTCGAAGGGAGAAACTGGGACGCTTCATATGCATGTAGTATGCAAACGCTTCATGCTGTGAGCTGTAGCGTGGGGGGAACGTAGAAAGTTACATTTCAAACGCCGCCAAAAGATCCAAACAAACAATACCATATTTAAGGAAATGGGGGTGTTGGAGTGACTCAAATAGTTTCGAGCAAACATCCCAGGAATCAATGAACACAGTTATTAGGAGCGTGTTGTCATCAGCGGACACACAGTGAGCGGCTCGGCCTTGGGTTGTTTGTCTCTTCGCTCATGCAGAATTCCCCCTGACCTTACACAGGAATGCGTATTAGGGGATGATGAGGGGAGAATTTGATATTGGCCCCTCGAGATAGTGGACATTCCGGGCCCAGGGGGCACAAAAAGACATTTCTGCTTTCTGCGGTCCCCATCGTCAGGCATAAACGCTGCTTCCTGCAATCTGTCACTAGAAGCCTCCAGAACGCTTAGGCACCCGATGACACTGCAGGGGCGCCTCTCGTCTCCTCGGAGAGCAGGAGGCCGGGGTAGAACGGTGCAGGGGGGAGGGGTGTTAAAATCTTTAGCTTCTCTGCTGTGTATACACAGTTATCTTCACTCACTTAGGGTAAATTTAACACAAATTTTGCAGGGCCACACACAAAAAAAGCACTTTGACAGCAGCCACAGACACGACTGTGGGCCGTGCAGCCGTCATGCAGGGCCAGTCCGTCGTTAACTGGGCCGTCGTAGCGTCTGAAAAGGAGCCGCGCAGAAGGCCAGAGGCCCACAGAGAGGCCATTGTGCGCCCAATTGGGAGGTGGGGAGTTTAACACCAGCACAGCGCCCGAGAACCACGGCTTCTCATTTGCAGACTGTACCAACAAACCACTTGAAACCCCCGAACAAATGGCTCAGTTATGAGAGATGAAAAATAATCTAGTCCCCAATGTTATGTTTTTCAATACTCCATTCATAGCGGGATGTAGCGCAGATCCGCTGGGGAATAATGTTGCCTTTTGTGTCGGCTCCGCTTCCCCTCCCTTCTCACTTCACCGTGCTGAGCAACGGCTGAAAGATCTCGGGCCCCACAAAAATACCCCATAATGTCTGAGATGAACCGCAGAACAACGCTCAGGCTCTTTGACGACAGTTAAACAGAGAATCAATGCTTTTTATGAGCAATATCCCCTCTCCATCAAGTCTATTTAGGGTTTTGTAGAATGTAACAAATAAATTGCACTTTTAAAAAAAAATATTGAAAAGTCCTTGTTCAATAATAGATATATTTCAAGAAAATACTTCATAGAATCTGAAGATGTTTGACATTATATCACGTTAATGCATATAACATAATAATAACATCATCCTCTGTCCCCTCGTTATAACTAACGTCCCAGTTATAGCAAAGACAACTCAGATGATAGCAAGATTCAGTCCATTGTTATGTCACAATCAGGTTCATTAAAATCAGATAAAACAAGAAACCATTAGTATTTCATTAAAAAAAAATACGTACCTGTTGTGAAAGTTAATTTGAAAGAAATTATCTTGATAATAAAAATATTTAATAAAAAACAGGATTCCTCCACCCTCCCAAAAAAGATGTCCTGAGAGCTCAGACAGGTGGCAGCTTAATTCCACGGGTCACACACAGGTCTGAGTCGCGATGGGAGCAGGGATCTCCAGAACATCCAGCGCTACGTGGTCCAGGTCTTTCATCTCCTCGACCCTGCCTGACTATAAGTACCTGGCTTCGGTGACAGAGATTACGTAAAGAACAATAAATACCAGAGCATTGTATGCTAATTTTCTTAACGCCCCGTACCAGTCAGTGTTCAAAAGAAGCAGGAGGAGCAAAAACAAAACAAAAAAGACAATGCAATGAAAGCTAAGCCTTCACTGGTACCCCTGCATCTCCAGTGTCAGGTAGCGCTCACAGAAGGTGCGGTCCTGCTCATCTCTGCACACACTCGCAGAGGGAGACGAGGCTGTGGCTCAGGTCCTGTGTGTGTGTGTGTGTGTGTGTGTGTGTGTGTGTGTGTGTGTGTGTGTGTGTGTGTGTGTGTGTGTGTGTGTGTGTGTGTGTGTGTGTGTGTGGTGTGGACTCTCCCACATTGAAGTACTCTAAAGCCCAAAGACTTTGCAATTCATGAGGCAGTGGAAATCAGAAAGTTGCACTCGAGAGTTTTGAAGGTTTTAAAAATAAATCCTCCAGTCCTCATTTAGTCCTGCAGAAAAGTGTCTGACAAACAGTACTGAGTCCACTCACAGTGGAATGAGAAGACGAGGCGGACTGAACATGTATGTGAACATGTATGTGAACCAGTATCTGAACATGTATGTGAACATGTATCTGAACATGTATGTGAACATGTATGTGAACCAGTATCTGTACATGTATGTGAACATGTATCTGAACATGTATGTGAACATGTATGTGAACCAGTATCTGAACATGTATGTGAACATGTATGTGAACATGTATCTGAACATGTATGTGAACATGTATCTGAACATGTATGTGCACCAGTATCTGAACATGTATGTGCACCAGTATCTGTACATGTATGTGAACATGTATCTGAACATGTATCTGAACATGTATGTGAACATGTATCTGAACATGTATGTGAACATGTATGTGAACATGTATGTGAACCAGTATCTGAACATGTATGTGAACATGTATGTGAACATGTATGTGAACATGTATGTGAACATATATCTGAACATGTATCTGAACATGTATGTGAACATGTATGTGAACATGTATCTGAACATGTATGTGAACATGTATGTGAACATGTATCTGAACATGTATGTGAACATGTATGTGAACATATATCTGAACATGTATCTGAACATGTATGTGAACATGTATGCGAACCAGTATCTGAACATGTATGTGAACATGTATGTGAACCAGTATCTGCACATGTATGTGAACATGAATGTGAACATGTATGTGAACATGTATGTGAACATGAATGTGAACATGTATGTGAACATGTATGTGAACATGTATCTGGACATGTATGTGAACATGTATGTGAACATGTATCTGAACATGTATCTGAACATGTATGTGAACATGTATCTGAACATGTATCTGAACATGTATGTGAACATGTATGTGAACATGTATGTGAACATGTATCTGAACATGTATCTGAACATGTATGTGAACATGTATCTGAACATGTATCTGAACATGTATGTGAACATGTAGGTGAACATGTATGTGAACACATCTTGGCAGAGTTCTTAATAATGCAGCTTTTAGTGTGAAGCTTTGTCATGACGACATGCTCGGTGTGGGGGTCAGTAAGCTGCATTGATCTTTTTTATAGAGTGATACGCTGTTCTAAAGATTGTTGTAATTTTCATGCGTTACCAACATGATCTCCACCTCAGCATGCACGCCCCCAGAAAGACATATTAATCCACAAACTCTTTATTTCCATAAATTCCTGCACGTATCTTGTATTTCTTTCCCGAAAGGTTGCTCCTTTGCTCGAAAGAGGCTTAATGTGTCTCATTGTGGTTATTTACACACACACGCACACACACACACACACACACACACACACACACACTGTTTATTCTGTTGTCCTTTCAATTGCATGTCTCATTACAAGTAAAAGCCTGAGGCCTGTGCATTGTGCAGCAGACTAATGGCGATTGCTTCCCAGCACTAATCCTTCCTGAACCGTGCCGGTTATCCACGGCCACTGACGGGCTTTTCAAGAACCAATTCTTGGCTCCTCCCTGGGGTGTCACCCCGAATCAGTTGTTGCGCCAAAATACGAGAATTCCGTTACAATACTCTAATTTCCCGAACCTCCAGGATAGGATTGAGAAAACAAAGCCGCACGCAGCCAAAGTTACAGATACACTACCCGCCTTGTCTGGCCTTTGAAATGTGTTTTTGCTTTTTTGCGTCTGCTGCTTTATTCTTATTAATGTCCCTGTGAGAAATAATCACAATGAGAAACTCTTAAATGTCATTAAGTATTTTTATTAAACAGCTCTTTCCCCACAGATGGTTTTGGAGCTCTTTGCAGGTGAACTCTCTTTTCGGGTGAAGCTAAGAAGAGAGAGGCAGGTAGAGGCTTCTGCTCATTGCAACGTCTGCATGCACACAGTATTCAGAGTTAAGCAATACAAGTAATTTCTAAAAGAACAATACATTTCCACAACACGCTTAGTTTAGCTGTGTAGCTAACAAATATAAATATGTTAAGTAGTGACAGTAAATATACCCGGCAGTACTTACATTACTTACTCACTGAGCTGTCCGGATCAACCCGATCCTTTAATTTATTTACTCAAGTTGTTACTTTAATTTAACATCAACTAATGTATTTGACCTCTAGGGGGCAGCAGAAACGAGCACAACACTGACATATTATGAGCTTATAAAGTTGCTTTAGCAAACTTGTTAGCAAACGGCTGCTCTTTTACACATCCAGGGAGCAATGTTAGCGTTCATTAGGAGTCGTGTTTCTGGTGAATGTGACGACAATATTCACTTTCTTTTAGCTCTGTTTTTAGTCTCTACCGCCTCCTGAGGGAAATATCTGGTTCCTTTAAAATACAATTTTTGGCATTGGCCGCTTTAAAGTTAACCAAATAGTTGACCCAATCAAACGATATCTGCTAGATGTCTGCTGTAGTACACCTTATGATTCATTATCAACCTGAAGAATAGAGGCCTCCATGCGCAAAGTGAGAAATCATCGCAGTAACTTACAGCAAATAACATTAAACCTGCAATAACAGTTGCTTACTGACACATCCAGCGGTTACAAGTTGTTTGTGGCCACCTCATGAATTTAGATCCAATATTTACTCTCCTTTAGTGCTGTTTATGGTCAATAAGCTATGATAGGTAATTTCAGGAAATAGGCAGCTCTCAGGAGAGAGAGAGAGAGAGAGAGAGAGAAAGAGAGAGAGAGAGAGAGAGAGAGAGAGAGAGAAATCCCTCTCCCTGGATGGACAGGCAGAAAATAAATGTCGTGACTATGGAATAAATAACAAAATAACAGTAAAGAGCTGGAGCCGCACGGCTTCCTCCCCACTATGATGATACTTCCAGAGAAAATGTCTGTATTCTTTTGTTTACGAGTAAATAAAAAAACACATATATGCAGTCACAAATGATGTGAAATCCACGGGTGATTAGATTAGATTAGATTCAACTTTATTGTCATTACACATGTACAAGTACAGAGCAACGAAATGCAGTTTAGCATCCAACCAGAAGTGCAATAGCAGTAAATACCAATATACAGATAATAATAAGTATTTTACAGATAATAAGTTAGTGATATAGGTACGGGATATACAGATTGATTGCGGTAATATGTACATGTTATACAGGTTGATTTGTGCATTAAATGTAGGTAGACTATAAGCAGGAACTATAAACATAATTTACAAAAAGCAAATGGGCATATGATAAGTTAAGTAATACAGATTGAGTGAACGTTAAATAGTGCATAATAATAATAAACAGTAGCTGCCTAACGTTACTAGACTAGTGCAATGCTCAGTTTTTAGTGCAGACAGTTCAAAAGTGTTTGAGTGCAGGTGTAGAGTCTTTGGTCAGTGGGGGGAGATGACGAGGAGATGGGTTTGTGGGTGGAGGTGGTTGGGGAGTAGGGGGGGTGTCAGCATGGGGCAGAGTTCAATAAGGAAACAGCTCTGGGGAAGAAACTGTTCCTCAGTCTGCTGGTCCTTGTCCGGAAGCATCTGAACCGTCTGCCTGAGGGCAGGAGGGAAAACAGTCTGTGTGCAGGGTGGGAGGCGTCCTTGAGAATGCTGCGAGCTCGACGCAGACAGCGTTTCCTCTGGATTTCCTCAATGGCCGGAAGTGGAGTTCCTGTGATGCGTTGGGCAGTTTTCACCACCCGCTGCAGTCCCTTGCGCTCCGCAACAGAGCAGCTCCCATACCAGACTGTGACACAGTTGGTTAGGATGCCCCCTACTTGGGCTGAAGTTTTACTGGAACCTTGAGCTGTGCTTAGCCGTACAGTAATGAGATGGTCAGCAGTGATGAGCTCCAGTACGAGCCGGACCTGATCCACGGCTGTGACTGAGTTTAACAGTATTTCTGAAGTGCTTTGAAAAGGAACCTCCTTGTCATATAGAGGACTATATTATGCCGTTAATTTGTACAGTTAATGCTGGAGCAGGAGATTTCACCACACTTGCTCGCCTGTTTTGAGTTGCACATATTATAATGCCACTAGTCTGTGCTGGTCTTTGCAGTTCAGGGCTGAGATGAGAAGAGGAGACAAAGCTAACGCAAACAAAAGGAAGAAAAGACCCGTCTTCTCATTTCCCAGTTGAATTCCCGTCCACACACAAACAGTCAGTAAACCAGCCTTTAAGAAGTTGGTAAAATACGTCTTTCGCCGACTTGGAGAGGCCATCTATTGTGTACCGGATGCTCATAGCGGGCAGACTGAAAGGAAAGTTCATCCCCTCGGGTTATGGATGTCATGGGTTAGCGAAACACTTATTTTTCCCAAGACACAAGGGGACTTAAATTTGAATAGTGCAGCATGACATCCTGTTCCCTTTTGTCTTGGACATTCATGTTAAGTGGGTCATGAAGACAGGTAGTGTTCAGTGTCCTGGTGGTGAGAACAGGAAAAAAAAACAAGTCTTCCACTGACTAATTCCCTAATAACAAATGAATGACATCAGTGAGTGTATTACAATATGGGTTCAATAAATTAACTTGTTGGTTTGAAAGATCCCGGGAAAAGCTTATGCCAGGGTGCTGGAACGGAGGCTCCGACCGTTTGTCGAACCTCGGATTCAAGAAGAACAGTGCGGGTTTCGTCCTGGTCGTGGAACAGTGGACCAGCTCTTTACCCTTGCAAGGATACTGGAGGGGTCCTGGGAGTTTGCCCAACCAGTCTACATGTGCTTTGTGGACTTGGAGAAGGCTTTCGACCGGGTCCCTCGGGGCTTTTTGTGGGGGGTGCTGCGGGAGTATGGTGTGCCGGACCCGTTGCAACGGGCCATCCGGTCTCTGTACGCCTGCAGTAGGAGCTGTGTTCGTATCCTCGGCAGTAAGTCAGATACGTTCCCGGTGGGTGTTGGCCTCCGCCAGGGCTGCCCTTTATCACCGGTCCTGTTCGTGACTTTCATGGACAGGATATCTAGGCGCAGCCGTGGGGCGGAGAATGTCAGGTTCGGGGATCTCAGGATAGCCTCTCTGCTGTTTGCAGATGATGTGGTCCTGTTTGCCTCCTCGGACCATGACCTCCAGCATTCACTGGGGCGTTTTGCAGCCGAGTGTGAAGCGGCGGGGATGAGAGTCAGCACCACGAAATCTGAGGCCATGGTGCTCTGCCGGAAACCGGTGGATTGCTCCCTCCGGGTGGGGACAGAGTGCCTACCACAAGCGAAGGAGTTCAAGTATCTCGGGGTCTTGTTCACGAGTGAGGGTAAAATGGAACGGGAGATCGACAGGCGTATCGGTGCGGCTGCAGCAGTAAAACAGGCGTTGCACCGGGCCGTCTTGGTGAAGAAGGAGCTGAGCCGAAAGGCAAAGCTCTCAATTTACTGGTCGGTCTACGTCCCAACCCTCACCTATGGTCACGAGCTTTGGATCGTGTCCGAAAGAACGAGGTCGCGGATACAAGCGGCCGAAATGAGTTTCCTCTGTAGAGTGGCCGGGCTCAGCCTTAGAGATAGGGTAAGGAGCTCGGACATCAGGAGGGAGCTTGAAGTCGAGCCGCTGCTCCTTCGTGTCGAAAGGAGTCAGCTGAGGTGGTTCGGGCATCTAATTAGGATGCCTCCAGGACGCCTCCCTTTAGAGGTTTTCCAGGCACGTCCATCTGGTAGGAGGCCTCGGGGAAGACCCAGGACACGCTGGAGGGATTATATCTCCCAGCTGGCCTGGGAACGCCTCGGGATCCCCCAGAATGAGCTGGTAGATGTTGCGGGTGAGAGAGAAGTCTGGGTCAGCCTGCTTGACCTGCTGCCTCCGCGACCCGACCCCGGATAAGCGGTGGAAAATGGATGGATGGATGGATGATTTGAAAGATTTTAGTGCTATGTTACATAACATTTAAGATAAAGAGTGCCAAGTTACAAACAGTAATACACCATGTAGATTTTCAAAGAAAAGACACTTTATTCTTGCAGGAGGTCATATATAAGTAGACATAAATAGATATAAGTAAAAGAAGAATGGCAGAGAATCCAAAATATTAATAAACTGTCTAATAACTGTTACAACCACATGTCTGCTCTTTTGTAATTCATCACAGATGGACATACAATGTGATCATTTTACGTTGTCTTTATGGTCAGATGGTCAGTTTAGTGTATTTCTTTTTTTCCCTCTTTATTTTATTATTTTAATTAATTTTGTTTTAAATTATTTATCATTTAGTTTTTAATTTGGATTCATACATTTCATTTCATTTTCATTTCTATTATTTTCATGGGAAGTCAACAGGCATGTTTTATTGGACTATTGGGCTTTCTCTTTCTTTGTCATCTGCTGTTTACCTTTCTAATATTGATTGTGTGTCCCTCTTGATACACGCATGATTAAAATGTTGAAACTAGAATAACATTGTAGGTAGGTTAAATATACAAGTTCACTGGTGGCTCATAAAATATACAGACTCATAAATGGCCATATGGGCCAGAACATATTGAACATGAAAATATAGGTCCAGAAATATGCTGGCATCATGTGCTTGGGCTCGGAGCCGACCTGCAGAGGGAGGGCTGATGTGTGTGCAAACAGAAATGTTATCGGTTCAACATGTAAAAGCAAAGTCAAGGCTGATGTAGAGCGAAGTCAACAGCAGCCCAGGTCACAGGAACAAGATGGTTATCTATCAGGAGCCTCATTACTGTAGACGTAAACGATGATGATGATGATGATGATCTGGACTTTTGCTGATTTGCTCTCTCTGTTTCTGCCTCTTCCCAACACGTGAGCAGCTGCAGGTGGAAACGAGAGAAGGAGCGGCCCAAGGACACTGATAACACAGAGACTGGTATGCTGGATCTCTCTCCTTCTGTCTGTCTCGCTCTCTTTCACCCTCACAGTGAACGCAAACCATTAGCGATGCTCTCGACTAATGCAAGTGCAGTTGTTCATCGGCTTGCTACACAAATCCAGACTAGAAGTACGGCCCAACTCTCTGCATATACCAATGCCACCCAGCGGTCGGACGTGGTAGGCTTTGCCTCTTTGATGGATTTTGGCAACATGATATTAAAAAGGTATGTACATACCTTTGAGGATTTATACATTTCAATATCACTGCCTTTGCCAAATAATGAAATCTCAGGAAGCCTTTTATCAAGGACCCAGGGATCATATGAAACAGTGCATTCCTGTTGATTGTATCCTCACATGCAGAAGTAATGGCAGCAAAAACATGCATTCTGTGACACGCAGCGCATATCTCGACTAATACTGTAATACTGTAATAAAATATTTCTGCGACCAGAGTGCAAGCATAACAGCATAAAGGATCTGATTCCTGGTTAAAGGAAAGGAAAGGTGGTACCTAGTCCACAGCCATTTGATCGGGCGGTAACATAAGGTGATGAGAGACAAACAAGGTGTCATGGTGATATCTGTTTCCCTTTGCCCCCACCTACAGACTTTCTGCGTGTTACATTCTACACTATTTAGTATGACAAAAAAAGATTATGTTCGTCCCAATGCATAGATTGTCAAATGCAGTATGCCAAAAATACCAGGATGCCCTGATGCATCGGTTGCATTTTGCAGTATGCAAGCCAGCCTGCTTTTCAATTTCAAGGGCATTGTTATGAGGAA
Source organism: Cottus gobio (assembly GCA_023566465.1). Lineage (NCBI taxonomy): Eukaryota > Metazoa > Chordata > Actinopteri > Perciformes > Cottidae > Cottus > Cottus gobio. Next base: position 23,187,995 of record CM042229.1, on the reverse strand, counting down.
GTAGTATGTCCCAAAGGAACGCATACTGCATGCAAAAGTACGCACTTTAGATGTGTTCCAAATTGCATGCCTTTTCTTCTTTTTTTGACTTTTAGTACATACTGCAGCTTCCCTTACAAAGTATGTACTGTTGCATGCATTCAGTTGGGACATACTACTTCCTCATAACATTGAACCTTGAAATTGTACTCTCTTGCGCTGCTACGTAAAGGATCGTGGGTCAGAATAGCCAGAAAAGTGTGCTGCAAAAATGTAACTGGATGTGGGAGAACATTCTAGTATTTTTGTCATGCAGCATTTGATATACTATGTACTGGGACATACTAAATATTTGTCTGACATACTAAGTAGTATGGATATTGGAATGCACAGTTCGTAAGGACAGCTGCAGTATCTACTAAAAAGTAAAAATAAAATGTATGCAGCAACATTGTTCTGTGCTGCGTCTATATTAACAAGAGGGTCAAAGTTCATGGCGCAACGTTATGACGAAGTTGTGTGTCCCAATTTAATCACACTGCATGCAAAAGTATGAACTTTGTCAGGGAAGCTGCAGTATGTACTAAAAGTGTTAAAACGCAGTGTTTTTTCCCTCTCTCCAGTCCCTGCTTGTGGTGGAACTTTACGGCTCATGCTGCCATCCCTTACTTGTCCACTAGTGGCCTCTCTTGAGAGCTCCTTCCTTCCTTTCCTGCCTCCTCATTAGAGATTTTAACACATGTTCCGTGTTTCTTTATTAGCTTTGCGTTGTGTTTTTAAAATATGTGCTTGTTTCCTCTCAAATATATCTACTGTCATCGTTTTTATCCATTGCTTGATATTGTTTACTCTTATTTATTTATTTATTTTATACATCCTGTGTTTCTACCAGTAGTCTCAGTGCGCTTTGATTTAGTACAATTATTACCAGCCCAACCTGCCGTGTTCTGTTTGCTCCTTTCTGCGATCCTTCCTGGTGCCAGTTGCCTAAACTGTGAGGACGTTTGGTCATTGCTATGAAACACATGCACACACACACACACACACCACAAATATGAACGCTTCCTGTGCTTTATAGTTAAGATATGACAAATGTGAACAACCGATAGGAGAAGGTTACTTCACAAGGATTGTGAGTTTCTTTCAGAAGATAGCAGTGCACATAACTAATAACTCTCAAACTCTAGCATACATTTTTTTATGACAATATAAGAAAACACATGCAGGTTTTGTGTGGCGCTCTGTTTGCCAACTTCATCCGTAAGTGGTTTTGTACCAAAAAGCATTGGGGGAACTTTTTATAAAACATTTAGATACAAATATGTTTGATTAATTTTAATCATTAATCAAAATCCATCTAATACAATGATCCCTTAGAACAGGGCACCATAATCTAGGCAAACCTTTACTACGCTGCACTAGCGGCCTGCAGCCACTAGTGGTCATCCATCCCACACAAGTCGGTCGGACTCAATGATTGTGTTGCCTTCAGGGAGTGTTGTCAACACTGCAACTTTTCTTAAAAAAGAAAAGAAAAACTTCGACACAAACAAATAAACAAATCTGTAAACACAGTTAATAAATACAGACCTTTCTATATTAACAAGGAAGTTTAGGAGAATAAAAATATCGTCATTTAAACGTGCTACAAGTCGTAAGGAATTATCAAATAGGTGAACCGGGGCACACAAAGGCGCAGTGAAGGCAGCATTGTGCCTGGACGGGCCAGCACAGTGACACTGGCGCCTCTCAGATAAACAAACCCCGTCTTGCGTGGCTCAAGGGACCTTTAACAACTACCGTAAACAGTGTTGACAGACCGGCCTCGTTTCTATATGACGACCAAAAGAAGTAACTTGGCCGACGGAGGACGACTCCGTTGATAAAAAAAGTTTAAACAGGAGGGTTCGAGTCCGCTTAGAGGTGAGTTTTATACAAGTTGTTAACCTAACGGTAAGCTAACGCGGGCTAACGGGAAGAACCGTTAGTAGCTCGTGATCAGATGCAACACACTGCAGGCTGTGAGCCGCCTTTTATTAAAAAGCGTTAAGTAAATTAGCAGCAGCTAACGCGCCCTGAACGCGTAATAGCGCGTTACTGTCTGCTAGTTAATTAGCCATATGCCGAAGTCCCCCCTTTTCTGTAATAAGACCCGCTACGTTGTTCTCCAGGTAAAACTGGACAGTGCCGACAGATAACGGTGCAACGCTGTCCGCATAGGAAGCTCCCGTGTCCACTTGTTGCGTCCTCCTCTAACTGGAGCTCGCGCTCCGAGGCGTAATCTCGAATAATCGCATGTCGTGCCGTTTTGTTTTCGTCTGTTTTTAAAGGTCGTCGGTTCTGTCAGGGTTTAGACAGAACACATTAAAACAATGTCGGATATCTAAGCTGGGAAATGCAGCTGTAATTAACCATTGCGTAATTGATGTATCCAAACAAACGATGCAATGGTGGGACGTCCCATAGACAAAGAATGCAGCCAGTGACACCTATTTCTTTGCTCATATAGAGTTTTTCATCTGTGTTTTCAATGTGCCTGTGTTCCAAAAACCTTTTTTTTCATTTCTGTTTTCCATCTGAATCCTCTCTCTAACAAAGATGACCAACACTGCAGTCATCACCTACCATGTTGGAAACAGTGCATTTCTTGCTCCTTGATATACCTTAACAGCGCTGACCATGTCTCCATTTCTTCTCCCTCCCTCCACTGTCTCATCTTTCCAGTGACCTGCTGTGATCACTGCATGCTGCATGTCTGATAACCGCCGTCACTCTCATTTCCTCGATGCATGGGCCATTCTTTGTAGAAATGCATAGTCTCGCTGTTTCCTTGCACGCTGTCCCGTGAAAGTGTCATTATGAGGGAGGGCCGGGATAACCCTCTGGCACTGTCCTCCAAGACACCACGCCGGGGCCGGACGGACTGTGGACGGGAGCTGGAGAGGCTGCGGGCCGACTGGGAAGCGGAGAAGCATCGAACGCAGCGGGCCCGTGAAAACCTCTCTGTTGAGGTCCGGCACCTGCGGGAAGCAGCAGAGAGGGAACAGCTGAAGGCTGCGAGGGAGCTGGCCGCCCGGCGAGGGGCCCAAAAGGACAGGCCCTCTCACGGACGCCGGGGTCCGCTGGGTGAGGAGGCGGACGTTAAAGGCAGTGGACGACGCACAGAAACAAAGTTTGCAGAGAAAGAGGTGTTCTGCTTGTGCGGTGGAGAAACATATAGGAAGCTGGAGCATTTGCTGCTGACGCTGTACGAGAAGATAAACGGCAAGCAGGCGGTCTATAAGCTGCATCACAGGCAGGAATCTGAGCTAGAAAAGGCCGTCTTCCTCTGCCACCTGCTTGAGGCCCATGGGAGAGTGTTGCAGCGGAGGCAGAGGCCAGGACACGCCGGCTACGTTTTTAACAGTCTCTCGAGAAAGCCCACTCAGGGGGACGGCGGTAACTCCTGCTGGACGAGGCCTCTCCTAACCTACTCTGGGGCCGTGCCACACGGACCCCAGACTGCCTCACCGAAGAAGAAACCCAAACCAGCTCACAGAGAGCAGCCTTTGGGGAGGAGGGCCGCCGTCTGCGCAGCTCGCCCCAGCATTGCCGATGCATCCGCGGACACCTGTCGGAGCGGCCCTCTGAGAATTTGTCCCCGTGACGGCGCTCCCCATGCCGGCTGGGAGCAGCAGCCCCCCTACTGCGGCGAGTCCTCCAGGTCAGACGAGTCACCGCCTTCCACATGCATGGACGAAAACATGGAGGTGAGCCAGTTCAGGTTTCCAAATTCCACACATGGTTCCTAAATGCATCCTGTATGTATTTAGCATTCCCTCTTGTACTTTTAGCTCAGAAAACTACACCAGTGTGCACTTCCATCTAGTGTGTTGGCAGCAGTCTCTTCTCTGTGGTGGTCTTGAGACCACCATGAGATTATATATTTATAAATATGTAGTATATGCCATACAGGCCTAATATGTAGTCTTATGAGGATCTAAATATTAGCTGATCATCACAATAATCCTACATGAAGGTAACATCACCAACGCCATGATCATCAAATTATAACATATTAGTAACGATGTAGTACACACACCACAGGCTGCATCACACAACACAATGGAAACATGTTGATTGCAAGTCAATGACCACTTTTAATCAATAGATCTTAATGCTAATAGGTGAAATCCTGACCTGTACCAAGAGATGTTCACATTATAAAAAAAAACTGAGGCATGAACCATTTATGTTATCATAGTAAAGTCTTCTCAGCAGTTTCTGTGGGGCTGCCCTCTCAACTTATCGCTTGTTTTGGTGGACAAAGATTTCTTTAGTTAAGTCGTTTTTGAGGCTTTTCTTGTGCTGAATGACTAATTTCTTAGAAACATATGAGCACAGCTCTGGTAAACGCAAGATCTAAAGTGGCCCTTTTGCATGATTCTTCATGGAGTTTTAGTTTTTTTTAAACATTGTTTGTTGTCTGACAACAAAAAAATACTTCTTTTTTTGCATATTAGTTAGCCTCAATAAAGTGAAGGCGTCGTGTAACTGTCAAATAATCCCCTCCTATTTGAACTAAGCTTAACGCGTGGTCTTATTATCGGCCACCAGAATATTTGTGAAGGCAGCAAGTGGTGCATAGACAGCAGCACCAGCTGATAGCGTTTCCATTTTTGTATCAATCAGAGTACACTTTAGTACAAGCGAACGGAGAAGAACCAAACACAAGCTGCTGTTGCAGCCTTTTAGTTGCCACTGTGAAATGTTAAAAAACATTTGAATACAGCTGGTGTGAAATGTATGTTGATGTTGTCAGAGAAGAAGAGCATAGATGAGGGGTCCTTACATCTGGGTGCATCTGTTTATTTTGTTGTTTGAGTGGCAGAAGTGGGTCACCGTGTTTCCATCTCTTTAATTTTGGATTTGTGTCTTCATAGAGAGGAAATTTAATAATTCATTAAAGCTCCCCAACTGTGTCTAAACAGCAGAGCCTCATATTTCTTGCATGGTCCCGCTTTGCAGTCGCCCTTGTTATCACAGCGACTGGCATCAATGTGCAAATGGGAATCCCCTAAAAACTAAAATGGACTCATGCCTCTTTTAATTATTCATGTCATGTTTTCAATTGTCTGTGAACTGTGATTCACTTTATTCTATTTGTTTATAACACAAACAGGAATTTCTTTCATTCTAGTCTGCCACCTTTATGGAATTGTCTCTAAGCTGTTTTTTGTGTGCGTTTGTGTTATGCCATTTTTTTTTAGTTAAATGGGATACTGTTTTTGTATATGTAAAACTGTGCATATGCATTCCAATAAGAAATATTATGGGATTGGGATTTTTTTTTAAACACTATTTGACAATGCTAATTTGCTTGATTCTGAAATAATATCTGCATGAAATCCAAAGACAGTTGGGATAAAACAAATAAAAGCACGTATTGATATGATACAACACAGTCAGGCGATGGAAGAAAAGAAGAAGGGAGCTCATGGTGATTGCCGTCTGAAATTTGAGAGATGTATTTAACCAGTCTCATGACAGGCAGACGGGGTAGACATTGTCAAAATATGTCAGTGTGATGATGGGATGTCAATACCACTGAGCCATCATGGGACTGGCTGCAGCACATTGCTATGGAGAGCATTGGGTTATGCTGACTGGATGCTTTCCTTTGTTTTATATTTACTGTATGCATGCTGTATTCAACATAAAAATGTGGTTCTCTGATTGGGAACAGAGGTGCTGACAGGAAAACAACCTACAGAGGATTTATTTTGTTGTCAGAGGAGCTGAAGCAGAATAGAAGTAGTGTTCAGTGGAGTTCACGTCAGCAGGGTTAGTTCCAGTCTTTGGGCTACTAAAGGCATGGTCTTGTGAGCACACTGTAATTAATAAGGGAATAGGCAGAAGCTGTGAAAGGCAGCGTCAGGGCAAAGTAAGAAGCTCATTTCTCCGGGCGTGATCAGTCTGGTCGAGGCTCTTCATTGTTGCATGTTTTTCCGTCAGTGGAAATTCACCCTGTTTCCTTGTGTTACCGAGTGCACACACGGCTTGCGTATCAGTATGGGGATGACAGGATGTCCCTTTAATTTTCAGAGGGAGTTGTTGTGAACAATCGTGGCGTTGACGACACTGTTAGTGTTCCAGAAAACTGCCACTTGCAAAAAAAATGAAGGCACATCTATTTTTAACTTTGCTCCAACCGTGGGTGTTTCTACCGCTGACCTTTAAAAGAACACAAGGTAGACCGTTGCCTTTCATCAGCGCAGCTTCAGCCAGCCTTGTGTCTGCAACGAAGCAGTCACACAGTGCCCAAGTACATTTTGACCTGCTGTAGAGGAGATGAGAACAGGCTTATATACACTAAGAATATTAGCCGCAGGTGATAAAAATAATATCTTGAACTATATGTGATTTAATATTTTAAAAAGTGTAGTAGTTGCATTATAGCATACATTTCCAGCAAAATTAGGAAATGTAATTAATAAACTGCTCATACATTTGCAACATGGTCTAAAAGGACCAGATATATAGCATCCAGTTTAACCCTAGAACACTAACGTTAAAAATAGTCACACTAACACTAACGTCGGGTGATTTTCACCCAACATAAAATTAAACACGATTAAAAACATAAATAATGAGCTATGAAGTTGTTATTTGGTCCACATTTTCCTGGGACATGTGAGCCTTGTTCTGTGAAGGAAAAGTCATATGTCAATGTAAAAACCCATCCGAAATCTTTTTACCCTCTAACACTAACGTCAGGTGAAAATCACCCGAATACCTGCCTGATGAAAAAAACGGATTGGAGCAGAGAGACACGCCCACTTTCAGTAACGTCAGTGAGAAGCAGGAAGCTACACAAGGACCCACGCAACTCAGAAAAAAGCAATACAATGAAAATAATGTAAACCTAATCGCTCGGGTGAAAAACGTTAGTGTTCTAGGGTTAAACAATATCGCACAATATTGCCTCATACTATGTATTGTGTGTAAACAATAATAACCCTAAAGGTAATTTAAGGTAGCGGTAGCCGCCGCCTCCTCACACGACAGCATGCCACTCTCGTCAAGGCCACTTTGGTGAACATGACATGGCTATTTTCCGCTTGAGTTGATGATGATGGTTGAGTTATTATTTTTTTGTCCGACTTGTCACCGGGGATGCACGGATCCAGTACGCCAGATTAGTGTCTGCAACAAAACGTATTAAGAAGATTGGGTTAGCATGCACATTCCTTTGTCAATGTCATTGAACAGCAGCGATTCTGCAGCCAGCTGCAACAACCTGTCACAGCGGGCGATGCAGTTTTAAGTGCCACTGCAATGCCTGGCCTCATGTGACCTCACATGAAAGTGATCCCCTCGAGTCGTTAATACAGATTCTAAGCGTCGGACATGCATTTCCTCTACTTTCAGCCACAACCTGCTCTCTGGAGCCTCGTAATGTTGAGATTGAAGTATTTTGATAGCAGCAGCATTTATTTGAATCTTTTTGAATCTTTTATTTGTATTTAATTCACTGCCTGTTGTAAGATAACCGCCACAGTGATATAGGCATCTTAAAGTGGTATCCCTGAATAAAATTGTGAGGCTTTCTGCTTTCAAACAATGTATAGTTGGTCGCGGCTGAGGGAGCAATTAACCAGACGGCATCCCAAATAACTTAGCAAAGCCCCTCTCAGCCCGTGTTCAGCTTGCTAAGGAGATTTATGAAGCTGCTTTGGCCATTTGATAGACAATTAAGTGCAGTACCTGATTTATACTTTTTTATAGAGAGTTGGGAAGTACGTCTAAATGACAAGATCATTTGTAAACCGTTGTTTTTTTAATGTCCGCGTCTGAGGCTAAATTACTAACACGCGAGTAGCATTCATTACCTCGAAGGCATCTTATTTGTTTCTCTAGTGCTGCAGTAAAACACTGAGTCTGGACAGGACGCCCCCTGCAGCCTCCCCATGTTGCAGTGTGTACCGCCTATTGATTGTCCAAGGGGCAGCCGACATCATTCCAGCGTCATTTCCATGGAAACCAGCTCTGGTCGCGGTAATGATTGGGCCCCGTCTCAAAGCCTGCCTTTTTGTGATAGGACGGCAGTAGCAGTCCTCCCTACCCCCCTCCTCTCGACGACACTCGCCGTCTTACACACACACACACACACACACATTTTTCCCTTCATCCTCTTTCTTCACCTATTCGCCGCTGTAACCAAGATGGGATTAAACAGCCTGTCGAGCCGCATTGCATCTGGATGACATGCTTTTCTGACACCGCGGCGTCAATGGGGACGGACTCGCAGCTGGAGAGTCAACATGCCACCCACATCTCAGCCACCGAGAGAACGGGGACCGGAGTGGGAACCTGTTAGTTAGATCGCTCTCTTGTTTTCTTTCTCCCCCCTCATCGCACGTCTCTTCTTGTTTGCTGTCTCAGTCGGGCCTCCATGTTTCACTGTTACATAGGTTAAGTGGACTGGTGTGTTTTGGGGGATACGTACTTAAAGCAGAGACGACAGAGCGGTACGGCATGAAGAAGCGAGCAGGACTCTGGATCTGAATGCTACGCGGGGATGAAGACTAACCACCGGATGCTCGAGAATGCTAGCAGGACGATGACACAGATTGGAGCCGAGGCCAAAAAATTGTAAGATTCCGATGGAGCTGGTTGTCCTCATTTTGGAAAACGTCACAGCGCCTAGAGGGGGGAGGTTCAATTCCAGATTTAACTGTGACTGGTGTTGGATCTGGCACACGGACTCAAACTGATTGTAGGTGAGGAACTTCACCCGTGCTGTTTGTGTCTGCTTAAACTCCCCACTTTATAAGGGTTGCATGGAGATTTAAGGCTTGGTGTTAAGTTCCCTTCAAGTATGGCAATAACAGTCCTGCGCTCGGTTTCGGAAACTTCCCCCAGCTGTAAATAAAACCCTCCTGCTTGTGAACCGCTGGAGAACGGGTGACATATTTCATCATTTTTTTTAAAGTCGACCTGCCACAGCTGATTCCCCCAAGCAGATGAAAAGCCCGCCATGGCTCGGTCTTGGCCGGGCACCTCGTTTAGTCACATTGATCCCACCTGCGCTGTTTGACTTTGACAGAGAGTGATGTACGACCTGTGCACCCGGCCTGAGCAGCCCGAGCCTGCACCGGCAAACGCAGGGATGGAGAGCCCTGAGGTGTCCGAGGCCCTCGGGCGACAGCAGCCGGAGTTGAGGGGGTCGGAAGAGCGGGACGATGAGCCACGCGGGCTCTTGGACAAGGCAGTCCCAGCCACGGCTAATATCACATCCACGTCACTGCTGGGGAAAAGGCACCACTCGCTTTATGCAAACCTCAATGGTTTTGAAGCGGAAGGCATTCGCAAGGTGAGTTTGGGTCTTCCAATCTTCTTGGTGGTTGGCATGAAAAGGTTTGGGGTCCGGAGACATGCGAGAGGCTCCCCACTAATGTTAGAGAGTAGAAAACATGTCGGTGGCATATGTTCAACCCATTACTCAAACCATATCGTGTCTGGTTGAAATATAAAAAAGCAGAAGAATCGTGAAGCTAAAGGATTATAAAGAGAATATGTCTTACACGTGTGTTACATGTTGGAACGGTGGATTATCATTTGTTGATCACAGGGATGTTACGCTGAACTTGTGTGTGCAGCATTTTCTCAACACTAAATCTGGGACAGTGCTGTATCTGCTGTAGTAGAGGGCTGTCAGGCATTATGCTGACCTGTTGGGATCTTGTCCATAACTTCACACCTCTGCATATCCTATTAGCACAGAAGATCCACTTAATGGTAGCCAAATGAAAATCAATAGGGAGCCCATCAGATTTGCCATGTATCCGATGGATGCTCATAATATAACCTCTGCAATGAAATACATCACTGCAAGGAACCATCAGAATACCTTACAATACTAAAATGTTTAATGTACCAGTAAAAACAAAAAAAGAAGTATTGATTTTAACATGTTGAATGTTTGATTGCGAGTGGTTCAGCTGCACTAAATACAGTTGGCGGATACACTATACAAGTAAAAGTGCTTGTTTACGTAAAACAAGGAGTACAATGTCTCCATAACCCTAACCCTAACCCAACTGAATGTACTTGTGCCATGTTGAGCTGCCACTCAGTAACCATCCACACTGTACATATGCTTTTATATAGGCCTGTCACGGTAATAACATAATCGACTTATCATACGATGTATAGGCATGAGCTCAAATATCTTTATGATATGGACACATTTTTATCGACTTATCAGATGATATATTTTGTATGTTATCCACTTGGCATACAATATTTGGGCGTGCTCAATAACATTTACGTCATCGACTCATTGCACAATATATATATGGACAGGACCTCGATACTTATCGCACGATGTGTGACACCGAACATGACCCCGATACTTTTTATGTTATTGACTTATTGTACGACATAAATGGACATGACCTCAATCATGTTTGCTGATCATCATTTTTGCCCGCTGTGTTAGATGAAAGAATATCACCAACGTATGAGCCCGCATGATGCCAAAGAAACAGCAGGGTTTACCGACCATTATCAGACTCTGTGTGTAACCGAATGTCCAGGAAAAACTACACTGAGACACGTTTTCTTCTCACTTGTGGTTGTGCTGCTTCTGTACTGCCGTTATTATGCTATCATATTATCATTAAATCAACGGTATAAAATTGTCTTAAAAGGACAGTGTCGTTACTGCAATATTTGTTTGTGACAATATATCAGTCTGCAGTTTCTCCCCACCATTATATTTTATTCAACATTTATATTATGTTTATTCTCAGCTGAAATTAGGGTTAGCTCACTCTTGTTTGGAAAGGAATGTTAGCTAATAGTTATCATCATTTTTCTGCCATATTTTCCCTATGCTAGCATTACGGCCCTTTTTTCTCCGTTGTTCGATGGATTGAATGTATCCTTGGTTGAGGCAGAGTTTCATTCTTTAAGCAAGGTAGTTTCCTGTGTGCAACATTGCCTGCTGTCATCCCCACCCCCACCACTTCCGTACCCAATCATTAAACAATGGCAGCGTAGTGAAACCCCCTAATGAACTGTCAACACACAACATGGGAAGATCCTCGGCCACAGAAGCTGAGAGGGAGCATCACATGATGAATTGGAATAGATTATTTGTCCATTTCAGACCAGTGGGGGTTGGAAGGCTCCTGTCACTCTTAGATTATTGTTCATAATCACGCCATTATTTGCAGCTCGGGTGCCTTTGTCGTCCTTTTGTCTTATATTCCACCCATAATGGATGACTGTGTGTGTACGGCAGGACGGCTTTTTATATGAATATAATCTGCCTCTTTAGTTCTTAGAAAGTAAAACATTGATACAAGATGCAGAGCAGGTATTCTACAGCAGGAGGAAAGTGGAAAGCGAAACTGCAGCTGGAAATTGGCATGATGTTCAGCAACCCCTCTTTATAAATGGAGTCGATAGAAAGATGGCTGCTTTTACAGTGTAGGTCGATGTTAATCATCAGATCCCCATGATCCAATGTGGCTCAGCCCACGGAGCAGAACGTTTATCCATGCATTGTGTTCCACATAACGCTGGTAAAGGTTTGGTTTTGGGGATCGAACATCCATCCTAATATCTTCCAATAATAATTACTGAAAACATCCTAAATTATTGTCTTCTGAAACTTTCAAAAGTAAAAGATTGAGCGCAGTGATTCATAATTTACTGTTAAATTAGGATGACTGTGTTCATTGGTCTTCCACGAAGGCGGATACGTTCGTAACAGATTTCTATTGCATAAGCAAACTTTGTAATAATGTTGGCAGACATTTGAAGTAGATGCTCGCCCTACGTTATTGACCCAGAAGACAAGAGGGCACTGGTGTGTCGGCCTCAGCTGGAACCAGCAGGCCATGTTGCAGCAGATCTGTTGTGTCGCTACTGGATGTGGTTGAACTTGGCTAGAATTTTGAATTTTGTTTTTTTTTGCACTTGTCTTTATTCTCATTCATTCAGTCAACTTTTTTGCTGTGTCTCATGTGACTAATAGGCTGACTGTATATTTGTCTGTGAGCGTAAATTACACAAAGCAGTTGTCAGTCTCTGTCTCTTCCTGGAGGAAAGAAGCAGGGTTCCTCTGAAGGCTAATGGGCTGGTTGTCTGTGTGGTCCTCTGTGATCTCAACCCGTACACACCTGTCTGGATACCATATGGCTGCCTCGCTGATGACTGACAGCTTTACACTGTTCCAAATGGAGCTACCAAGAGATGAAGTACAAACAAAACCCTGTTTCTCCTTGATAGCTCCTCTGAAGACTCTTTATTTAGCTATAATCCCTGTGATTGCGAAGCTAAAGCCAGGCTGAAGTGGTCTTTTAAAAATGTACTTCTATTTCTCAACACAACAGTGGTACAGTCTTAACTTCTGTCACTACAAATGGTTAGTGGAGTCTGTTAGGAATACCTGGTCAGGCCGTTTGACTGGAGAGTGTGTATAGATACCTTAGTTAGTCCAGTTATAACCCAAATGTGCTCAGTGTGGTGTCAGCTGTGGTTGTGTAGCCTGTAAATAGCTGCGTTACCTTCCATGTCATTCCAACTGCTGTGGATAATTACATAACTGATGCTCAGCTAAACATACGGCAGAGGGTGGAGTGTTGGACTGTGACGCGCTGACGCCAGCCCAGCAGGTCACCACCGACCTAGTTTGCACCTGGGGGAGAACCGAAAGTAGAGCGGTGTGTCTGTATAGAAGACTTTTAACCATGACATTCCCTGTCATCCGTCCTGAAATGAATCGCTAACCTCAAAGAGGTTGGAGTCTTTTCAATTGTGAGTCGTTTGCTTATTGTTCTGCTTCTGATGAAATATGTGGTGATGAGCCTAGCAGCCACTGTGTAAGACAGGCGCGTATCAGGTTAATTAAAGGGTTTTAATGTCTTTAAAAAAAAATGTAAAAAAAGCTCCCTATGTCCAGCAATCTTCATTTCTGAAACTGCTACTTTACAAAGATGATTGCAGAAAAATATTGTTGCCTTCTTCTATGTGGAGCACTGGAAATGGTCCACAATGCAAATGTTTTTTTAAACCCCGTACAGCCTGGAAAGCAGTGGATTCCTTTCCCCCGCTTTGTCATCATTGTTACACTCTGTTAAAAAAATAGGGGCTTAACTTAAAGTTCATAACTTGTGGTTCACCTGTAGGTCCTGTTGTGTTGTTGTCTTATTCTAAATGATATGTAGTCTTGGTGATGTATATGAAAAGTGTGTATGCCCTCGCTGATCGCTTTTCCTTGCACCCTTGAAATCTTTAATATTGCATGTACTTCAATAACATTAGTAATGTCACAGTACCCTTTGTGGGGGTCAATTTAAGCAGATAAGATAAACATCTGTGTAAGATGTATTCCTGTTGCTGATTCCATTCGCCTCCTTCTTGCCTCCAGGTCCTACTTGTCTGTGTGTTTGTGTGCACATATGAGGGTGTTTTATTGGCCAGCCACGTTGTATGACTTGTGAATAATTGATGAAGCAGTGAGAGGGAAATCTCTGGAGCATTGGTCTCACACTATTCCAGCCCAAACATCGCTGTCTGTCTGTCTGAACAGAATACATTCTGTTCATCGGCTTGAACTATTGCTCACTGGTGCACACATTCTTAAAATAAAAAAAATGGAAATATATGCCACACTCAATTATTATGGCCCATTAATTTGCTTCCCATTTCCCTGTCACCGCCGCACCTCCTGCCAATAATCCCACAAACCTAATCTATGACGCCTCATTCATTGCGAGAACAATAGCACACGAGTACTTCAGGCTTTTAAAGGTGTGAAACAGTGTGTGTCGTCAGCAGTGTTGGTATTTCTTTCTCCACCTGTTCAATCGGCTGCAGCGTTAAGCTCAGGCCTGATATCACACAGAGAGTGTCGGGCTCTCTCGCGAGCCGCCGTCCAGACGGCGACACATTTGGCGTCCACCAAGGGCTTCCTGCTGCCGGTGACATTTCTGCACCATTTGGTCTCGCTCCCAGACTGATTACCTGGGCCGCCCCCCCTCACAATGGGGAAAGCCCTCTGCCCGGAGGGGGAAAGGGAGACTCGTTCTGGTGACCAGCTGAATGTCAAGAAAGGTTGCCGAGGCCTTTCATTACTGGAGTGCTTGCTTCTGCCAGATGTGCATTTATTGAATGTGACTCGTAAAGGCTTGTTGTGGAACACTGCAACAGCGTCTAGACATTTGAATGGTCCGACATTGTTGTTCGAGACTAATTGACAGTGTGTGTTGTATTAATGGCTCTGTCTTCTGGAAATGACTTTCAAACCTGGTCTGCTCCGTGCTCTTCTGAATATGTTGAATATTCAGTGTCTGCCTCATGTCTTAGATCATGATGTCACATGCTTTGTATTGGAGGTCGACTGATAATGGACTTTAGTGGAGCAGGAAAAAGGGCAATGGCCGATTGATCAGCTGATAGTGTTGTGTAATAGATTTGAGAGATCTATTTTGTGGGGAGGATTAAACTTGAAATGGGCCATATATAACTTGTCAGCTTGCTGTAAAATCTCTTCCTAAAATAGCTAAATGTCAGCCCACATTTTCTTATCCTGTCGCCAGAAAAATGCGTTTAATTTTTTTCCACAGAGTGGTGGAATATCTCTCAAATGATCAAAATATCTAAAACGTTATTTAAAGTCTGCCGTGTGATTATGCATTGAACGGTAATGTTGTTTAAAGGTAGTTTTAACTCTGAGTGTTGAGGATATATTGTTCCATCGCCAACAGAGAGTACTGAACTGCATGCTTCATTGGCTGAACACCAGTATGATGGTGTTCAGCCATCTAGCCTAAACATTTGAGAATCTCATAACCGGAAACATCTTGAGCTTTGGTGGCGAGATGCTGGCTGGGCTGACCTGCAAGGATGACAGTGACAGAGTAGGAGTGATTTATTTATTTATTTTTGGCGACACAGTCCTTGCGGGGCTGGTTAGATCCGTTGTTTCCAATTCATTTTATGCACTTCCACTTCTGGCGCATAGCTTGTGGTTGGTCTGCCCGGTCTCGGGAATGAAATTGGCTAAATGGCCCATATTCTTTTTTTATCCACATCACAGATGCTGCCGAAACACTTCAATGCCAATTTTAGTGTCTCCTTACATGAACGTGAATTAAAGAAATGCCTATCAATATTCAAGACGTGAGTACATTAATATTACATTGGAGGGGGCAAAAGCAAAGCAGGGTTGTGCATAGGAGGATAAATAAAAGCCAAATATTGCCTCGTTTTCTCTATTATGATGACTGATGGGGTTTTAAATGTCAGATTCACTAATCAACCATTTCCAAGTGTGTCTGTTGACCACACATTGAGCTGGTGCCAGTGTGATGGAGGGGGGGCTCATATGCATATGCAATTTACTTTGGCAAGATTAAGGGTTATATTCTTTTGAAGCTCTCGAGGTTTTGAACCCGTGGCGGGTCGAGGACGAAACAAATCATCCCCACCTCCTTCTGCCTCCCCTCCATCCATTTTCTGCTGAAACTGCACTAAACGGGATAATCCGGCAACCCCTCCTTCTGTTCATCTTTTGATTTGAATTTTTGTATTAAATACCAGATGTTCTCCGCGTGTCTGACACCTTATTAAACTCTTTGCAGGCTCGGGGGGATCGTGACATTTCTATTTGCAGGCCGTGGAGACGCCGAGGCAGCCGTGACCGTATGGATCTTAATTACCAGTGTTGTAAATGTTTATAGGAACAAAGCTCAGAGTCATAACGGAGACGAGATGCGGACGCTGATGGGATGAGCTATCGTAATCAATGTCACACCCACCATGCATTGAACATAGTTACCATAGTTTCCATGTCTTAACTTGGATTAAAGAGTGAAATCAATACTGAATGAGTTGCTACACGAGAATCCACCATGACGTGCGTCTAATGGTTGAGGAAACCCATCTTACCCAAGCGAGATAGTCCGTACCACATGAAGGTGTTGAAATGCATCTTATGTTCTAAACATATGGAGGAATAAATGCCCTAACAAGCATTTCCAGACAATGCTTTTTTTTTTTTTATGCTCAGAGGACGTTTGTATGGGGGGGTGGTAGATGTAGATTGCTGGGGGTGGTGGTGGGGGGGTTGCTTCTTTGTTCTCTTACGCAGTAAGAGACCCCCTAATCTGTCACCGTCAGGTACCCTTGAGCGGGCGAGTCATGATAAATCCAGGAGGGGATTTGAGAGGACACTTACAGTAAGAGGGCTTCTTCATGACTTATATATGAGTATAGGGAGAGGGAGCTGCTGTTAATGAAAATACCTCAGGCCACAAGCAGCTCTGAGGCGCTTTCTTTTTTTTGTATTTTATTTATTTTTCTTCTACTTTGTTTGAGACCAGTGCGGATCGCAGCCTCCCTGTTTCCTAACCTTAAGACATATGTGCAACACCACTGATCTCATACAGTGGATATTGCTACCTTTATCATAGTAATTAGAACAACACTTTTCTACACTGTAAAATGAATGTGCAATGTCGTAACGGATTCGTCCTGAATCTTCGTTCGCGTCTTGAGGGTGATTGACAGCAGAGCCGTTGTGGAACCTCATTAGAAAGCCACTGGTGTCCCTGCAGAAGATGGAGATAAAGAGCGCCATTGATTTGGCTCTAAATGGTAACGCCTCACTGATAGTGTGAAGTCCATTAGTATCCGCTTCAGTGCACGGGCGGCCATTCACTGTCTGCGCCGGTTATAGGTTTTTCAGTTACTTACCTCTACTGGCAATTAAAGCGGTGCTCAAGAGTCAGTTATCCGACCATGAGCCGTTTCAGGGTTAACTCTGTGGCCTTTCCCCCCCTTCCGTTATTACCCGGAACGGACAAGGCTTGGATTAATTAAGGCACATTTCCAGATTCAGTAGACTGTCTCCTTCATGTCAATTCTCTGAGTACTAAAACAATTTAAAAAAATCAATCAGTAGTGTTCTGAAATGCCTGATAAAACATTTAGCATGTTAATACCTCCTTTAGGGGTTTTCCAGGCACGTCCAACTGTTAGACCCCGGGAAGACCCAGGACCCGCTGGAGGGATTATATCTCCCAGCTGGTCTGGGAACGCCTCGGGATCCCCCAGAATGAGCTGGTAGATGTTGAGGGTGAGAGGGAAGCCTGGGTCAGCCTGCTGGACCTGATGCCACCGAGACCCGACCCCGGATAAGCAGAAAATGGATGGATGGATACCAACAAATGATTAAGGTGCTGCCTGCAGGACTAGTTGTACTGAAACAATGACTATCATGTTGTGTTACTGCAGACAGCAGACCTGCTGAATTGGATGTAACTCTTGTTTAATTCAGGTGCTGCTGCGTGTTATCCTAGCCCCCCGCCCCCCTCCCCCCATCCAGTTCTTCCCTAAATGAGCTTTGTGTTGTTTCTATCCCAAAGCCCCAATCTACAATTGGTATAATTAGTGGTATGTGGATGTATTCCTTCAAAAGTAGAGCCTGGGATTTCATAATACGTAATGATGCTTTGACATTTCCAATATCATGTCCAACAAAGAGTTAACAATGGCTAGACACGTGTCTGTGTGTGCGCCCGTAGTACATTGCATGTGTCTTTGTCTTGCTGGCTAGAGACTTACAGTGTGGTGTGGTGGTGGGGGGAGGTGGGGGCGGTGGGGGGGATTGGGGGTTCTAGCTGTCAGCTAAAAATGCTGATGTTGGTGTTTCCATAAAACCAGACCAGACATTTCCATACGCCTCACAAAAGCTTCGGCGTGGCTCCCAGACAAAAGGATAATGTGTCTGCGGCGCCTTATGAATATGTAAGGCTAAATTGAACATTTAATGATCCATTCAGATCTTTGTGGATGTCCTCTCCGTTCCGTATAACCTTTAGATTCTCCCTACCTTTTGTTGTCAACATTTTCACACAATTTTACACAATCAAAAAAAAAGGCTGCAAAAATGAGACAAATGCAACCAAATACGGAAATGCTGCAAAGAAATCGCACAGAACAGCAACAGAAGTTCCCAGGGGACACTAAAAAGTGATGCACACGCCGGGTCTGTGGCTCATGGAGTTACAGAATTTGGTTCATCGGTCAGGGGTGTTTATTTCCTTTTAACGTTACGGTTGCATGAATCAAATATTTGGTTTCATGAATCAAATATTTCAGATATTTCCTCATTAATTTAGCTTCAGCTAATTATCTGAACCATGTTTCTTTTCTTCTTATTTCCATCGTGTTCGGTGGGACTTGCAGCGTTTCTGTATTTCTTTTCTTCTTCTCATTGCAGTATTAATTTGATAAAGTTCTTACGTTCCTAAAGCTTTTTTTCATTTACTTTGTCTGATTAATTTTGATGCACAGTGAAGTTCTATTTACTGGTATTGCTAATAAAACCCTTGAAAGCTGTGAGAATGGTTTACCTCACTTTTGAAGTTGCCGCATTAGCGCTGTGGCATGCTTTGATAGAGCTATTAAACATACATTACTTTTAGTTTTGAATGGTTTTTTTATTTTATTTGACTCAGTAACTCTAACTTAATGTCTTACTTTGTGTGCATTTTCCCTTTTTCTGAGTAGATTTATTGGCTCCAAACAAGACTTGTACGGCGAAAGTGGCCAATTCATGAAGATTTGTCCTGATTGACTGGTTTCTATCTGCTATCTTACCAACGAGGTCGGTAACGTATGTTGGCGCTGGAGCCGCCTGCTGCGACCCGAGCTGTGACAGCAGGGAGGGCAGTTCGTCCTTCAGCGAGTCCCTCTCACGGGGAATAAACCAACAGTGTTGGGTTCGACTAACTGGGTTTGTGTCTCCTATACAGAAAAGGTTTCAGTGTTACTGTAGGATCCCATTTTAATATGAAGGCGGGGGCGTCTCTCTCAGAAGCAGTTTTACAGACCTGGCAGTACAACGTTCTTTGTATTAGTAGTCTGAAAAACCCGGACCAGATTCAGCTACTTCTTAGGTAGAGAACGCACCAGATGACCCGGATGCCATCAAGGTTTTTCACAGCGCCAAATATCTTTGGCGATCAGTTCAAGGCTCGTCCACCCCCAGCTTTTATCAGCTGCACTCGCACAGGACTTGATTTGCATAATCAAGACTTAGTTTGAATTGTAGATGAATTCCACCGGAATCAGTAATGGATAACTATTCCCGTCTTCACAATCAAACAGAATAGTCAGCCTTCACATATTTGACGGCTATTGATACAATAGTGGATTAAAACTGCTTCACAAAGTGGAGTACATGATGATGTGTTTGAGGCCCTGCAGGCTGCAGACATTCAGTTATCTGCTTGCATCCATGACGATGGCAGACAGATTCAAACTGAGCGTGGGGACATGGCTCCATTAGCCCAGCCTCTCCTGACAGACGTTCATGTTGACCCCCCCACCACCCTCCGCCCTCCTGCTACTGCGTTTACGTCTGCCTCGCTTGCAGAGCCAGGCCCATGTGAAGGCAGCAGACAGGAGAGCTGGCTGAATGCTAATACGCTGCCCTTGAGTGGACCTCACCACCTGCAGCCCCTTTTCCTGTGGCAGCAAGAGAAGCAGGAGGCGGGGCCTGTCCCGCAAGAAGCCGGCATTACCTCACGGCTAACGAAAAGCCTCTGGGGTATTTCAGTGCCATTTCCCAAGGAAACAATTACAAGACATGGACGCACTCCAACATCATTAGACTCTGAATAGAGGGCGGCGGAGGCCGAGTTCACTCTGGCTGGCCTCCCTCTGAGGTGATTGATTGGGCTTTGCCGCCGTTGTCCTGAGAGGAAGACTGGGACTCTGGGACCAGCTCCTCTAACGGATGGCAGAATAACTCTCAAGGACACAAATCATCTGAGAGCCGAGGTTAAGTTTAGGCTGCAGCTGTTTCCGCTAGATGTAGAGTCTGCAATTACATTTTTGCCGTTGGCTTGGTATCACATGCTTGACTTGTAGCATCCGGTGGCAACTGGCATGCTAACGTTTTAGTGAGTCTAAAACTCGAAGCTCAAAGTTTGTGAATTGCATCCTATTTCCAAGGAAATATTGCAGTATGAAAAACACTGCACACTACACCGGCAGGAATATTCCACAAGGCAATGCGGTAGTGATGTCAACGTTCATAACAGACAATGGCTCTGTAGCGTCACATTATTGCGTCACATTAAGTGTAAGCGAGGCAGCATGCGTTCAGCTCACGTATCATTTGGTCACATTTGCAATTCCAGACGCAGTAACATTTTAAATGTTTCTGTTTTCCTCATCCAGTAACATTCAGATAAAGTAGGACTTGCTGTAGTTTGGAGGACTGTTTCGGTTCTTCATTGTTATTCTTGCTATTGTCCTACAGCTAACAGCCTCACCGTTTTCTGATCCGCTTTTCACCACAATCGACTCTCGCTCGTGAATCAGAACCATTTATTGCCATGTTTGTTTTCACATTCAAGGATTTTGTCCTGGCAGAAGGTGCATACATTAAACATTTAACAATAAACATTTAACAGTAAAACACAGTGCAATAAATGAGATTTAATGAATATTTACAATTGAACAGTAGAATATCAGAATATCAAATATCAAAAATAAGATAAAGTGCATGGAATGTGAGTGTTGTGTGAAAGTGGCAAGTGTAAAGTTAAAGTGTACTTACATATAAGGGTATGTGCAGGGGAGTGTCCAGTGGGAAATTGTCTGCTGCTGTGCTAACAACCGTTAATTCAAAGCGACTTTATTGTCCTTCAAAGCGAAGGACAATAAAGACTGAACTTGTGAACCACTGGAAGGCCTTTACTGTCAAGCAGCTACAGGAATTATTGACGTAACCACTGAGGTTAGAGACCGACTGCTCTCTCCTTGTTTGACTAACTATGAAGATTCGTTGTCAGCAGATCAGTCTTAAATGGCTTCAAGACCACAGTGAACTCGAGAGGTTGAGGTTCAGGCAGCACTTCTTGATATGCGCTACCAGAAGTCTTGTCTTGTAGAAAAGCACTTTGTGCGTGTGTTAATAATGCATTCAAAGCTGCTTTGTGTCTCTGGATCGTCGTGAAGATTTTTTGCCACTTTGGAAATCTGTGCAAATAATAACAATTTTCACTGCTACTACTTTTAAATTATTTTTCTTGAATTGTTTCCGTAAAAACCATATGGTCTTTCCTGACTTTGTAACCCACAAACTAGACATTCAGACCGGGTGTCCGACGAGCACGCACACTGGAGCCTCAGCTGCTTCTCCAGTAAACAGCTGGTCATTAGTGTTGACTTAAGTAACAGGTACAGTAGCATCGCAAACCCAGCGGGGAGCCGCCAGACCGCCCGTCATCTGCAGTTACCAAGACGACGTAATCTCACAAAGATGGCGGTCACGTGATTTTTATTTCCCATGTCGTCAGGATTATTTTGTGTTGTTTTTGTGCCGTTAGAAAAGTGTGATTGTGGCAGAAGGTTAATTCACGTTAGTAATGAGATCACCAGTGTGTTACGGAGGCAGGTTTGCTGGTGTTTTACATGTGGAGCCTGTCTGGAGGGTCTGTCCCTCTGTCTGGATGCTTCAGTCGCTGTGGGACATGCAGACCAACCCCCTTTACCTCCGGGCGTGTCCGTTCACCCCGTCTGTCCATCTGCTGTCACTGCAGCCGTGCCAGGTCGACTCTCAACCCCTCCGCTCTGAGCCTCGGCTTTGCGCCGCTTTCAGGTTCCCTCCACGTGGGCAGACTAACGCCGAAGGCGGTCTTGACTCTCTGCCACATGGATGCTGCTTCGTTGAGATGGGCCCTTTCGCTCAGGGCTCATTTGTGTAACCACCCCGGATCATTTCACCATTTAAACCTCATAACGTGTGTTCATTTTAGTACATGACGACTGACTGCAGTCGTTAAATGCACGCCTGGTTTGGAGAACATTTCTTTATTTTGAACATCACAGCTGCTGTCACAGTCCATCACGACCCTGAGGTGAAGCCTCGCTTTACAGTTGATTGGTAATCCTGCCCAATTTGAAAAAGCTTGAGATCTTCTGCCAGGAAGGTTGATGACAACAAAATTATAATAATTGTAAAGTAAATGAAGAAAATGAATAAAAAACTCAAAGTGAATATTTCAGAATGTAATTTATGCAATTTCTTTTCCTTGTTTCTTTTCTTGTTTTTCCTTCCTCTCCTTCCTCTCGTCATAGCTCAGTATGAGAGCATCTCCTTCCTCCTATGCTGAGTTAATGTGGTGTAATGAGGCTGACCGAGTCGGCCTAATGAAAAGCCTCGTCTGGCGTCTGTCTGCACTTGAGAAATCAACCTTGATCCTCAGAACAGATACTCCTGTTGCTTTATAAAAGATAAATAAAAAAAGCCAGTGCTGTGGTGTGTAACCTCTGTTGTGCTTGTGTTGTGTTGGTAGAATGGCACCGACTACGGCTTCCTGGTGCGTCAGAACTCTGAGCTCCTGCGAGCCCTCGACGAGCTGGAGAAGACCTGCTCCACGCTGAGGGAGGAGAACGGCCTGCTGGTAGGACTAAAAATAACAAGTTTGTAGTCTCGACTGAAGGCTTCCTGGAAAGTAGGCCAGGTGCACAGAAGCAGCGAGCAACACATTTTGAATCGGGCATTGTTTTACGCTGGGTGCTGCTGCTGCTTGCTCTTTTTATTCGGTTTATAAATAGATGAATATCCGGTCAGTGTGTTGGCCTTTCCCCCCTCTTAGCTTCTGAATTCCCGCTGGTACCAGATGACACCAAACTGCCACTCTTCAAACCGTTAACTCCTGAGATGCTTTCTGGTTTGGCACTGCTGCGTCTGTGTTAGCGTTTCGCCGCCGGGCGTTTTTTTTTTGTCTGCTGACTATTTTGTTCCCCATGTGTTCCCAGCGGAAGAGCAGCGCCCCGGAGACCGAGGAGAAGGTCAGGCGTCTGAGGAGGAAGAACACCGAGCTGTCTGTGCTCGCTAAGAGGCTGGAGGAGAGGGCTCGGAAGCTGCAGGAGGCCAACCTCAGAGTGGTATGCCAAACAAATGAAATGAGCCCAAACTGTTTCACCGCCGACTGCGCTCGTCCCGCGTTCGCCCTCGCCGTGACCCAGAAGCTCGGGAGCGACTCATTATCATGCGCTGCCACCCGGATCAGCACAATGTCCGGGAACGGGTTGAATGGAATAGTTCAGCGCGTGATGAATGGGCGCCTTGTCTGAACAGTACCGGCACCCTATTCAGTAATTTAATGCATCACTGGATTGACTGCTATAACTCAGTTTTCAGTCGGAAGCCTCTTGAGATGTAGTTTCTCCAGAAGAGTCGTGACTGAACGCAATAAAACACTCGATCAATTAGTTGATCGTAAGGAATTTGCGTTATCGGGGAAAATTGTGACTCTCCTCACCTGAGTGACTTGAAAAAGCTGTCGCGCTCAGTATCATGTAGAGAAGTTAAAAATAGAGCCTGACTTATTTATTTAAGGATGTTTCTATTGTTATCCTTTGGGGGACCTTTATGATTTATGATTATCTTATTTAGGATTGCCACAACCGTATTCAAGATCTTTATCAGCAATGAAAGATGTTTGTCCCATCTGTGATGCAATATATATATATATTTTTAATTTTTACATTTTTTCTCCTTTTAACCAAATGTAAATGTTAAGTCTTTCCAGTATGTTTCAGTGCCACTTTACTAGTTTTAAGCAAATTTTATTAGAAATACTTTTGGCCAGGGTGATCGTGACTCTATTTCCATACAGTCCCAGGTCCATTGCCAGTTAGATATCATCTATACAGCTCTCACATCATGACAATCCGATCAAGTTCACGTTTGAGGGGAGACATCGGCACGTAAAGAGCACCACTTACTCGCGACCTAGCGGGGAAGTTGGTATTCAATATTTTCATAAATAGTCTCTTGAAACATGAATGGCACATTAAACTCCGATCCTGTCGTATGATTCTCATGATTCATGCCGCTCGGCATCTCTCTCAGCATAACGCTCGAGGAGTCGTGAGAGGGAACGAGCCTCCTAAATGAGCCTGGCTCGTGTAAAAGTTTGACTCGTCAGAATACTTTCTCAGTGAAAGCTGTCTTCCTCTTTGAAATGGTGATTGATGCAGAACCTTCTTGCTCTTGTGCAGGTGAACTCCCCGTCGCTGTTGAGACCCGGGTCGGTGGAGCACTACAAGAGGGCGTTTGCCCGTCAGCGAGCTCGCGACCTCGCCCAGCACGCCGACCTGCTGCTGACTAAGGACAAGGAGATCGCCGCCCTGCAGCAAGAGTGCCGAGAGCTGGAGGCACGGCAGGGCACCACAAAGGTACGTCCCACTCGACTCCTCAGGAACTGGTCTGAACCGTGGACCCTGATTTGAACTTGGGCTTGAGACCACTTTATCTGAACCCTCCTCATCATCCCTGCCACAAGCTCGCTCTCTGCTGGCCAACGTGGGTACTACTTATCCTGACTCCTTAAGCCCGTATTAGAAAGGCTGCGTCACTGCTGATGACTAGATGACAGTGCAGGAACAGGTTGCCTTTCTAAGAGCCTGTTTTTAATTTAAGAGTTAAGAGCTTGTTCTCCTGAATGTGAACATATGTCGGGTTTTTTATTATAAAGAAGGTCTTACAGGATGTATTGGTCTAGTAAGAGTGTCTGCGCTGGATCCCATGTTCAACCTCAGCTTGAATGGGACCGTTAAGATGTAATGGGTTAGGGTTAATGAGGTGACTGATGTTTTTGGTGGTCCATGACCCAGAACCAGTTTTACTGCATGAATTCCTTTTGTTGTCGTAGTTTAGCAGTGTCTGACTTTACTATTTACTATTTTCATCTCAACAGATTTTAAGTGTTTTGAAATCAGTTCTAAATTGCTGATTTACAATTCCCGAGGTAAGAGATATATATAGATATATATATTTTAGATGAGATGTGACTCAGGTTAGTACTCAGAATGCAGTTCTAAAACTTGAACAGCTGAAATTAGAATAGCCACAATGTGCTGACTTGACGACGCGCCAGTTTTGTGGCAGTCTTTGATGTGTGTGTGTGTGTGTGTGTGTGTGATCGTGTGCGTGTGCGTGTGTGTGTGTGTGTGTGTGTGTGTGTGTGTGTGTGTGTGCGCTTGCGTAGGGCTCCCCTGTTCCATCTGGCAGAGTGGAATTTGAGAGGCTTCTCAGGGAGTCTCAGAGGGAGGTGCTGCGGCTCCAGAGGCAGCTGTCGGTCACCTCATCCAGGCCACAACACTACAGTCCTGACCCCCGGGGCCCGGAACAGTGTGGGGGAATCGAGGAGGAGGAGGAAGAGGAGGAAGACAAGGTAACGTCCTCTCATCACAGAGTGTGACTCTTTGCTGACCCCTGTTGGCCGTAAGTGGTTTTTACAAGAGAACCATGTCTATGCACTTTAAAACTGATGACATCAAGTCAATTCTGTTGTAGTAGCTTTGTAGTGGGGATCTGCTTTTGTAAATAAAAGATACAAATTACGAAACTGCAATCTAAGTAGACAAACTGTAGCACATTCTTTTAAAACATGGTATGCTTATGCTGCTCATGTTAATGGAGGTTAAGCATGTGATAACATACGAACACCAGATCATGTTTGGACCTCCTAAAGGAGCAATAGTAAGGTATTAATAGGAGGTGTTTGGATTACAGTAACGGTCCGTAATGTAGGATCCAGCTGAGTCCCCCCCTTAAACCTAGTGTATGTTGATGTTGGCATGGATGTGGTTTTGCAGCGTTATATAATGGCTTGTCGTTGGACCCGATACTAATCTGCCGCAAGCCATAATGAGATGATTCCCCGCCTCGAACTTGGGCCTGAACAAAGATACCGAAGTCAAACTCGCTGATCCTCTCTTCATTTAATTCTCCTCTCTGATCAGTTCTTAGAAACCGTTCTTCACCCCTGAACTGATGCGCAGATATTTCAGTCACTGGCCGAACGTGTGAAAAAAGCACTCACTATATATCGTGGAACAAGATTCATGGGCCTCGGCTCGTCCACTAATCCCAAGATCGGAGGCAGTCTTTGCAAAAAATACTGAACCACAAATTCAGTCCCGTCCGTGTTTAAACGTGAGTCTGAATGGGTGAATGTTTAAAAGTGGTGGAAAGACTAGAAAGGCCCTGTCCATTTAATCATATATGAATAGGTTACTTAATGCAGAAATGTGAAATGTAGTTGGTCACACCACTGAACATCTGTAATAGGGGTGTTTTTTAAATTGTCCTTTTTAAAATGTTGCATTAATATCAGTTTACATCGAGGCGTGCTTCTTACATACGGAGTTCTTTTCTGGCAAAATACTCCGCTGCCTGTGAAGTAGAGCAAATTCTCTGCCCGTGAAGCTCAAATGAGAATGCCGATTGTGGTAATCTCCCGTTTGTGGGACTGACGCACACACGCACTCCCGCGTGGCACGCGCACACCCAGAAAGGGGCCATGTTGTGTGAACTCTAATCCCCTCTAACAACAGAATGGTACAGTCCAGTAATCCGCTCTCTGTTGCTGTGGCAGCGGTGAGAGGGTTTTGGGTGGTAGGTAAGACTCCGGCCGCACCGGACACTTTTCTATCTCGCCCTGCTCTGGATAACTAGCAGGCCAGGGGAAGCCTCGACGTTGCCGCAGATCACACCAGAGGGGTAGGTCACCTTGTTGTGTTGCCTGTATGCATTAGTCGCCGTCCTCCTTGGCTGGCCTCATATGTGTCTGCTTGGATGTGAGCTTGGAGCCGCGCAGGACTCAAAGTTGAGACTTAACACTGAAAACTAATCAGTGTCGTGACGTATCGGCGGTGCGAGAGCATTGGCTCAAAGCAGCGAGTGTTGCATTTGTGTTCGATGTTAAAATCATCAGCTTATTCTGAAAGATTATCAGTATGTTGCAGGACCCATGTTGGTACAACAGCAAGACCTCGCAGCGAAGGGGATTTTTTTCTTTTAGGGGGCTCATAGCTGTAGTTTTTTAGTATTCATTTCAGCAAATCTCCTGCTAAATCCCACACGTCTGCGGTGTACTGCCACTTTCTTCCAACTCAGAAAGACATGCGTGAGGCCTAGTCAAGGGCAGCCGGTCAGAAACACGCTTTTAAAACGCTCATACTTTGGAGCTTCCAGATGCAGAATTTAGACGGGGCCGACTTAGTGACAGCGGGGCAGAGAGTGTGATTGGTGGACATCGATATGCTCCGTATTAAAAATAAAATCAACGGCCAGGCCAATCCATTAAGGTGCTTTTAAAAGAAGTGATCCAGTTACCCGTTTCAGTAGTCTGCAGGGATTACACCAATGTGCTTATGGCATTCAGGGCCTGCTGAATGGGATCTGACCCTGCGTTAGTACGCATGGGCCCCAGGTGTACTTGATCCTGTAGTATATATGGACCACATCAGTGTGAAGTGTACACAGCGGCACCTCACTGTGTCAGGCAGTGTGCGCGGTAGAGGCGAGCCTCTTGGGATCAGGACTCTGAGGCCCCAGACACGGCTGCCTCCTTCATCAGGCCTCCATTGATGATGATTGGATAATAATTCCGCAAGATTGGAGTATTTATCTATAATTATTGTGTTTGTAGATTGGCTGTGTCACACCTCCTCAGTCCCATTCACCTTTGGAAGACCAACAATCGCTTTATGCAAACGTTTCGATTTTAAAAGAAGTTCAGTTCATCATGTCAAACTATTAAAACGAGTGTTTGCAAAGAGCACGGGGAGCAGAGCGACAGGAAAAGGTGTTTCTGATCGCGATACTTTCAGAGTTTAAAAGGGCATAAGTCGTTTCTGTTGATACTTTGGGACAGATGTTTTCGCCTGTCGTGACCGAGTCAAGCCAAAAGACAAAGCAGAAATCAAGCTGCAACTTTGACTTAGAGCTCAGTGTTTGAACGCTGAAGCGTTC
The DNA here is from genome assembly GCA_023566465.1 of Cottus gobio. Taxonomy (NCBI): domain Eukaryota; kingdom Metazoa; phylum Chordata; class Actinopteri; order Perciformes; family Cottidae; genus Cottus; species Cottus gobio. Next base: position 23,160,172 of record CM042229.1, on the reverse strand, counting down.
AAGCTCCTACGCACTCTAACAACGTCATGTGTGAAACACGTTTGCATGTCAGGCTAATATTGTATTTCAACGTGAGTTTTAGCCTCCGGGCCTCCGTAGAACAGGAGTGTTAGATGTAGTATAGATGACAATACATTGATTGCAGAGTAAAGTAAGGATGGAGTCTTTTCACACGGAGCTGCAACCAGCTTTTGTCTCATTGATCATTTCATTTGACTCCGGCGGCCTCAAGTGTTTGAATGCCCTGTGCAGCAGAAATGGCATTGCTATTACTAATGAATTATTAATAAAAGTTGGAATGAAAATTTAGATTTAAAGCCAATGCTATAACTCCGGCATCTTTAGAATTTGACTACTTTCTACATGACACCGACTGGTTGGTTGGATAATTCATATTTAATGAAACACTAACACAGACACAAGGATTCAACAAATCAACCAGCTATACACTTTGTAATAATTAAACTATTTCTTATAGATGTTCATTTATCTTAAAATAGCGATTACCTGTTGGTCATCAGTTAAGGTCAATTCAAGTGCAGAATTCTTGCAAACACACCAGATGATTTATCTATTCAACGTACCCTACACTCCATAGGCTGCATGCTCCTTTGAAGACTCATTCTAATGACAGGATTCAGCTCCATACATCATCAAATATTCTTCAAATCATCAAAGCCTTTAAAGGCGTTTCCTCTGTTTGGTGGTCGGATTGAATCGGCCGATGAATCCTTCCCTCACTGGTTCAAGTGAATGGGATTTCATTCTCATTAAAACCACATGAACACCTGTTTATGTGCCATTCAAATCCTGCCAGAAAAGGAGACCATACTACTGCCCAGACATGACACTATAAAGTGGGTAGAAGACTCTTGTTTGTACTCCTACTCCTGTCTTAGCTCATTTTAAACCATGCAATAACCCAAAATAAAAGTATATTCCTTTGCTCATATTGAACAATGTGCCAAGAACTTTGAAGAAGCTTCAAAATATGTATTATAGTTTTGCTGCTGCATGTATATGGGACTTGCAGTCAAAATGCATCACTATTTTTGCAGTATGCTATTTGAATTAGGTGGAGTGCTAACACCGACTCGGTTGATCTTTTCTCTTAATCGTCCGTATGAGAATAAAGAATAAAACCATGTGCACCTTCTTCGGTCACACTAAGTTTTGTTAGGTTAGTGTGTTGGCACGTAAACCTTTGAAATGATTCATAAAAGCCTAAGCCTCGGTGTAATGCTCTCTGACATCCCTTTTATTCCTCACAACATTGTGGGCATTATATAATATTCCCCCGCTGCGCTCGTCCATGAAAACCATGTCGACATTATATCACACGCCACCTGAACCCTGATTATATTTGCTTTGAACTCATCATTGTGAGCTCTCGCTTTCCCTCTGCTCTTTTTTTTCACCTGTAGGCTCATAGCCATGTGCAACACCATTCATAATGTGAAGCCAAATCTAAAGTCACCCATGATGGACGTAGCTGAGCTGAGTCAGGTTTACTCAATGCCAAGATATTATGAAGAGGGGAAAAAAGCACTGGATTAATAATTAAGAAGGATGGGGTTGGTTCAAAGTTGCCCTTAGTCACTCCCACCGTGGCACATGGCTGCCAGATTATAGCGCCGAACTCCACACACGTAAGCCAGCCCACTCTATTGGTATGAAGTGCCATGCTGGGACCACCTGGCTCTTGTGCACTCATGTGACCTTTAATGACCACGGAAAGGAACGGGAAAAGAATCAGTAGAGCGCTTGTTTAAAGCCCTCATTCCTGTGCACATTTTTTATTTATTTTTTGTACAAGAGCCAATGGAATGAGTGCCTCCTGCTGGCCTTTCGTCACCACTACTAACACCATCTGGTCCCCTAGCCGAAAGATAAACCAGGGATAGCGTCGCTTAACTTCACAGACATGACACTGATGTGGTGTTAAACCCCAGTGGGTCACATTGGCTCCGCACTGAGGTTTTCAGTATCCGCCACCAGGCTTGAACTTGGCGGGAGACGAGCTCATGGCATCTGCATGTTTAAAAACAGGTGTTTAACAGACATTTAACAGTTGTTTGTGCTGCAAGTAGTAGTAATACAGAGGGAAGAATCAAAGGATTCTGGGAATGGACATCTTGAGATATATGGTTGTATGTCATATGAGAACCAGCTGAATTCCTCATGAACAGTCATTTCCAGGTTGCTTTGAGGGACAGTTTGAGCCGATGAGTCATAACTCTTCTCATGTTTGACTTTTTTCACTGGAACTACGATGCTTATTACTCTCTGGAATCGGTGGGGCGTTTTTAGCTGTTAAGATAAAATAATAGTGCTGCACACAGCTGCAAGCAGCTGAAAACAATACATAGCCAACAGACATTACGGTTATACAGCAAAGACGAGGTAGAAACACATGTCAAATGTTACCTATGCCCTGAGACAAAAAATGCATGGATGCTTGTATCTTTTGCATCTTTTGTGTGAAGGAGTTATCTGGGTTACTGAGAATCCTTCAGTATCCAAGTGTGTTTCTTTACTGGCTCTTTCTTGAAAATATCATCATACTAAAGACTTATTAACAGAACTATTTAACAGAATTTGCTCAGTTTTGGTAAAATATTAAATATGCAGGTAATTGCTACCAGATCAAACAACAAATAAGTAGACTGCATACTGCATCTGTTTTGCAAAGGCCCCAGTTGGTTTGTAACAGTGTGGGTTTGTGACTGGTTTGACAGTACTCATCCTTTCTGTCACAAGTGTAGACTGTACCTGAAGTCTGGAGGGATAGTGGCCAACTAACGATGTACAAGAATGGCGGGCGTGAAGGAGAGATCCCACTTTGCTGCACGCAGCAGAGCGCCTTTAAACCTGTTACTAGGTCGTGGGTTTGGCTGCACTAGCACAGTTCTCCTTTGAGCATAAGTAGGTTTGCTCTAAAATTAGATACTGATTCCTGACTCTTAACCCTCAACCAATGTCATCCTGCCCCCCACCTAGAGCCCAGTAAGACAAATCATCCGAGTCATAAAAATTAATAGCTGAGGAAAGCCCCCCCCCCCCCCACTGTGAAACGTTTAAGTCACTGCACCCGGCCTAATTAGAAAGAACAGGCTAATGTGTTGCGCTGCTAATGTGTTGTAGTCCTGTTGCAGGCTGGAGGGGATTCCCCCCTGGATTATTCTTTAATTGTAGATTGACCACTGGGAAGGAGGGTTGCTGCTAATCCCTCTTTCACAGCAGGGGGTGTAGCATTGAGTGTGACTTTACAGTGAAACAATTGCATGTTGGCTACCTTCTCAGAATCATGTTTTTAAAGGGCCAGTTCAACCCAAAATCCAATCTACATATGTCTCCCTCTTACCTGGAGCGCTATTTAACGATCTAGATTGGGACCTGGTTATTCAAGATTATCCCCAGACCTTCTCGTGAGCATTTCATGTGGGAACAATTTTTCTTTCTGCCGAACAACTCCCGCCAACCGCCTCATTGAAACATTAATGGCGTCCTCCATCTGTGACGTCAGCTAGCTCCGTGGTGCTAGGTGAACTCACGGTATTGGTTAGCAACAAACAACTCCAGCATCTTGTCTACAGGTAAACCCAGAAAAACCAAACAATCTAGTTTGATAAATAGCACTGCAGAAAAAAATATGTATTGATGATTTTGGACTGTAGGGTAAGAACAGAAGCTTTTTTTTTAGTGGATCTTGACTTTTCTAGCTTACCTCTGTACATATGAAGTGACTGAATGATTGATTATCTCCGCCCCTGTCAGGTTGTAGGAGAGACCCCGTGTGTGGTATTAGATGAAGCTCCATCCAGGTGTGAGAAGACTCCCGGAGAGGAGGAGGAGTCGTGGCTGCGAGTGACGCCCCAACCGGGCCTTAGCCCGTCTCCCACCCGTCAGGAGGAGCACTCAGAGGAGCAGCACCTACAGTTTCTGGTGAGAGCCTCCAGCACTATAGTCGGCTGATATTTCATAAAGACACCGTCATATGGCTCAACGTGCAACAAAACATCAATGTGTCAGTTTCCAGTTTTTTTTCTGTCTATTTTCTCTTAATATCATGTGCATGTGAAGCCGCAGCTTGAATTCAGGGCTGTGACTGAGCCGGCTGCCACCGAGGGGAAATCTATGGTCAGATTTGTTATGTAATGCAGCGGGATTATTTTGAGCTTGTCCACTGGAAACAGGAGAGTGGCACATTGCCCTCGCTGACTCTCCAAGAGGGTCGCACGGCTTACACAGACCATATTCCCTCTCGGCTCTCGTTGTTGACTTTCTTGGTCGGGACAGAAAATGGAGATTCCTGCCGTGAACCGATGATGTGATGAGAACTGATTACACAGTGGCATTAGTGTCAGTGACAGGCTGCATGCCTCCTCAGCCTCCAGCAGTGAGCCGGGCACGTGCAGACCTGCACCACCCTCAGCGCTCTCGCTGATGAGTCGGTCCATTTTGTAAAGCTGCTTGTGCAGATTTCTGATGGGGGAGAAGAAGTCATAATTAATGTGCAGATGTGCTACTGACATTTTCTCTAAAGTTCTCATTTACATGATTTTTTTGTCCAAATTAAATCTGCATAATTATGAAGGAAATGAGCCAGGAAAGTATAATGCTGTAAAACTGAGGAGTACACAGTCTGGCTGCACAAGAACTTTGAAGCTTGAATGTTTTTGTTCATCTTTCATTTCATCTTCATCTTTGTTGGATAATCATATGGATGACATCATAGACTAACTGGCAAATCTGTTACATCATGAGTACCAGAGAGACGTTAGCTCAGATGACGGTCAGTCCACCACTTTGGTCCAGACTGAAATTTGATGGATTGCCATGAAATTTGGTTGAAACATAGTATAGTATAGTAAATTATCCAGAGGGATAAATACATAATTTAAACCATCCCTTCATTTTTCATCTAGCACCATCATCAGGCCAAAAACTTATTTCGTCCAATACTTGTTGTTTTTTCAGACATCTGCAAAACTGATGACATTCCCATCAGCCTCAGCTTTACTGTGTGTGTTTTGTTAATTATCAAATATTAGCAGGCTAACATGCCAAATTAAGGCATTCGTACCTGCTAATCGTCAACACGTCGACGTTGAGAGCGTGTCAACACGTCGTCGTTAGCCTTTAGCTCGGCCTCGCAGAGCTGCTTGTGATCAATATCACCTGCATGCCGATGGCACCAGCTCAACCACGGCCCTTTTTAAAGGTCCCATAAGAATATCCCCTTTGCATGGCTTAGACAACAGTAAATAAAACAGGGTTTGGAAAGCGCAGAAGAGAAGAAAGAGAAGAAACGGTTGCAATCATCTTGGCTTGCTGCGCGCGATTCAGGCTGTTAAAGCGGTACCCGACACACAATCAAGCAAATCAGACCACAGATTCCAGTTAAATTATCATTGTTGTCTTACTGTGTCATCACCGGTTCAGTATATTCTCCAGTCAGCTGCCGGTGGTCTGCAATTAGTATGTTCTGTAGCTTCCCCCACAGTCCCAGCAGTGATTGATGTCCTGAGGCCGCACTGAAATAAGCTGATTTCTCCTATGTTGGTCCTGCATGTAAGCTGCATTTAGAATAATTAAAGGATGCTAAGCTTTGTAATACCTCATTGTCATCATGTCAGAGGTCAATGTGGGAACTAAAGCCAACATATTCTGCATTGCCGAATGTAAACACAAATAGTTTGCCACTAAATCACGTGTTGTTTTCTCATGTCTGGGCACTTTTACGGTATATCCTCTACATCCTATTAAAACCATGTTTTAGAGCCGCTTGGATTCCGTGTTCCTCATTTGCTTTGTTTTCACTGTCGTTTTAGGAAAGTGAGCTGAGCAAGAAGAGAAAAGAATGTGAAAACCTCGAGCATGAAGTAAAGAAGCGACAGAAGAGATGTCTGGTTTTGGTAAGCTATCTTCTCGCTCCAGTACTTCCTTCCTGCGTGCTCTCTGGCGGCGCACCGGTCCAGTTCAGGCATTATTCCGCGGTGGACATTAATTGACTGGGAAGCCATTCATTTCCTCGGCTTGATCTGAAGTTTGCTCTTGTGGTTTTGGTAACAGGAGAGCCAGCTTGAGGATGAGCGAGGCAAAAATGAGCAACTAAAGGAGGAGGCAGATCTCCTCAGGAGGAAGGCACAGCTGCTCGACCAGGTCAGTGTCGAGCTCTACCAAAGCTTTTTAATTTCCTCTCTATGAAGTGTCTCTCAATTTCATACTATCATAGACATCAGTTGATATAATAAGTTACTAGCCAACTGAGTGCCCAGTAGGTCCAGCAAAGACAATCGTAGAGACTTTTATAGCAGCAAAGTAAAAGCTCACAATAGCAGAGAGGAATGATGACCCACTGCTGCAGAGATCTTATGTTCTCCTCTCTCCTCCTGTTGTTCGTCAGACTCGGGCTGAGAATGAGGAGCTGAGGGAAGATCTCTCTGAAGTGACCGCTCAACACAGTTCAGTTCTCGAGGAGAACCAGAGACTCCGTGCCAAACTGGAGAACCTAGAGCAGGTCCTAAAGGTACTGCTGGGGCTACTCTACGTATTATTGTCAAGCCTCCTAATGGGGAAAGAAACCTATCGACCTGATTTTCTTTATTCTTTTCATTTTGAACAGCATATGCGAGAGGTCGCCGAGCGAAGGCAGCAGCTGGAATTGGAACATGAGCAGGCACTGGCTATCCTTAAGTTCAAACAGGATGAAATCAAACGGTTACAGCGGGTAAGAAGCCTCTTCTACACTTCATGTATTCGATATAGTGTTCTTCTTGCTAAATATTGTCCCTATGGCTGCTCCCCACCGCCAATCATGGGGAATGGGCGACTTTGTCCAGCAGGAGGCAACCTTCAAGCACCAATAAAGCAGTTTGTCAACGCAGCTCGTGTTGTGAAGTTTACACAAAATGAATATCTTTTTTTTATTGATTTCTCTATCCTCAGGCTCAGTTATACGCCAAGAGGGAGCATGAAGGAGTGGTTCAGGTGCTGGAGGTGAGTTTGTGTTGGGGAGACATTATTTCTACACCATGCAGGGCTTTGATTGCCACGCGGTCGAGCCCCGAGTTGCTTTCCAGAACTTTACGATGAGATACCGAGACAAAGATCTGGAAGGCGTTTGTGTTTATTACAGTCGCACAAGAGAGGGGAACTTGATTCACTCAGTCTCGACATTAGAAGGAGGAGGAGTGTGTTCTCAGACTTCCTCAGTGTTTCTCTCAACGCCTAACCTGTCCAACAAGATCAAATGTAATTCATTAATGAAGGTGTTTCTTATCTTAAGCAAAAAGAATGTGAACACTTGATGAATGTTTGGCAGACAGAAAGACATCCCACTGAAGCAGCTCTTTATTCTAATCTAAACACCTGGCGGAAAGTACTTGTACTGGTGTTTTTGTATCACTCGAGGGCCTGGAAAAACCGTTTGAGCAGATGTCTGCTGCTCGGTGACGTTTTCACTCTCGGTGTGAGTGTAACTCACTTTGAATTCAAGCCCAATCCATTCAAACTGTCAGCGACAGTTGGAAGTCCCCATCCGTCTGATTGGCTGCTGATTTTGAATGACCAAAAAATAATAAAGAAATAAGAGAACCTCAACAGGCCCTCCACAGTTGATGATATAATGATATGTCTGTTGTCTGTGCTCCACTTTTTCACACCGTGCATTTTGCTAAAATGAAGTGTGTATTTTATTTTAGGAGTTGACTCAGCTTGTGTTGCAGAGGGAGCTGGTAGAGTATAGTTGCTACTGTTTTTTCTTTCTTCTTGAAATGCTTGTTACCTTCCTCTTGCTGTTTCTCTCACTTGCTGCGTCTATTTAAACCGAAGCATCACAGGAGAAAGTGTCTTTTCCCTCTCGAGGCCCCGAGCTTGTTGTCAAGTCAACGCACTGCCTTTATGAAGATTAAGCAGAACATTGTTGCCCTATTTAAAAATACATTTATAATTTAAAAAAGGCAGGTGTTGGCTGCAGAGGGCCAAAGACACATTCTAGTGATACTGGTTCCCCGACAGGATTTTCTTCCAGACCTGGACTCAGACTGCTGTGTTTATGCTTTATTAATACGATTTGCCTTTCACAGATTCATTGTTTCACAAGCATGTCTCCTTTTTTCTTCTTCCTTTGTGTTACCTCTTTGCTAACCAGAGTACACTGGACTGCATGCAGGTAACCTTTGGCCAAATATATTTACCTCCCTGCCACTAACACCCCCCCTCCCCCAATGCCCCCTGTAGATAGAACCACCAAACCCCAATAAATCCCCCAAACCCCAGAATGTAAATCCTTTGAGTTGACCATCTTTAGTTCATACATTTAAATCAAGAGGAGTAATAGCCCCGTAGTAATTATTATAAAACAGGTTTTCATAGAGGCTTCATGTGTCCACAGAGGCCCGTTTGATGCTGGTGCAGGTTTTTTTTTATAGTTTTTTTTAGGTTTGCAAACAGTGTAAATGAGGTCATTCACATGAGGCCAGATAACAGTGTGTCTGTGGCCTGGTTAGCGCTCCCAGCTGCACTGAGCCCACTTATCACGCTGGCTTGATATTTGATCTTGTTATATTGAGGTAGCCTCCCCCATTCGTGTGCAGCCGACACATCGCTGAGTCGGGCTGCTTTTTATAATCCTTCATTTGAGGGTTCCACTTCAGCTCAGTGGAGCCAGATAACGGCCGGCTGCAGGCGAGGCTTTGCGTAGGTGAGCGCGAACAGGAAATGTTGTTCAGACGGTTTCGTGCAGAGGCTTTTCTTCAGATCAGCCTGCCAGGAAGCTCCCGCCGCAACCCTGCAGAGAAATCAGCCACATGTGGAAACTCAGGGGCGCTACGACAAACATCTGTAGTGTAATAAAACCTTGCTGTGTACTGGCTTCATTGAAGTGAACAAAGTGTAAAACAGATGCAGAACATGCACCTTCTCTTCGCCGCCTTAAAGCCCTCCCACTCTGGGTTTTACCCATCTTACCAGAAACTACCCGCCTTTGTTTCCCTCCCTTTCTCTTTCAACGCAACCTGTAATTTGTGTTTTGAAGCTTATGTTAAATGTTGAACTGACACTTAATATATAGTAGACACCTAACTGTATATTGGCAGTTGTTTTATAATGCATAATCTTAGATAGGCAGCAATGTATGAGCTGTATGTTGTTAAACTATTCCATCTGTGCATACACCAAAACTAATCTGTGAGATCAGATGTGTTTTTATCTTATCGTATAGTACAACCAAGTAAGTGTCTGTGTGGGCATCAAAGGTTTCTGCTTGACACTGGCAATTTATAAAGTGGGTTACTTTTTTTTATACTTAATATTTTATTTGGCTATTTTTACAGTTTAACAGGAATACACCCTTCAAAAAGTAAGAATGAATAAAAGAAATGAACCATGCATCTGGCCAAGAAGGGCCATAAAGAAACACAAAATAAAAATATGTAAGCAGGTAAATAAGTAAAAATAAGAAAGCTAAAACAAACGAAACAACCATGCAACACTTAAAGTGGGTTGTTTTCACATGCAGGGCCCCGGTTTAATTGTGCGACCGCAACAGCAAGCGTAAAGCGGTTGTTTCAGCGGTGCACAAACTGTCTGGGCGTGCAGCAGCAGCAGGGCCGTGTGAAGGTGAATATCGATCAGGGTGTCTAGCCTCAGTCTATCAGTGACGCGCAACAACAGCAAAGCGGCACAGCGTGAGCACAGCACCACAAATCTGCGGCCAGAGGCAGTTGCCATGGTGGTTAAAAAAAAATGTAGATACAGGATTGACATCTCCTGTAAAATACAGAGTTACAGCCTGATGTGTTTCTCACTGTGTGTGTACTTTAAAGCTTTCTGGTGTCGTTTGCACGTGATGTAATAGAGGTTAACCTCCCCGTGTGCAAAGGCCCCTGTGCTAACCACGAACATGCCTCACAGACAGTCAAAATGTTTTTTCTAGGTTAGGAAAATACCAAGCGGTCAAAGCGCTGCTTGCCTCCATGGAAATGGGGCCCACAGGGTCAGATCCCTCCACATGACTGTTGCAACACAACCAGATTCACATAATCAGCCAGGTCCAAACCTCTTGATAATGTGTATTTAATCAACTTCCTTGTAACTGTGCTTTCACTGTATCATTGTTTTCCCGTCACGCCGTTTGCAGTCGAAGGTACGAGACCTGGAGGACAAGTGTCGCAGCCAGAGCGAACAGTTTGGCTTGCTGTCCCAAGAGCTGGAGAAGTTTCGACTGCAGGCCTCCAAGGTGGACCTGGCCGGCGCCAGCCTCCTCAACAACCCCAGCCTCTCTGTTCTGACCAACGGCGTGGGCCTGACGGCTGAGCGAGGTGAGCCACAGCGCCGCGACGTGCTCGGCCGATGCCGAGAGAGAGGCGGTTGTTCAGGGCTTTTGCTCACGATGGTTGATGATCGCTAACTGCCATAAGCTGTACGTCAGAGGGCTCTTTGTGCTTTTTCTGTGCTATTTTGTGCTTTAAAGGGAATTTAACAAATGGGTTTATTTATAAAATCACCCCTAAAAGACTTACTTGCATATATACTTAACTGCATATTAACAAAATGTTAATAATCCATAATTCAACGTTCATGGTATATAATCTTTTTAAGTGGACTTGACCAGCAGCATCTACTCTTGGACAGAATGCCTTCCAGAGATCCTCTTTTGTGGATCAGAAGTACAAACTGAGCACAGCCTCTTACGTCTCAGCCTGATCAACACAGGCTGTGACTTCCTGTGCTTTTAGAACATCCATTGTGGTGTAATCTCAGCCACAACTGCCTTACACCGTAACATCTGTGCAAACTAGTCCAAATCGTTCCTACTGTATGTGTCCATCCAACCTCTTTCTCCTTGCCCTGTCCATGTGTTTTAGACTGCACTGGTGGCTCATGGGACATGGTGTCTCTGAGTGAAATAGCCTTCTGGAGTCTCGAGGGAGGTGACACTCTCTCCTGCCCTGAGGGTAAAGCTCCGCTCGGTACTCTCCGTCTCTGTCACTCATGATTGTGGTTGGGCACGGTCACAAAAGCACGGCATGTTTCTAACCCGCCATCTCACCCCCGCCGTCGCAGAGCAGCGCCTGTAAATGCTCATCATCACATGAGGGTCAGTGCTCGTGGGCCGAGGTGAGAAAATCAACCAGTTAAGCCCCTTAGCAGTGCTGGTGCCACACACCTCTGAACTCAGACAGATGGAGGCAGGATTGTGTTTCCCCCTCCACCATTTAATCAGCCAGGTTCAACCTTGAGCCTCCTGCATGTCAACCGGTGACCTCGCCCTACCTAGCTGCTCATGGATTCAACCAGTTCAACCAGTGAGAGGGCCGGGTTGGCCTGTTAAAGTCACAGATTATGTATTAACCTCTCTCTCTCTCACTCTCTCTCTCCCTCTCTCTCTCTCTCTCTCTCTCTCTCTCTCTATCTCTCTCTCTCTCTAGATGTGGCCGCCGCTCTGCGCCTGGGGGCCACTCCCCACGCCGCGGGGCTGTCCAGGGTGGAGCGCTCGCCCATCACCAAGCACCGAGAGCTGCCCACCATCAGCGTCAGCAAGTCAGGCTCGTCCTCCAGCAAGTCCGAGACCACGCACCTCACCCCCAAGTCCGACACGCACCTCAGTCCGCACAAATCCAGCCCCACACATGAGGTACCAGACCGGGCAAAGTGCAGCGCATCACTCGTCATGAAAAAATAAAAATATTGTATTCATCATTTATCAGGAGCAGCACTTGTTAATTATGAACGTGATAGTATGTGTAGACATTTGTAGATGTGGCTTAAAGGTCTGTGCTGACGCTCCTATGCTCCCTTTAAGGGATAGTTCAGATTGTTTTGAAGTGCGGTTGTGTGAGGTGCTCATCCACAGTCAATATGTCACCAGTAGGTAGCCCCAGTTTGGAGAAACAGACAGCAAAGCAATGTACTACCTTTTAACCAACCTAAAATAAATCAAATTTCTGTGTATATTATATTTACAATATTTTCAGTGCTTCACCTTCCCGTCAGACAGCCCCGAGGCACTGAAGCCGTGATCTGTGCTCTCTTAAGTACCTCATAGCACCCCACTTGAAACTATCCCTGTAATGGTCACGGGGTTACGTCACCGTGCAGGACTCCTGCCGGCCGTCTTTGTTTCCACATAGACAGGCAGCTTGCTCATCAAGATTACCAAACGCACAATCACATTGATTGTGTGGATTTAATGGATTAAAAAGCTCTCCGAAACCGCCATCTCACGCGTGCACCGACTGCTGCAGAATTAACTCTGCTCATTCACAGGGGAACTTATTTAGATCTTCCCCCGCGACACAAGTTTGTTGCCGTCAGCCAGAGAGACAGACGGGTGGGTGGTCTTCTCATCTGGTCACTCGTCTGCCCACATTTCAATAAAGCTCATATTTGGTGATATAATCCATTCGCCACTGTGGATTATGAAGGTTATATGGTAGTAGTTGTACGTGATTATCCTTAAAAAGGTTTTCCCAGGGAGCTATAAATATACAAGCCCTCTTATTGTACCGAGTGTAGCAGCTATGAATGGAAATCCAACTCGGACATCAAGGTGATTCTCTGCCAACAACGGTGGCTCATTAATATTAAATAACTATGTCACAAAAATATTAGCACTCAGTTGTTTTTTTTAGTGACCATTCCTCAATAGTTTATTAGTTTATTATTTTTATAGAAAAATGTTAAAACTGGAGAATAGTTGATTAAACATGTGCTTGTTTATTCAAAAATCTTCACAGAAATCCCTCTACTTCTGCTTTAAATACCAAAATAGTGAAATATCCCTTTTTAATTAGTTTTTGCACACCATTTTAAGCAGCTTTCGGATCGTCCAGGCAATAATCTGTTCATGGTGTTCAGGTCGACACCGCCAGTGAAGTGGAGGAGCTGGACATCGACGTGGCCCCTGCACCTTACACAGCCAGCCGAGGAGCAGCAAAGCTCCAGGTTTTCATTGCGAGATACAGGTGAGTATTAAACTAAGGCGATCGCTGACTCACGGTGTCAACAGTTTATGAATATGAGAGAAAGAAATAACCTCCTGATGAATGAATTCTCAACAGCTATAACCCATACGATGGCCCCAATGACAACCCTGAGGTGGAGCTTCCTCTCACAGCTGGAGAGTACATCTATGTGTATGGAGACATGGACGACGACGGCTTCTATGAAGGTAAATCTATGAGTGTGTGTCGTATCTACAGTTTCATGTCTCCGTTCTGCCGGGGTGGTCAGTGTTTTGTTCATGGCTTCCTTTCAGGTGAGCTGATGGACGGACGGAGAGGGCTGGTCCCCTCTAACTTTGTGGAGCGCGTGTCGGACGACGATGTCATGAGCGGCCACCATCCAGAGACGGGGGACGCGTCCCACAACTCCCTGCTAGACAGCAGCCTGCACAGTGCCAGCCACCAGCATCACCTCCACATGGGCGCCTCAGAAAGGAGAGGGGCCCCCGCCGCCTCCGGCTCTGCCTCAGCCCCCTCGGATTCAGCATCGGCCTTGGCTGTCCCAGCCCCCTTCACCAACGGCCTGGACTTGGATTTGGAGGAGGTGGGAGTGGACATTGTGCCTTACCCACGTAAGCTCACCCTCATCAAGCAGCTTGCCAAGAGCATCATCATCGGCTGGGACCCTCCGTTGGTGCCGGCCGGCTGGGGCAACGTGTGGAGCTACAACGTGTACGTGGACCAGGAGCTGCGGCTCAACGTGCCCTTCGGTGCCCAGACCAAAGCGGTGCTGGAGCGGCTGGACATAAACCTCAAGGCCTACCGCGTGTCGGTGCAAAGCCTGACGGAGAAGGGCCCCTCGGACCAGCTGCGCTGCAGCCTGCTGGTCGGTCGGGACGTGTGCGTGGCGCCCACGCAGCTGCGCGCGGAAAGGATCACCGCCACCTCTGCCAACCTGACCTGGCTGCCCAGCAACAGTAACTATGTGCACATTGTGTCCTTGAACGAGGAGGAGTGTGAGCTGGTGAAGGCCGGCCGCAGCTCGCTGTGCCTCCATAACCTCTTGCCCAGCCTGCAGTACGCCGTCAAAGTGGAGGCACGGCCGCACCGCACGCCATGGGAGTTACCCGTGGAGCGCCGCGAGCACAGGAGCGCCGCGATCACCTTCACCACGCTGATGGCAGGTCAGTACCTATTATGGTCTGTTATCCACTTACATTTACAGATAGTCAGTGTGTCAGGGATCGATCAAGATGAAGTCTTTTTGAGAATCTTTTCACCACATTTGTAGCTCGACAGAAGCAGCTGATTGCATTGGGTAACATGAACACGTGTACTTTATCCACGCAGGACATCACTGTTATTTGGAAGTACGTTCATTATGAAGGATTTGTGATTTTGTTGCAGATTAAAATGGCTAGATTAGTTCAATATTGCATATGTCAATCTTTTGGGCGATATGGAGTTAAACATTCACCCTTACCCTCTGATCTACCGCCATCAAACATTTAAGCTGCTTGCCATTATTTTAAAGACAAATCTCAGTTTGATGATTAGTGACACTTTTCCTTGAAAATGTTTAATTATAACCGTATTCTAATATATAATAGATATAGATATTGTATAGCATTGTTGGTAAGTGCACTGCATTGGGTATTGTTAATCATTTTTAATTGTAAAAACATTGGTAGATATGTCTCCCATAGCCAAACTGTTCCTACAGTCCACTCGTGGTTCTGTCCGGCTCTTCACATTATTTCACTGAACCGGTTCTTGAATTGGACCAGCCCAGGGACCAGAGCTACATGTTGGGTTGCAGTCAGATGATGTTCTCTGTTCAGTGGTGGTGATTCTGTACCGCCCACACGAGGAGATCAGTTTATTCATGAGCGCCGCTCTCTTATTAATTAGCCACAGCATCTTGGCTCAGAATGAATTACTTCAAAGGGAAGGACAATAGATGACTTGATTGGCTGCAGAGGATGAAGTAGCGTTTTATTATGATTATTATTATGATGGCAAGTTGGTATTTATTTGATCTTGAGGTGCCCTTTGTCTTTTCATGTTCGTGGCCTTCCAGCAAAGCTTTGTGCGAGACTAAAAGGGGACGCTCAAAGAATTTCATGTAAATGGATGTTGCTGCTAGTTTGGTTCCATATTGCCACTCTGCTCCTAATCTACTCCACCATTTTTATTTTGTTTTTCATGAATTAATCCTAGATGCTTATTTGTGATCAGTGTCATAATAGAGTTGAGTTGTGTTTCTCTAAATGACCGTTGGAATTTGCTTAAGTTTCATGCCCACAGTCTGGGAACGCAGGTATATGGTTTCTACATTTCTTAATGTCCCTCTAGAGTCTTAGATGGCGCTCTTTTAATCTGTAGAAGTCCATTCCCATTGTGATATTAATTTCTTATCTCAAGCCCTGTATTCTCAATATGTGTGAATCACTTGATCCGATAATAATATGAAGATATTTCTCTATCTTTTGCTTGCTGTGGTGTGACCCTTGTAATCCCTGCAGGACCCCCTGATGCTCCTCTGGATGTACAGCTGGAGCACGGCCCCTCCCCGGGCATCGCCCTCATCAGCTGGCTGCCCGTCACTATCGATGCTGCCGGGACCTCCAACGGAGTCCGTGTCACTGGATACACTATATACGCTGACAAGAAAAAGGCAAGAACCGTTATGTTTTCTTTTGTGTGGCCGTGCAGTGCGTTGTGGTTCAGTTTCAGCGTATAATCTGTCTGTCTATGGCGTTTTGGACGCTGCTGTAAAGTTTAAAGGAAATCCTCCTCTCATCCAAGGTGCTGGAGGTGTCCTGCCCGACAGCTGGCAGTGCCCTGCTGGGCCCCTCTCAGATGCAGTCCCTGCTGGCCGCTCAGGAGCTCACTCTCCGCACCATGTCCGCCCACGGGGAGTCCTGCGACTCTCTTCCGGTCAATGTGCCGTCCAAGCTGCCCGCCATCATGGCGGGTCCGGCTACCACCGACCCAGTTGTGCAACCCCAACCATGCACCCCTTCAGGCTACAGCCACCTGCCCTCGCCGCCGTCCTACAGGAACTCTGCTGCCAAAGTCTCCACGCTGCCCAGCGCTTTGCCATCAGACGCGAACATCGCCGGCCTCACAGTGGAGGCTGCTGCCAACCCTCCTCAGGCTCTCCACCCGGATGACCTTCTCTTATCGGCGTCATACGTGAACGCCTGGGCCAACCCATCCTCTGCCGCTGCCTTGGCTGTGCATGAGGCCACGTCACCAGTAGCCTCCACCGTTACTCTGGAGGTAATCCTCACTCTTATATCCTCCTTGATATAAGAGAGGCAACCACCAGGTTTTCAGATGTTGAGGCGAGTTGAAGGGGGTTCAAGAGGGAAATGCGAGGAGAAGATACTGAGGTGAAGGGGACAGGGGTATGCCGGTTGTTCTGAAAACAACAGGAAGTTGGTTATTGTAGTTTGACCAGGTTATGAACACAGCATTGACAGCTCATGAAGGCAATTAAGTTAAAAGCCAGAACAGCCTGCAATATCCTTCAAATCTGAACGTCTGTGTTCTCCATCACAAATAAACATCCGCTAAGAAATCATTGAAAGACTTCCCCACTGCATGCCTTCATCATGCATCAGCTCGTGTTTAAGTTTCTATTCAGTGATAAAGGCCAACACCACTAACAAACTATTCACCACTAATATCTACAATGATTTGAATAGAAAATGATTTAGTGTTGTGTTGACTATCTCTCTCGCCCTCAGGTGAAAGTGACCTCTCCCACCACCTCACCACCTCAACCTCAATCTCCCGCAACTGCACCAGCACCCGTGACGGCAGCAGCAGCTGTGTTGGAGCAGCGCAGAGACACCAACAGCCCCGGAATGATACGTCCTTTCCCGTCCATGGTAGAGTTCTTCGAGGACCCCGGGGCCCAGCTCGGGAGCCCCGAGCGCATCCCTAACCCGCCAAAAGCCCCGATCACAGACTTCCTTAATCCTCCGGACATTAACCTCCACCGGCCCCCCAGCAGCCCGCCACTGGAGTCAGAAGCGGAAGAAGAGCAAGATAATTCCCGCTTGGTGTCCATGGAGGAGTTCTTGAGGCAGGACCAGGACCAGGAGCAGGACCAGGAGCCAGCGTACTGCAGGACGCAGCAGGTCAGCACTGATTCGTTGGAAAATGGTTTTCTCCTCACTGCAAAAAGGAATATGGCATGTAGTCCCCTCATCCCATTATTGGTCGAGCCCTACAGAGGTGTTATTAATTCTAATAGTCTAATTCACCAATTAAAGGGATAGTTTTGATTTTTTTAAGTTGGGTTGTGTGAGGATCCTACTGAAAGGAAACAGACCGGGGTACCACCATGGGAGCAAAGCTGTGTACTGCTATGCAAGTGGGCAGCAGCTAAACATATTCTTGACACCTTTTTAAAAAAACGATATCACTTTAAGTGTATTCTATTTTTAGAATATTTTCACGCTTTGACTTCCCATCAGACCTTTTTGACTGAACTGAAGCCATTATCTCAGCTCTCATCAAAGCCACTGGACTCAAAACATTTCCCCCTTTACAACGTTGCTGGTCTACAGCTGCCTCACTTAGTTTGTCTGTGAGACTCTGTGATGCTGGTGTTTTAAATTGTTTGGATTCATGGAAGCCACAAACATATATGATACTGGGAAGTACTGAGAAAATGTGGCATAATAATATAATGATTCTAGACAATGCTGCCCCTCACACTTTCATTCTTGATATAGATAATTATATATTATGTGTTACATTGCATTCCATGTGGCTTTAACATATCTTAAATTGAGCTTGTTCAACCTGCAGAAACCCTAATTAAAATATAAATATGTATTTGTTACGTATGTGTTGCTTGAAAAGCTGAAGTTAAAATATCACCTTATCCTGATGGATTAATGGAGACAATGCATAATGCAACGTTTAGAGCATGTATTTCTTGACATCTGCTCTCCATCATTAGTTCATAGATTTTTATCATATTTCAGTCATGTCAGCTCTTAACGGTAAAAGCATCGGGCCAATGCCAGGTGGCTGTTGGCGCGTATATATTATTAATACAGCTTTTTCAAGGGTGCACTTGTATCTGCAACATGTTATCGTTTAAATCGCAGATTTATTCGTTTTTTTATCTGTATTTATAGGAAAGAATATCAACGGGTTTCAAATGTCAGATAAATCGGATGGTCTGTTTCAGTGTGTTGACGTGTTTTATTGCAGAGTTACAGCAGAGGGCTGGTGGAGCCTCCCGGTGACTACCACGCAGACAACAGCCGGTCAGATCTGTCTGACATCCTGGAGGAGGAGGAGGAGGACTTCTACTCTGACCACCTCGGAGACGCTCAGGCCCGGGGCTGCATATTCAGAGCGAACAGGGTAAAGGAAAGAGTGCACTGCATGTTGTGTGGCCATTTGCACAGGCACTTTGTGAGTTCTGCTTTTTGAAGGAGAAATTATTTCTTTCAATTTGTCTTGCATAGTGAAGTCGTCCTTCAGTGGCATTCTGTCATATTTTTTTAATCATGCTTGATTGAGATTCTTCTTTTTTTTCCTCCTTCCTCTTTCTTTTCTCCTTCCTTTGCATGACCCGCTTGTCCTCTATCTTGTCTGCACGTCCATTATTTTCTCTGAACGGTATGATTTCCCGTCCCTCCTTCACCGACCACCTCTTGGTTGCTTTGACCTCTGGCCGTGCAGTCGCGTGCGTTGGAGCCTCCAGACAGTGATGAGGAGGTGCTGGAGAGGATCCTTAAGTTGCCGGCTCAGGTCCAACAACACAAGCAGCTGTTCAGCATTCCCGAGGTGACCGAAGAGGAAGATAGCAGTCAAGAAGAGCCTTCAACCCAACGCGGTCAGCCTTGGCCCAGGTCCGGCCACCTCGGCCCCAGAGACTCGGGACGCTTTCACCGCGGCCCCCAGCATCACCCCAACCCGCACCCGCACTTCCCCCCTCACCATCACCACCACAACAGGGATCCCAGATCCCTGATCAAAGAGCCTTTACTCAGGCAGGTCGAGCCGAGGACGCAGCACAGGGCGCGCTACGAAGACACAGTTGACACCATCAGTTATCCTGAAGATCAAGACCTGGGGTTATATGAGGGTCCCACAAGCAGGCGGGTCCGCTGTCCTCCCCAGCTGACCCCCACCAGCAAAGACAGATCACTCAGAGGGCTAGGGGACCGCCTCAGGAGGGAGGCCATGCTCAGGAGTCAGATGGCCGTCGCCACGGGAGCCAACCCCGGCCACGGTCCCAACCCGCCAAGACCCTACCTGGTCAGCAAAACGGCGCAGGGCCCGAGGCCGCCGATCGTTCACGGGGAAGAAATTGACGTGGAGTACGGCACCGATGACAACGACAGCGTGGGGGAGGTGGGGATGGAGCCCATGAGATCCGAGTGGTGGGTGGAGGGGGCTCAAGCGGAGCACAGCAGACCTGCTCACCGCCGGGGGCTGCAGGCAGACCCGCCGGTAAATGATGCTGCAGTGCCAGCTGCAATGTTGTCCCCGCCCCCTCCTCCCCCCCGTACAGTAGCAGCGTAGATCTGACCCTCTGAGTGCTTTAGTGGAAATCACTTAACTCCATCGATCGGTGGAGGGCTACGTTTTCCATCATCAGTGCTGCAGTGGACAGAGGGACGTTCAGGAGCACAATTTGTGGCATATTTTGCTGTTTTAAAAGCAGGGGGGGAATACAGTTTATTAAGGCCATCATCACCCAGTTGCTTCAGACTGTTAATATTTGTAGCCCAAGTGTAGCTCACGTTGTTCTCCCTCTGTCTAACTGCACTACTTCCTATCTCATTCATTGTTTTCCTACACCTTGAAAGCCACTCTGCTCTTGTCTTTAAGCAGTCTGCCTCATCCTGCATTAGCTTACAGTGGTTGTGCTTTGGTCTGTATCTGCAAACAGTAGAATGTTGGAAACCCTGGGGTTGGATGAGGTTTCAATCGCTACTGAATCAGATCATCGTTAGTTTATGCATTAAATGATTTAATATTGTTTAAGAAAATGAGCATTTGCAGAATGAACCCAGAGGTGCTCTTTCCTCCCCAATAGTGATTGTGTTTCTGTATTTGAGGGTTTCTCTTATTGTCTCGTTTCTTTTACTGCATGGCAAGCAGGAGTCCAGCCAAATCCCTCCAGCGGAGGCGGGTCCATCGTGGGGAGTGCAGGCCGAGCTCTCTTCGAAACCAGCCTGCTCGCAGGCCAGGCAACTCAAAGGTCAGAGACGCTTTCCTCTTTTGGCTTCTAGTTTCCTCCACCTCTTGGCGTCTCTCTCTCTCTCTCTCTCTCTCTCTCTCTCTCTCTCTCTCTCTCTCTCTCTCTCTCTCTCTCTCTCTCTCTCTCTCTCTCTCTCTCTCTCTCTCTCTCTCTCTCTCTCTCTCTCTTTACTAAAACGGTGCAGCGGTCTGATGCCAACACACCTGTGCCTTCTGTTGGCAAGGCTCCCACTCTCTCTCACATGATGCTAGTCAGATTAGGGAGGGGGGGTCAGGGTGGAGGAGGTGCTGTAGCTGCAGAGAAGAAGTAGGAGAGAGCCTGCTAAGCTGAGAACCGGCTTAACTCAAAGTGGCTTGTCATGACAGGAGGAAGTGACAGACATTAAAATAGTAACCTCCGTTAGCCGGCAAAGAAACGGCCTGCCTCCCCCGCCTGGCTTTCTTCTCAGCCGCTGTCGCGATGACTGCACACTTTTTTTATAAATCTAACCTCTGTTATATGTGTGTGTGCACAGTTGGCTAAACACACACACACACACACACAGAAGCATATATGTGCACACGTGCACGCAGATAGAGGAAGGGAGCATGGAGAAGTTCTGTCCTATCAACTGGAAAGTCAGTGAGGATGTGAAAGTGAGCGAGTTGGCTGCCCGTGACTTTTGCCACAGATGGGCTGATTCTCCCTAATGAGATAGAGAACACGTCTCCAGTGCAGCTTAAAGCTGCAGCTCTTCATGTGTGTCGCTCTACAGCGGCCATGCATCGAGCCTCTCGTCTGCTACAGACACACCTAGCACCTTAATATCGGTGCTACTTTCTTTTTCTTGTTTGTTTGTTTGTGCCTGTGTTGTCGGTACACTTCAGATGAGGGGGGGGTCAAACACAGTGGGTTTTCCCTGGTGCTTGCTCGCTGCAGATCATGAACGGGTGCACGTTCGTCAAACGGCTCACACAGCTTAGGATCAGTGGTTTAGCTTGATTACCTCTTTTAAAGACATGCATGTGCTCCGTTCTGCAGTTGGTGTGTGTGTGTGGGGGGGGGGGGAGTCACACACACACCTTACATTCCTTTAAAACTAAATGTAACTGGAGACTGTTGTAGTTCCCAATTAATACAACCCTAATAACCAGAGCTTTCAACGCTGCACTTCTCTAAAGAAAAGGAGCGACGCTTGTGAAATAGTCACCGGAGAACAAGCACCATTTGATTTTCTCCACCCAGTGCCAGATGCACCTGTGTTGTGACCGTGTGTGTGTGTGTGTGTGTTTGTCTGTGTGTGCGCTTGCAGGTGGTGGTGATTCCCCAAAGATCAAAAGAGACGGTGACATACGTATCTTTGTGGCCCTCTTCCCTTATGATCCCGCCACTATGTCACCCAATCCTGACGCTGCCGAGGAGGAGCTGCCCTTCACTGAAGGACAGATCATCAAAGTACGTCCCTGCACCACCCTAACCCTGCTGGAAGAACCCTCCACAACCATGCATGCATTTTCTTTCACAGCATCCCTGATAAGCTCACATTAACGGGAGTCATTCCGAACCCGCCCTGTAACTTTCATGTACTTTCTATATTTAGTATGAAGCCAGCAATTCTGCAGGTGTGCGCTCCCTGGCAGGAGATACATGTGTACGATCCTCTCCCCAGGTTTTCGGAGATAAAGACGCAGACGGGTTCTACCGAGGCGAGTGCGCCGGTCAGCTGGGCTACGTGCCGTGCAACATGGTGTCTGAGATCCAGGTGGAGGATGAGGAGACCCGGCAGCAGCTGCTGCGGCAGGGCTTCTTGTCCACGGCGGCCTCCATGGAGAAGATAGGTAGGTGAAGCTGTCTGAAGACGTGCCTGTCGGCAGATTTAGGACCAAATGACCAACGGTGTGTTCTGTGTAAATTGTAATCATGGTGTGTGCCGTTATAAGTGTGTTACACAACTAGCACATACCTTACCATAATTGTAAATTGTGTTATATTCTACTTGTCATATATCGCCGCTGTTTGTGTTTAAAGTGGTAAGTGAAAATAGCAGCACAAGTGTTGATGAATGAAATGAAAATATCCATTTTTCATTTTCCTAGTCTTCAAATTGGCCAGCTGTGTGACGTTGTCATATCATTTTGTCTGCAGTTAATTTGGGAAACAACAATAGTTTTTTTTTTTCCTCCAGATGAGAGGAGGAGATGTAAAAGCTCCCTCTGGCCTGTTGACCTGTTGATGCAGCAGGAAGCTCAGAGACAGCTCAGTTAAACTGAACTCAAATGAGTTCCCAAACCGTCCCCCGTGGCCTTTCTTTGTATGTTCTCAGTGCTTTTTGCTCACTCTGTTGCTGTTAAGGAAAGCACAACCATCTCTTCTCAAGCAGGCGTCTAAAAAGAGAACGTAAACTGAAGTCAAAGTGTTTGCCCGTGGCGAGTCGAGCGAGCCATGCAGCAGAATGGAGCTGACACTTTGCTTCTGTTTCCTGCTTTCCACCCAGAGCGGTATAACTGCAGATGGTTTAACCTTTTCACTTCCACTTGTTCTCAGTGCCGTGTCTCACTGGTTGTCCTTTTTGAAAGTGCTCTTCGCTTGCTTCTCATTGTCTACTTTGTCTGGTCTGCTTCTCTCAAACATTGCACCTCTGTTTCTTTTTGGTTTCATTTTTTTATTTTTTATTTTTTGTTGGTTTTCCCTTCTAAAACTCCATAAAGGCACTCGCACACACGCACAGCTTCCGCGTCGCCCCGTTCCACCGCCGAAACCGAGACGATCCAAGAAAGGTGTGTCTCGCTGCAGATTGCGGCTTCCCACCTCCCTCCTATTCTCTTCTCTGGTTTGCTTCTCTTTCTGTCTCTTTCACTTTAGCTTTTTGCTCTTTCAGTTGCTGCGACCAGGGGGGATTTGTAGGTCAGATACTGTAGTCGTGAAATCAGACCGCTTCCCAGCAGTCTGGTAGAGTGTTAGCACTGTGGGAGCTCTCGTAGTTTCACAGTCTGTAGTTAAAGCGTAGTGTTCCACTTTAAGTGACGTAGGCTCTTCAGAGTCATTTAATCTCTTCACAGTTTAACCTTTTTATGATTTTTGTTAAAAGGCACATACAAGTACTGAGTCAGTCCTGTCAACTTTCATTGATATTCATGTAACACATTGCAGACAAAGCAGCAGAATCTTGGCTGTTAAGGCCGCACCGAATAGTCCAATAACTCCAGTGTCGAGTCAAACATTTAAAAAAAAAAGATTGATCTAAATCTACTTCTAAAATTCACAACATGTTTTTATCTGGTGACATATTCAGCTTTATTCTAAGAAATATGTGTTAGCCTTTTCTAAAACATCTCCACTCTGCCCTCCTGCATGCCCTGTATTAAAGTCTAGCAGCAATCTAACAGCACCATAAATTATATTTATTTGTCCACAATAACAAAAACACATTTTTTTAGGGTGATGGCGACATGCATTCGATTCTTCATTCGAAAGCCTCTTCAGAAGCTTCATATGTAAACAATAACATGGAATAAAGACCTTCGGTGCAGCCCTAGTGGCAGAATGATGCTTTTTGCCAGTATTCTGCTCCCATGTCACAACTGCATTACATGACCACCTACAGTTCTCTTGCTGAGACATCATCCCCTCTGATCTCCATCTGTGACTTTGTGTGATGACTTGATGCTTTGACTTCAGACAGGATTATTCTTCGGCCTTCGTGGTCCAGTATCCTTCTGTGATTGTGTCTGTGCTCTCTCTCCATACAACTCTCTTCCAGTGGAGTCTGCTGCGCTCTGGGAGGAGAGCGTAGACTCCTCCAGCCAAGGTTGGTAGTTGCATGGCGACCCTGTCTCCGTCCACTGGAGGACAGCATGTGTTTAGAGTCTATTTCATGCGTTTGCGTGCCATTTGTGACCTTTTCCTTATTGGTTGGACTGCTGATAACACCGGGGCTCACCTTCATTCATCCTTACTCGGGACTGTTTGATTATTTATGGGTTTAATGAAGAATTTAACCTTCAAGATCATCAATAACTGACTAAAAAAGAATGCACGTTCCTTGTGTTGGAAAGAATAATATAAACAATATATTGCCAAATCTAATGTCTTCTTCTTGACAAGTTGCACCTTTTTCCCATGTTTTTGTGTTTAAGTGACTAATGTGGTCAACAATTTTGAATGTGCAGTTTTGAAGGAGAAAGCTGCAGTAATGTAATCACTCTAGTAACTCCTCGCCATGTTTTTTAACACTGACAGCCTCAGACTGTTGTCATAAGTGTCAACATTAGTTGCTTAGTTTCTTCTTGGCTGATGTTGACAGTGTGGACGTGATGTGTGATTTATGAACACAACTTGGTCGGTCTGTTCTCGCTCAATAACGGACCACTATCAAAGCTCGGTGTCCAAATGAGTCACCGACAGACGTTTAATTTCTTCATTAACCCCAGTTATATATGTCCAGCAGTCCCACTTTTTCATTTCACAGTTCAACGTGGCATCATTTAATCTCTAAACCATTTCCGTTGTCTTCACTTTTACAGCCTGAGGAGCTTTTTCCAATGAAAATAAAAATGCTAACTCTCACTGCTAATGTCTAATTTTCTTATTTCCACGTGTTTGACTGCAGTGGTGTGACTTTTCCTCAGCTTAGCATGCTGCTGAGTGGGTCGGCCATGCAGACATGAGCTGCATGCTGATGAGCCGAGAGGCGTTACTCCTCCATTAACTGGACGTCAGACTGTAACGTTGGCCCTCTCCCTGTTTGACTGACAGATCCCAGCCAGCCCGCCGCTGCCCCAGCAGCTGTGGGGAACCCGGCCCCAGGAGCTCGCAGGATGGTCGCCATCTTTGATTATGACCCACGAGAGAGCTCTCCCAACACTGACATCGAGGTCAGACATGCATAACATCTTCTTCTCAGCACTATATCTGCGTTAGTAGTTGTTGCTCATTGTCTGCCTCTGTCTTTCTTGACTGGATTCAGGCTGAGCTGACCTTCAGTGCCGGAGACATCATCCATGTGTTTGGTGACATGGACGAAGACGGCTTCTTCTACGTAAGTGTTAACGTGACTCGGGAGTTAAGAGTGGGCCTTTTGGTGCTGTTTGGCTCTTGCATCAAAAACAATTAAACGTGTTCATCATTAGTTCTTAAAGCCCAATTTAACATCGCCATGTGCCTTGTTTTGTCCGACCAACTGTCTAAAATCTATTTACTGTGATGTAAGACCCATCACAGCAACAACTTACATTTAGGAACCTGGACCGTCAACATCTTTGTTTGAAACCTTACTTTCGCGATTAATCGATTTATCGAAATATTTGTCGATTGATTGACAACAAGATGTCAGCGTATGGGTCGTTAAACGGCGCCGTCATGTCCTCACAGGGAGACTTGAATGGACACAGCGGCTTGGTGCCCTCCAACTTCCTGCAGGCCGTCCCAGAGGAACCGGCCCAACCCCCCTCTGCTCCGCCGGCACCAGAACCCAGGAGAGAGTCACAGGTGGCTGAGCGCGTCCGTCCATGTAGCATGCACGTCTGTCGGCATATGTTGTGTCTCATTGTCACAAATCACTCACATTCAAAAGTTATTTTTTACTTTTTCATGCACCTCCAGCGTTTTGGTTGCGCTGCCTTTCTGACGTGTTTCTTTAATCTCGCCCTGTCGCATTTCTTTTGCCCCGCTGTTTCCTGCATGGCCTTTTGCAGAAGCAGAAGCGAAGTGTACACTTTGAGACTTGATCGTAAGTGTTTTCAGATCGGACTGATCACTCAGTGATCACCACTAGTGTCCCCGTTTACGTCCTCTTCCCGCCACCTTACCGTGTAGTCCTGCACAGCTTATGTGTGTAGGAACCCACCCCCACCGATGGTTTTAGTTCATCAAAACAAGAAGTGGAGCTCTCAGATCCGCTGCCTCCTCCTCTGTGCGTGTCCTATCCCTGTATTTCCCTTTTGGTGTTACATTTTCAAGCATAACTTAGCTTTAGATATTGTTTATTATATTTGGCATGTTGGTTCTAAAATTCTGGCTCTTCCTGAAGGGCACCCGGACGACTCCCCCAGAGCCACAAGATCCTGGGCCCTCGACCCCAGAAGAGGCATCGCATCCCCAAACAGAAACTCCTTGCCCGGACCCAACGGAGCAGACAGACCCCCCACCCAAACTGGCACCCACTGCAAGCCTCACGTCAGACCTGGACCCTGGTCCAGGCCCTGCTCCGAGTCCAGCTCCGGGTCCAGCAGCAGCGGGAGCTTGCTGGTCCCCCCCGGACCCCCTCCCAGCAGACCGCTCTGCGCAGGGCAAGAAGAAGAAAGGCTTTTTCTCCAAAGGCAAGAAGCTGTTCAAAAAGCTGGGATCCAGCAAGAAAGACTGAGTCAGCTGATCTGACTCTGAATACTCGCGTCACATTGAAAGCACTTTTTCTATCTTCACTTCTCGTCTCGGTCGGTAGCCGGTGCGGTTCGGGGGCCATCGGATTTCATAACTGATGCTTCCTCCGTCAGTAATTCTACATTTGCCTTAGAGCACTGCTAGCAGCTGTTAAATATTCAAGTACATCAACATACTGCTTACAGCATCACACTGGCATGTTGAAGTGCATGTTGAAGTGTGCAAACACCAGTATACACTCTAAATACTACCTAACTAAGCATTTGCAAAGATTTCAATTCTGCAGGCTTTGATGCTTGATACAAACCACTTAGTCGTTAATGGATCGGTTATATTTAGAGCAACTAGAAACAGAGCGATGTTGAACGGCAGACCCGACTCCAGCCCGGCTCAAACGCAGCTAATTAAATATTAGCTCTAATGTTCATGTACTGGTGCCACTTTATTTATTTGAAGCAAACGAACAGAAGCAGTCGGTCTCTTCCTCTGTGAGACTGATGAACGCACTTCATCCTGATTGGATGGTTTCACAGACCCGCGGGCTCGGCCCCCTCACATGTGTTTCTCGTCTTTAAGTATTTATACAGTACTTTGTACAGAACATGTTATTTATTTTGTGTCCAACTCTTAAGCCCTAACCAGCACCACCATGCATGAAGGGATGATCCGCTCAGATACATGTAGTCTAGACCCAACTAGTTATGGGGTTTCAACAGTAGAGATTGTTTATTGAAGGGAAAGAATGTGAAGGGTTGCCCTTCTGTGGTGTGTGTGTGTGTGTGTGTGTGTGTGTGTGTGTGTGTGTGTGTGTGTGTGTGTGTGTGTGTGTGTGTGTGTGTGTGTGTGTGTGTGTGTGTGTGTGTGTGTGTGTGTGTGTGTGTGTGTGTGTGTGTGTGTGCGTGTGTGCGTGTGTGTGCGTGTGTGCGTGCGTATAGATAAGTAAGTGTGTGTGTGTGTCCACTGATGAGACTGAAATCAAGAGGCCTTTCCCAGACGTTAACTCTTTATGTTTGTGACACAGTCACACTCGGCCTAAATGTTGCTTCCTACATATTTCTGCCTGCGTTTGAGAAATAGAGAGAGAGTTTTTATTAGGTCATTATCGGTTAATCAATGAATCATTCCACCTGTCAAACATAAAAACTAATCAAATGTCTTGTTTTGTCACAGCAACTGTTCAAAGATAATCAATGTATTATTATGGGAATTATTATAAGGGGGAAAAAGAAAATTATCACATTTGAGAACCTAAAATCCATCAAATATTTTGTGTATTTTCTTAGTTGAAAATCAGTTATTAAAAATAATTGCCAATACATTTTCTCTCCATCGACTAATCCAGAGGTTTTCAAAGTCTGACAGCGGGCCCCGCCTCCTTGGTCAAAATCAAGACATCTGCACCGTCTATAAAACCCACTGATTGTATTATAAATATGTGTATTAGATGAATAGTTTTACAGGAACCATGTTGAGCCTTAGAAGTATTGGAAAAAGTTAATTTTGACTTTTAGTCTTCTTATTGTTCTGTTTTAGGGGGATAATCGTGCTCCAACGTTTGGAACTACATTTCCCATGATTTTAGGGGCTTCAGGGGATGAAAACTGTATACTGTTGCCACTTCACTGTGGGCTTTATTATTATTATTCATTATTAGAGTATAATTGTTTACATTTTGGAAAACCGGCATCTTTAAAAGCGTGCCGAGAGCTACTTCCTGTTTTGCAGTGTTCCCACGAATGTACACAGAGCTCCTCGCTGCATTGCTGAGCTGTCGATCCTTTCCAAGTAAACAGTCTGAAGACCTCTGGACTAATCGATTGATCGATTGCAGCTCTCGCTAATTAATACTCCAAAATCACAATACTTAAAATATTCTTGATTCGTTTGATATCCAGATTAGAGGGAAGCCGTGTCCTCGGTGCTGGTTACATTAATAGCATGCACTCTATAAGCTGGATTTATGTGTGTGTGCGTGCGTGCGTGCGTGTGTGCGTGTGCGTGTGTGCGTGTGTGTGTGTGTGTGAACATTGAGTCAGACGGGCTGAGTTTATTGTGTCCACACATTTTCATCAGAACATTTCAGACTGTTGACTCGACCTGAGCACCGTTGTGCGTTGTGGGTTGTGCTCACGACACTGGAACACAACGTGAAGCTTTCTGCATCCCGCAGTGTGTGTGTGACGCTGTCGCTTGCTTTTGGGATGTCGTGCACGTGTTGGGTGTGTGGACCAGGCCTTAGCATCGAGCATCAGTCCTGGCATCAGGGCGCCGCGGGGCTGCTGGGTAACTTCTCAGGTTTTCACTTGTAGTTTCTTATCAGATGCTGACTCCAGCTGTCAGAACTGCAGGAATATGCCAAAATCGTAGGTGCTTTGCCGGTTACCATAGCGACGAGAGGCCGAGCATCTGGCAGCGGGGGGGGTTGAGGGGTCGAATCCGGGCTGAAGGGCGGAGCTTCGCCTTTTGGAGCTCAGACCTGGCGAGTCGGAGTCGGAGGCAAATCATTTATTTTTTTCTTCTTTAATTCATGAATGTTTTAATTGTTAGTCAGCGTTGCATAATAATAATAATAATAATAATAAAGGGAGCATGACGATGCCAAGAGCCAACAGGAGGGCGGGTCGACAGAGACACTTTAGATAGCCGGGATTGAGGCAAGACTGAGGCTGTGTGTTTTTATTTATTTATTTCTCATCTTTTTGTTTGTTTTTCTCAAAGAGGGTTGAATGCTCAAAAGTTGCCGAAATGTACAGCGAATATTTGTACCGCTCCCGTATTTGACGGCCTTCAATGCACAAGTTTTTCTTCTTCCTGCTGCGTAGCGAGTAGGCGTCTGTTGGCTGAACGGGACCTAGACCCACATAGTAGTCTTCTAGTGGATCATATGTAGCCTTACAGGAAGACCTTGTTTAGTCTTAACATGTTGTTTACAGGATGTTCATTGACTGCATGCATACCAATGTCGTACCCATGTTCGGCCTTATTTATGTTACTGCTCATATTCATGTGTTTCCAGGGCGGACCTGTCTACAATGTTTGAGTTGTAGATTGTCGATGGAAAAGAAGCTGTGTGTGTATATAATGAACAGTGTTGGACTTGTGGTATATTTTCATACAGCGCGGGACACTTTTTTTTTTTTTTTTTTCCCTGACCTGCATTTATTGTTTTTAAGTGAAAGATTCACCTTTTTATATTTTCATGTTTTTAATACCCTTTTGGAAGCTCGTGTGTAAATACGTTTTGTTAATATGGTTTTTCAGAATTTTTTCTTGTTTTTTTTGCATGTCCAGCCATCGTGGATGGAGGAACAGTAACTGAGACGTAGAACACAGAGGACGCGTTGACTTGTGATGGTTTGGTTTCAATATGGATCTTTTTACAGGAATAAAGTATGTATATTTTCACAGAAAAACCGTGTGGTGCATGTGGTTGGCCTGGAAAACAGAAGTTGACACAAAGTACTTTCTTTTTTAATTGTCATCTTTATTGCACATGACACAAATTACATGTACACGACTCTCAATTCTCAGTCTGCTGGTTTTTCAGCACCCTTGAAACGGGTGAATTCTAAAATGGAGGAAAAAGGGTTGCGAGCTCGACTCCGGGCCGCACGCCGCCCATGTGAACGGGGGCAACACTGTGGGCGGCACGTGGCTCCGTGAGACAAAAGCAGCTTCCTCTTTTCTGACTTCCTGCGTCGCTCGCTCCACGCGGCGGCCTCTCTCTCTCCCCTGAAGCCAACAGTACACTCATCCATAAAGTAGGAAACACTACACTGTGGCGATGAGTTTAGTAGTGCTTTCTACTTTATGGATGACTGCACTGTATGTCCGCTGCTCGGCGTCCGGCGTCTTCTTCCACTTCTGCTGCACCTGCAGCTGCACACACACACACACACACTCCAACACCCCCACCCCCACCCCCACCAAACTGACACCTCTTGTCTCAAAACGCACACTTCCTGCTTTGTCTTAAAACATTTGCATGCGTGTTTAATTTCAATTTTTTTCTCACAGAGGCCTTTTAAAAGAAAGGTCCAAGCGGGGCCTGTTGGCATTTTTTCGTCCAAGACAAAATTCATCCAAAAGGCCCCACCCGATGCCTCGACCCGCCCCTCGGTGTGGCGTTTGAGGCAGAAGCCCGAACTAAACCGCTTGCCGGAGGAAGCGCCATCTTGAAGAGGCCATTTTGGCAGGCATGAGTAAGCTTTTCTGTCCGAGCAACAGATCGCTTCGTACGTTCTAAACTCTTTGAAAAGGACGGCAGACATCCGTTGAGAAACAGATTGAAGCAAATAAAAAGATCCAGTAAACAAAACAATGATATTACAGCAGCAAAAAAACAAACAAAAAGAGAGCGTTCCTTTTTAAGAACAATATTTTTTTAATCCAAACTCCAAATGGACTTCTGAGTAGTCGTCACTTGAGTAAAGGTTTCAAAGAAATGCGTTAATGACCTAACATATCTTGACAGATGAAAATCTTCTTTTCGTACCACGGCGACTCTAATAGTTGCTGTTAAATACCCGGCGTGGTCCAGCATACGTTACCTTGACCTCCGTTTCTTCATCGCTTGTTTAAAAGTGCCGGCGGTCCGAGCAGCTTCTCGCAGGTGTCGTCTGTCTGTCCAAGGAGCGGAGGATGAAGAAGAAGAAGAAGTTGCCTCCTTTTGAACCCTCCACAGCCACGTGACGTAACCACAGGAAGAGGTCTAACAGTCTCCTTCTCCTCTTCCGGCTTAACTCTTTGCCTTCTGCAGGCGCCTTTTCAAAACGCTGACAGCGACTAAGGAGGCTTTTTTTCTTTCTCGATCACAGTGACAGAAACTTAAATGGGAGATGGATCCTGTCGACATTTAAGAATTTTATTAAAGTTTTTCGGTACAAACACTAAAAACATCTTCAGAATTTCCTTTCTCTTAATGAACTTCAAAAGGCTTTTCTCCATCTCGACCCCGTGTCTGTACCGGCGGGCGATGACGTCATTCATGCTCGTGGAGACGTTGTGAAGCTTTGGGCCGTTTTGTCCGCACCGCGGTGTAAAGTGAAGTTGGGTAATGAAAGCCCAGTGAGGTGCAGAGCCATGAGGACACACTCCACTGTGAACATATCTAGCTTAACCCCCATCTGCGGCCTATTTTCTTTTTCACGTTGAGTTAATTTGATTGAGTTTCTGTGATGATCAGACTTTTCTGTCAGATGATTTAATCATGAATGATGTGCATTGGCTCTTTTTAGACGGAAGCGAGGCCCACTAGCTCAAGATGGTGTGAAACGATAGCAGCGACCAGGCGAGCAGTCACATTGTGAAACTTGTCTGTTACTGTTTCAACTGAAACGCTTGTAAAACACCAAAGAACACCATCAAAGGAGCGTGTCCTCATACGTTACTCATAAGCGCATTGAAGGGTTTACTGGCTGCTCGAGTTGTTCTTCCTGTCCATAAATCCTTTAAATGTCAGTGCAAGTGATGGGGGCAGAAATCCAGTCTTTACACAGGAGGAGGGCCTCTTTGTCCCCAGGTTTAAGATAAAGCGCCTTGTTTGGGTGTTGGCTGACATTTTTCGTCACGCGTTACCTTGTTGGTAATCTGTTGGATCTCAAAAGTGAAAGGCAGCCGGTTTCAGTTCCTTTTAATGTCCAACTGTAACCTGAGACTTTCTCATAATGCTAACCTGGGGGGGGGAGAGATGAGAAGACAAGAGAGGTGTGCCAGACAATAATGTTTGAGACTCAATGAGACAGAAGCCTGCTGCATGAGGATTCTGGGTATTCATCTTTTGCATTCATATTCAATCCCTCGTGGTGCTCCAGGGAATCCTGTTGCTCACAATGCAGACATATGGTGTCTTTAAAAGCCACACTTTCTTCTCTTTTTTTTTTGCCTTCCAACCTCCAAATCTCCTGATCCCTGCCCTCTTCAACTTATTGAGTCACGGGCCTCTGAAGTGCTGCCACTCCGTGGGGTGGACGACCACTAGCGTGCCAGCGAGGGGGAGCGATCCTGAACCCCCCCGTGTGAAGAGTAAATGCACTAAAGCCCTGATAGACCTTATCAGGGCCGGCAGCCATTTCCCCTCCCAGGCTGCGCTCTCCAGACTCCTCCTGGGCCTCCGGGCCGGGTGCCGAGCCGCCCAGAGGCTGATTTCCCCACCAGACCTGTGAGCTCCACAGAGGCTCCAGCTGCTCTAAACCGGCTCCGGGGAAGTGGATTTACTCACGACTTTCCTCATGTCAAATTCTGAGGTGCTTGCGCTCTATATATATTCATGTGTATATATATATGTGTGTATATGTGTGTATATGTGTATATATATATATATGTGTGTATATGTGTATATATATATATATATATATGTGTATATATATATATATATATATGTGTGTATATATGTGTATATATATGTATATATATATATATATATATGTGTATATATATGTATATGTGTGTGTGTGTGTGTGTGTGTGTGTGTAAACCCCACAACCAGCACTTGCTGCTGTTTCTCTCAGCTTGTCTCCTCGTGATGTATGATTCAAGTTGTTACTATAAATAAAACATGCTCAGTGTGTTCGCCGATGAATAGATCCAGTTTAATGGAATCAAATTAAATACTGCACGAGGCCCAAATATGTCTAACCATCTCCTAGTTCACAAAATAAAGCAAATAAAGTAACAAAAGAGAGAATATAGAGTACAAAAAATGAAAAACATTTGTGCGGCAGAATGACTTTCCTCTTTCCAAACACATAAATCATCTCACGCTTTCTAGTCTGCAAGAGACAGGAAGTTGTGTCAGCCTGTTGAAACACAGTGTGAGGCCCTCGGTTGATAATGTCCATCCCTCACGTCCAACATCCTCTTTAACTTCCCTATCTCCCCTCAATCAGACGGAGAGCAATCCAAGACCTCTGCTTGCTCGCTGTCTGTTTGTGTTTGTTTATTTGTTGTTTGTTGTTGTTGTTTGCCTAGCCTCGACATCTATTCTACCTCCCCTGCAGCTTGAGGCCTTCACATATCCAAATAAGGGCAAAAGCCCTCGCTGGGGTCGAGGCAGCCGCGTGTCCCTTCTGTGAGTGCGAAGGCGAAGGGCGCGCTTCTTTTCGTTCCGCTCAGACGCCGCTGGCGCGGCGGGCGGAGCTGAGAGCCTTCCTGGCAACGCCTGTGTGGTTGTAAAGGTATTGCAGCACCGAGCCCTGTCAGTTCTCGGTTTTGTTTTTAGTTTGCATGGCTCTCGTGAAAGGACTCCACCCACACGCAGTGTTGAAGAGAAAACAGGTTCAGGGATAACAGACTGCGTCACGAGGCCACTCATGCGCTCAGTTTCGCATTAAGTTGAAAACCCACATTTATTTATTCATTTGAGTATAAACCACTTTAGATTCTGTTCCTCTTGTGATGGAAAGAATGAGACATCTTCTCTACATTTTAATAACAGCGATAATTGGCTTGTAATTGATTTTTTTTTCTTACTTAAGTGCCTTTTTTTTTAGTAAGTAAATCTGAGCTCGGTTCAAAACCGCAAAGAGATGAACTGTATTTCATATTTCACCATAAAAGAAAAGATGCACGTTACTGGGGTTCCGTATTTAAAACGTGGTTTATCATTTGTTATTAGTTTTCTACATCCCAGACTCACATGATGGGTCTATGGACATGATGCACTCTTCTGCGGCTGCACATGCGTCATTCCGTACCTTCGTGCTCCAGCTCGGACTCTCAGGCCTTGATGTAGTAAACGCCTCGAGCACAAGATGGAGAAACATCCCCTGAATGGATGAATCAAACAGCAATTCACACTTCCTGATAACGCTCTCGGGGCCTCTGTCCACCTGAGCTGCGTCGCACCAACACAAAGGGAAGCGAACAATGTGTCCTTTCACACAGGACGTCATCAACCCCCTCTGATCATACAGCCCCCACGTGGTGCTTCACACGAGCAAACCCAGGTGAGGTGCATTTCATGTGAACACTGCTCGGCTACATACTGTGTACACGCAATCACACATTAAAAGTCAGCTGCTGTCCTCTTGTCCTGAATGTGGCAGCAGCCTGCAAATAAAAGTGAAGTGAGACATTTTTAACAATAACCGCAAGAGATCAGAAATACACCGAGCTCTTTAGCAACTCGGCCTCTGCGTGCGGATCTTCCTGTTGAGCTTGATGAGAAAACGATGACAGCCAATCACCAATGAGCCTTTTCAAAGTGTGGACATGGTTTCTCAAGAGATGTGCAATTAGAACTTTAGAAAACGTGGGTAAAACGACCTCGACTCGTCTACAGAGCTCATTTCCTCTGTTGGAATGAGTGTTCTAGGTGTGAAACGTGGTTCCGGTTTCAGGCCGACTCTACGCATCCTGCAGCGATGCGGGCTGAGGAAGTCCGTGTTGCTGCAGGACGAGGCTCCATGCTGCATGTCAGGCCTTGTGTCTGTTTGCAGAGATGAATGGATGGATTAAAGTCCCGCCTAACGATGTTTGATGTAGTAAATAAGTACATTTAAAAAGAAGAAGAAAGGAAATAGGGTGTGTCCTTCTAATGGGAACACAAATATGACTTAGACTTTTTGCGGGGACAAATTCTCATTTGTAAGTGGTGATGCGGCACTTTGAATTGACTTTCAATCAGAGGATCGGTGGTTCAAACCCCGGCTCAGCCAGTCCGTGTTGTTGTGTCCTTGAGCAAGACACTTAACCCTCATTGCTCACCGTTGCTGTGTCTACGGTCTACAGTATATCATGTAAGTCTCTTTGGATAAAAGCGTCAGCTAAATTTAATGTAATAAATATCAGCACCAAGTGTAGTGAAATACTGCTCTAATAATAGTAATAATATATATATATATATTTTTTTATAATAATAAAAAAATATTAAGAATAAGAATAGTAATAATGGATAAGAGCTCACTCTCACTTCCAGAGATTTAAGGAGTGCGTGGCCCTGATCTTTCTGGTTATAGTCAACCTGACAATGCCCAGAGCCTCTAGAAATAAGCAAATCTTCCTCAGGAGTAATAAAAGCCCAACTAATAGTGCTGCAGCTGAACAGCAACCTACAAAACTTAAAAAGATGATTAACACAGACCTTTGTACAATGAAACGGGAGCCACATTTCAAATCCGGAGAAACTTTTTATGAGACAATAGGTGAGCATAATGCCACTAGTCACACCACGAAGAGTTTGGCTAATGGTTCCCACTACTGGCCATGTTTGGTACTGCCTGTAATTCCAACACTGGTGTAAAGCACCACCTTGTGATCCAAATAAATCAGTGCAGGTGTCGTATTCGTGTTTGTACAGAACGAAAGGTGATGAGACCGTTCAGTTCTTCCTCCTCAGGTGTTCAGTCAGTCAGACGATGGAGATGACCTCTCTCGGTTCACTGGGACGAGGATCTGAACCGTGTATCTGTTGTGATTTTAATTCTGTATAATTGAACAAGTACACAGCTGTAGCAGCAGATGTAATTAGTTGTGCAAGTATTTGGTCATAATCCAAAAGGAGTAGAGGGATTTGATATCACCAACATTTTTACAATTTATCCTGCTCGAGACACGAATGTCTCAAACCAGATTTCTTGGCAATACATCCAATAGTTGAGGTATTTCAGCTCGGACTAAAGTTGTGGACGAGTTGACCGACATCCCGAGAGTTACTCGCTGCTAGCACGACTGAAAAAAAAAAAACACACAAAAAACACCCACTTGAAAGTGAGGTTAGATTCTACTTGTGTTGCCATGTAGGTTAGTGGCACCGAGCGAAGGACACGTGTGATGTGTACCACGATGGGTTTTGTTTGATACTAGTTCTTTTGGGGTAATGTATTGAGCAGTTTTCTAGCGACGACTTCTGGCTATTGTCACCTTAGGACACCCACGCCAGTTCACTGTGCTAAAAACAATTACTCACAATTCTTCTAAAAAAACAAAAACAGACCTTTATTTTTTTCCTCAATTATCCAAAGACATTTAAAAAAAAAAAAAAATACTTCTCCCCTATAAGTGCCAATGCTAATATTTCTAATAGCACAACAAACAAACAGTTGAAGGACAGTTCCTTCAGGCGTGATCAAATGCCGTCCCCCCTGGAAGCCGACCGGTTTACGTCTTCACTGCCGTGTCTCTGGATTTGTAGATCACTCCTCTGCTTTTCAGCTCTCTCACCACACCTTCAGACGAGGGGGAAAAAATAAATACAACACTCAATAAGGAAGGAATTCCAAATCAAGAAAAGTCAAACATTTAATTTGCCGTGTATCGGAGCAAATGAGTTTAGGTAAAGTGTACCTGGAGGTAGTCTGCCGGTCACTGACACTGCATATACACCCGGCTTGAAGTTGCCTGTAGGATGGAGCAAGAAATACACGGGACAGCATTTTGGATTATTTATCATGACAGCATTTTGGGTTATTTATCATGACAGCATTTTGGGTTTACCAACTGTAAAACTGCATGCATCCTTTAATAGAGTAAATAGGGTCCTTATTGACATCATGCTGAGACTTTGTGTCACCTTCAGTGCCATGTGGAGTAGTTTCTCTACTCCATCCTGGTCAAAAATGTGATTCATGCAGCTTTCCGTATAGGCACACATCCTTACCTATCCTCTGCCATTTAGCTACCCAGCTGTCCTCGGGGCTCATCATGGATACCACACTGTGGACATACAGGCAGTAAAGGTAAACATCCAGAACACTACGTGACAGGTTTATTTATTTAATTTAAATAATCGATGCTAAATCTATGTTTACCCATCGAATGAGGAACTCGTGCATTCATAGACCATCTCCCGGTTCCCCTTCATCTGAAGATACGACTCACAGTTGTCACAGCCGTCGTATTCAAACTGGTCGATGGTCTAAAGGGGACAAGGAGGCTTGAGTCCAGGACCACAACCAGAGAGGAAAGAATGGATGCAAACATGTGGAGTGGGATACAAGCTACTTATCGTACCAACATACGGGCCTGGGTGCACCAAGACCACCTTTTTTTGATCAAGGTCACCATGAAAGCATTACTTAATTACGTTTATTTGTTTGGACACAACAGAAGTGGAGAAAAAAAAAATACAGCGCAGGAAGCAGCTACACGTTAGCATGGAAGCTAGTTTATAGCGTTTGCTTTCTCGCCATTCACAAGTTTTACCTTCACTAACGAACACAGAAGACAGGCTCGCAGATGGCGGAGGTCTTTGGGGACCGTTTCCAATGCCATTATGGTCAGCTCCCCGACAAAATACTCGCGTATTACCGAAATATCAAACGGATTAATGTTTTTGAATAATTCCAGTCGCCGGGGAATTACGTCACCGACTGCGAGGACCTTGTTAACCCGGTGGAGGGGTCCATATTGTGTGCCTGAGTAGAAATCGCTATAGCTCCATTATTGAAAGCAATTGTTTCAAATAAGGGATCCGGGTTGAGTTGTTATGCATAATAACACACTGTATATTAGTTCCACTATGTTCTGAAATATGTCATGTAGATACTATACGTTTTACTAATCTATTTGCATATATATGCATACACGTATTTCAATCATTTATACCATCGGGATCCAGATCAGTGAAAACGTTTTGATTATACTAAAATATTAGATGTTTGATTACAAAAGCAAATACTTACTATGGGTGGATGAACCTAGAAGTGTAAGGATAATGGCTTTATTTGTATACGAACTAAAGACCATCTGAATACTTTAAAAAAAATGTATATGTCTAACTTTAATCAAAATAGATTCAAGCATTGAATCACTGGCTCCCTGTTAGTCATGGGCTACATTTTAAGATCCTGTATATTCCCTTGACTGTTGATAATGCTGCAATGATTGTCTCCATGATAGAGCCCCTTCATTCACACAAAAAAAGTGTTCCTCTGGATCAGACATTCCTTACTAATTCCTTACCTTAGTTTTCTGTGAAATTAAATGGTTACTCCACGACCAGCAGTCACAAAATGTTTCCCCATCTGTTTAACTTTATATATATATATATATATACAATTCAGCAATGTTTTCCAAATACACATTCAATGGTGTACAATTGGCTTTTACTACATTTTTGGCACATGCATATCTATCCATCTATCTATCCATCCATTTATCTACATTAAACAGCAATATCATAAGAAGGGTTTACTATATTATTTTATTCAATAATATTATTCAAATAAGGGAACTGTAGCTAATGTATGGTGTACAGTAGCTAAATTAATTTACTAAAGTAACGTCACTTGTGCTACACTTGAATTCTAATTTTATGATCGGTTGTATTTATAACGTTACTCGACTACACTGCAGAGTGAAAAACCCATTTGTACTTGACTGCATTTGTTGACAACGATTGAAACAACTTTACAAAATATATATTTAATATATTCAATCTTTAAAATGGTGATTTTATTGGTGAGAAAATACCCCCTAAAGAAAATCAGCTCCACCTTGACCAGCTGCAAACACTATATACTGTCACTAGTAAACACCAATGATTGAATGTACCCTGAATAATACTATAAACATCTGAAGGGGCAATTCTGCATAAGCGGCACGTTTTCTTTTGATATGTGTGTAATGACAAAGCGAGTCATAAACGGTCCGCTCGAGCTCTAAACGCCGGGTTGCGGTTGGTGGCAGAAACTCCTCTCGTGTGATACACGTTGTGACAGCTTCAACAGTTCGGGAACTTTTAACGGTTCTGAAATCAGGAGTGAGACATGTTTGAAGATCCAGGTAAAGTCCCAGTACACCCGTCATGGAGTTTCTTCTAGGTGTGAACCCCCAAAACACACATGACTATGTCGGAACAATTTCTTGCGATTTTACTGAACTTCACTGTGCCAAAGTCAATTTAAAATACAGAGCAGTTAGCGTTCATTCTTAAGCTAACGTTCGCTAATGCTAATTTAGCTCACCAGTTAGTGTTACAGAAATTAGCTAGTATTTTCCGGTCCGATTTTATTTATTTAATTTTCTTAGGTTGACATTATTCATACCGTTATAAGTCAAGTGGTTTTAAAGTTAAGTCGTTGTTGGTATGGGAATATTGAAACGTTAATGTTATCACAGTTCATTTAACGCAGCTGTTATAAAGTTAACTTCACTGCTAGCTAGTAGCTAACGTTAGCTAACTACCCGGGACAGGTGCACTTCATGTCGGTTCAAAACCAGGACAGTTCCGTTAGTTAGACAATTATACATAATTGAATGTTAGTTCACTAATGTTACAAGTTACTGTTATCTGTTTGTGATTTACCTTATTTATCTATTATTGCACTATGTTTACTGTTTCTATTATATTTGTATTATTTTATTTTATTGTTATGCACTTTTCATTGAGTAAAATTCCTTGTATGTGCAACGTACTTGGCCAATAGATGATTCTGATTCTGACTATACGGTTATGAAGTAAGGTAAACTAGCTGTCTCACTGAGACTGACCACCAACCTCAGACAAACTATAGTCACCATAATTATTTTAACGTAAATGGATGATGGACAGTCGGGCTGATAATCAGATGAGGCTTCACATCCCGGTTCACTTACTTTACCTCTTGTTTTTCCCCCCAAAATTCTACAGGCAAAATAATGGATTTTGTGGGAAGTCCCCTCCCCGAGACCATCAACCCCAATAACTTCCCAGCCAAGCTATGGCGTCTGGTGAACAACCCGTCCATTATTGCCATCCGCTGGAACGAACAGGGCCAGGTCATCGTCATTGATCAGCATCTCTTCGAGGAGCAGATCCTGTCTCTCAGTAGCAGCAACTCGGACAACGTCGACGCCTTCAAGACAACCAACTTCTCCAGCTTTGTCCGCCAGCTCAACCTATACGGCTTCAAGAAGGCCGACATGACCGTGAAAGATGACGCCGCCAGCGACTTGGACTGCATGCGGTATCACTATTTCTACAACCCGAACTTCATCCGGAACCGCCCCGAGCTTGTCGCGAGTCTGAAGAGACTGACTGTCCAGAACAAGGCCATGATACAAGCTGGTCTGGACGTGAAAAAGCGAACCCCAAGCCGATACCTCCGCTACAGTGGGGGCTATGATGGCAGTGATAAAGAT
Source organism: Cottus gobio (assembly GCA_023566465.1). Classification (NCBI taxonomy): domain Eukaryota; kingdom Metazoa; phylum Chordata; class Actinopteri; order Perciformes; family Cottidae; genus Cottus; species Cottus gobio. Next base: position 23,119,561 of record CM042229.1, on the reverse strand, counting down.
GTGATAAGAGGTGAGTGTCACTGCATGACTGACAGTGGGGAGATAGTTTTAGATATTGAAAATCCCAATGTTATGGTGACACGTTTCCCTGTAGTGTTACAGTGGACAGTGTCACGTTAAATATCACTATAAATAACTTTGTCTGATGAGTACATCTAAATTGATATTTTAATCACACAATCCAGTGCATTTACATGAATGCAATATTGCTGTCTAAGAAATGGCTGTCACACTTTGCTTTTTCCCTTTTTCTGCAGGCAGCAATTTCCTGATGAGCCCCCCTCATCAGGAGGTGACTCATCCGTACCATATAAACAAAACTCAGGCCCTGCCGGCTTACAATGGGACGCCGGTCCCACCGAGAATCCTGACGAGGGGTCACGGTACAGCTCTGTCACCCAGTGCCTTCGTGACAGACAAAGGGATACCTGTATCTTTCAGCCAGCACTACTCCACGGGAGCGACCTCCAGCACCAACACCATGCACATTCAGCAGGGTTTATTGGCCTGCTCAAGCCACGGAAATCCAAATTTCACTTTTAATGCGCAATATCAGCCTGGCTACTATTCCCAACGTGAGCATGACATCAGTTGACCTGTTAGGAGAATGGGTGGAAAAGTTCTAAACTACACTATTTACATCACTTTACCCAAATTGTGCACAAGTAAAATTACTTCTTTTTTTCAGCATCAGTGTACTTGTAAAATACTAAAATATACTAATGTGTAGGTTTCAACACTAAAACCCCAATCCTGCATTTTATAATCCCAAATAAATTCTTTTCTCCTTCTTGAAGTTTGCCAGTGCTACCATCCGAACCTTGTGGCATCCCAAATGGCAGGTAGGGGGATTCCGACAGGGTCGTTCTCGACCCACAGTTATTACCAGGTAGGTGAATTGGACTGTACCCTGCCACGTAATTGATGACTCAAGGAGGATGGCGTTTTGTAAACACATGCTGTGTCTCGAACATTTCTTTTTATTTCACTGTTTTAGGCAAGCTATCCTGTGAGTATGTTGTGTCATGTGGACCGCAACCAGGACTCAAAAACCAAGGAGCAGCAGGAGGTGAAAAAATGTGACATTAACTTAGACACAATTTTCCAGATTGCAGATGAGGTGATGCAAACTCCGCCCAATAGCAGCCTGGTTAGAGTTGTAACCCCACAGAAGCCAGGCCCTGTGTTCATGCCGTTCTCCGCTAACACGGTGGTGTGTGACAACCCTGCCGGCATCTTGAAATCTAACCATTTGTCCCCTGGACCCATTATGACGTCTGTGACCGGCAGGGCTGATCTAGTCGCATTCCATCAGCAGGAGGAATCAGTTATTTTACTCGCTGAGCAATTGCCTGAAGATGCCATATGCGAGGTAAGCCTAAACATGGTAGATTTCCTCAAAGAATTTAGCTCTTTTCTAAAGACAAGATACTTGGTGACGTCCATCTGGCAGTTAGCAAAAAGAAATATTCATCCCTGATGTGTATTTTTTTTTTAACAATTGATAGGGTATTCATATTTATTAGAGCATGTGTAACAACAGAGAAGAAGAAGTGTAACTTATTCGCTGATGTTTTCTTTGTGCTCTGGCAAGGTTACCGTTGATGATGCAAAGGACACTGAGGTTATAGGTGTCAAGGTTTACGACTCTGAGGGACAGCAGTCAGGCCGAGAGCAGCACATGCACAGGGAGCGCACCCAACCTTTACAGACATTATTGAACATTTAGGGAGCACGTCCAGGTGAAACTAGTGGACTGAAGCACTTTCAAACTTGAGTATTTCTTGTTTTGGTGTGCGACAGGTAGTCTTGATTCACTGCAGGATGTGATCTCCATTTAATCTCCATTTTTAATGATTCATTGTTGTGCAAAAGTCTGTGGATGTGTTCACATTTATATCTTTTTGTTTTTTAAGAATTGTATAAGTAGTTCTGTGCTTTTTGATTGTAAGTGTCTTTGGAAAATGCAAAAATTTAAGTAACAGTCAGTCATATTTTTTTTTGTTTGGAATTACTTGTACTTGTACCACAGTACATTTTTTGAAATAAATTGTAAAGCACATTTTTACCTAAACATGTTTAACACAGTATTATCTAAAATGTGATGCTTTTAAATAATTGTTGTTTGAAGTATAATTTATTCAGATTTGTTAGGCAGTTAGGCTAACAGCCTCTCCTCATTTTAATGTGTTTGACTCACAATCTACATTTAATCCATGAATTGGTTTGTTGATGTTGAATGATTTGCATTATATATATATAGATCTAGATATATATATATATATATATATATATATATATATGCTTTGTAATGGTGACCTAATGGTGGTTGCATTTCCCAACCTTTTATTTCTTGCTGCATCACTCATAAGGTTGTACTTTTAAAACGTGTAACGTTTTTTAAAGGCAAGTGTGTAAATACGTATTATAATTGTTATATAAAGTGAAATGTGTTTCCGATCATTCACCTGTGTTCGTGTGTTTCATTATTTCCTGTTGCCGCTGCACTAGTGTGGCTGGTGCTGTGACCACTAGAGGGAGCCACTGGCGCGACGACTGTCTCCAATGTGGCCTTCAGGTGCCACTCGGAAACTCCCCTTGTAATTACTTTTAACTATTTTGTTAATTCTGCAACATGCAAGATTTTCGGGTTGAAAACGAAGCCCTTGAGAACGGTGATATTGTAAAGCAGTTTATTATCAAATACTACAAATTGACAAAGCATTGCGTGAAAATAGCTGGTGTACCTTTACTGTAGTTGTATAGTAGTATCAAACTATCAACCTTTTTACATCTAACAACATGTGTTTACATGGACTCTGTTATCGTTTTAAAGAACTCAGGTAACAAAAAATATGCAGCCTTCCACAAGACACATCCGGTCGCACACGTGCGTCGTTTCGATAAAGCTCCACTCTCCGACGGCACGGGAAGGCAGCAGCACAGTGAGCAGGTAGAGAGAGCGTCAATGAGATCCCATGGGAGCGAGAGACAGTCCGGGAGGTAGACTTTCGGGACGGTGTCATAACTGTACACGGTGTCTCTCCACGCTATTAACTTGAAATGGAGCTCACGGGGAGTTTGGACCGCTTTTATTCCGTACTTTTTGTAGTGTTTATGTCCCGTAACCGTTGATGGATTTTGAGAAACAATTAATTTTCCCCTCGGGTGTTCTCAAGAGGATCGTATCTAATTTCTTACAGTGCAGCTGAGGCTCTGAACTCAGGGGAATGCCTGTCTGTCTGTCTCTCTGTGTGTGCGTGTTTTAGTTTTTTCCACAGCGAGTTGCTTTAAAGGAAGACCGACAGCAGAACACACGTAGATGGGTCTGTTAGAGAAGTCGCTTTGGTTTTCAGACCCAGTTAGAAGTGAAGTAAGGCAACGGTCCATTTGCTTTCGTTAATCATTAGATAGAGCTGCCGAATTTAACAACTGCTGCGAGGATTATTTTTCGCAACTCTTTGGTTGTAAAAAAATAAATATTACACAACATTTTGGCACCGCTGTCCCGTCAACATGCCTTATAACTTTGCGGCGGCAACCTGTACGTCAGCCTTTGAAGTTAAAGTTGTCGCTCTTTGCTTTGTGTCTGGATTTATCCAGAAAACGTAGCGGGGGATGTGTGTGTGTGTGTTTGTTTTTGTCAACTCGTGTTTGGTCGTGAAAGTGTGATTTGTAAGGTACAGCGAAGGCTGTCATTAACAGAAGTTTGGATACGGATGAAGAGGGGAGCTGCCTTCCTCTGGGAGAGAGCGAGAGAGAGAAAGAGAGAGAGAGAGGACACAGCAGCTCAACTAGGGCCCGAAACACGTTACAAACAAGGACGTTTGTTTGTGTTGTCTCGTGAAGCCCGGGCCGCTGGGAGCCAGCGCACACTTCAAGCTCGCGCACACCGCGGCGTGTCCTCGCGGCGCCTTTGAGCGTGCAAGTCTTTCACGACACTGGATAAAAGTTCACTCGAGCTCATTGCATCTCGGAAGTTTTTTTTTTTTCTTTTCTTTTTTTCCGCTTCTCCTTGTAACACCGCGCGGTGTCCCGTGCAGGGCACCGGAGTGAGGGGCTTCTCTACGACGTTGCAGAGTTTGAATATTAACTCCGGTGCTGAATGGAAGTTTTGGGACATTCACGCGCGACGTCTGATGGCTGTCCCTCGGCTGTAAAAGTTTGGATTGTATCCGTTTAGCACTTTTTGTTTTGTCGTCGAGGCAGGAAGAAGACGTGGGACGTGTGCCTACACATAGACCCATAAATATTCTCCCCGCCCGTCTCTCCGCGGTGCTCGCCTGCTTTGAAGTCCACCATGTGCGGCCGGGCACCGCCGCTACAGCCGAGGCCATGACCGTCCCGCAGCGGCGCCTGGCCGGGCTCTGGCCGTGGCTGCTCGTGGCGGCCCTGCAGGTGGTGCTGGGCCAGCCGGGCCTGGAGTCCGAGCGGCCGGTCCTCCGAGCGGTCATCAAGGTGGCACTGCTGAACCACGAGTCGACGGGGAAGTCCATCACCCTGGAGGGGGTGTTCGTGGGAGGAAGTGCCGGCTACGCGGAGGGGAAACTAATGCAGGTAAGGTGTCACGTCGGGCTTCCCGTCCTCACTCGTTTTTTCCCGCTACTAAACAGAGGACCTCACCGGGGTTACCGCGGGTGCGGGGGCACCTGCTGTCGCAGTGGGACACCTGTGTCACCAGCTTCGAACCGGCTCCTCCTCGAGTAAATAGCGCCCCTCTTCGCTGTCGGGAATGCAGTGCCTTGCTCAAAGACACATGCATGGGCAATGTGGACGGGTCTTCACGCACAGCCTTGTTCACACGGTGTCCTCTGGGCCGTGCATACACACTCTCATTGGTCCGTTGCTCCGGTAAACATTTGGTCCTGATGGACTATCCCAGTGACACGTTGTTTATGGTGTTCTGCTGTACAAATGGTCCACTGAACTATATATGGAAAACAATAGCAATGAAAGTGAAATGGTGCTACTCCTCCATATATTAGAAAAAAAGTTAAGATATTAAAATGAGTTGTCTTGTCTTTAAGCATCAGTCCATCTGTGGAGAGACTGCTGGCCCCACATTTCTCTGGCCCCAGAAAGCAGTTCACACTGAGTACTGATGAACCAAATAAAGTGAATACCTGAACCCGTTGTATCAAAACACTGTAGTGACCATGGGTTGCAGCTGCAATAGTGATGACATGCAGGTGTTGTTGAGGTTAGTTTGTTGTTCAATCTATTTTCGTTTATTCAACCATGGGATCGGTTGTGGTTGCCAACTTTTTTTATGTGTGCCCTTTCAAAGATGACAGCTTTGTTTTGCACTAACTATTCCTGGCATCTAATGATCTTCCAACATTTTTAATATCAAGGTGTGGCCGATGATTGTTAAACAACTCAGCGAATCATGTTTAGACTCATGCAAACCTGTAATTGAAGCAAAAGTGTTTTTCCAAGCATGCACTCTATTCAGTGTGCATATTGAGGATTCAGGAGTGGATTGAGGCTCCTGGGGCCTTTTGTGAAGCCTTGTGTCAATTTATCTGACCGTCTCCGGAGAAACGGGACCACAGATGTGAGGCACTGCGGCATCTCGACTCGCTTGATGAGGATGTATGGGGCTTCTCATCAGTACCAAACACTGCGAACAGCTACGTTTCCTCCCACGTCTCTGTTTGTCTATGTGGGATGTTGACAACATGTTACGGATGCTTATCACAGTGCAGGTGACATCAAACACACACGCAGCTCTCTGGGTTTTCCAACTTCCTGTTATTTTTTTTTCTTCAACCTAAAAAACCTTGCGCAGTATTCTGTCGTGCTCCAAACACAAAATGTGCTGCAGAGGAAATGCACAAAAAAATGTTATAACACTGTAAAGTAGCACATGGGTCACAATCAAGACTGAATCTGCCAGGATTTTCTTTTTTTTAGGTGTGAAGAAAAGGTGCAGTAGTGCCACAATCAACTTGTATTTTTCTCTGTTTTAGTTGTTTCCCCAAAGTCAGTCAACTTATCGTGGTTCAGTTCGAGGCTCTGGAGGTATAGACTCTGTTTCCCAGTGCACAGAGGTGGTGTTATGCTGCAGGATGCGCTTTGTTGCAGCTTAGGCTTGTTCCAACAGGTCCTCATTGCCTCTGCAGGCTGCTTTACGGTCCGCTTTATGTTCTTGTCTCCCAGTGGATGGGGGTTGGGGGGGCAAGAAAGGAGGTTGAGTTAGATTTACCTGCCTCATGCTGTCTCTGTCTTCTTTCTTTCTTTAATTGCTCCTCCGGGTTTAAGGGGTAGTTCACCATTAGCCGCCGTGCTGTTTACTAATGTTACTAATTTTGTTTTGGGTGGCCACTCAGGTTACACAAAAACAGTCTGGATCGATTAATAGCAATATGTGACCTGTACCCTTTTAAGCACTGCTCATGTATGATCATGACCACAAAGCAAAGTTGCTCTCTAAGTAAGTGTAACTTCCTGCCCTGTCGGAGTCTCAGACCCCAGATGTCACTACGGATCAGGCTGAAGCGCTACAGACACTTTTTCATAAGCCCCAGTTATTACTAGTCATTTAGGCCCGATGTTGATCTTCATCGACACGCCGCTCCGCTGAACCTTTGGGTCGCTTTGCGGTTTTATTAGAATTGTAACATTCCTGAAGTAGATTTCTAGGAAAAGCGGCATACAGCATTTGAAGTTCAAACGAAATCCCAAACCAGCGAGTGTTTTTGCAACGTTGACAAAGGATTAGCTTTTCCTCCTTTTGCTGCTACTTCAAACCGTGCCTATACCTTGTAGCCTCTCGGCGATGGCATGTTTTTGCCGATCCTGTTTGCTAACACAGCTCTGAGTGCCTAGGACAGAAGGAATTCACAGTTTCCTCCCTCAGTCATGAGACTTTGCTTTGGTACACATCTCCCTCTGATCTATTAAACTGTGATCTCCCTGGAAGTGTGCCCTGTCCTCTGAATGAACACGTTCATTGGAACACTGGCTGGGGTTCGGCCAGCACTATTTGGACAAATACAAGTGCAGAGGAATTTTGACTCCCCCCCCCCCCCCCCCCCCTCCAAAACGACGCTTGCATTATGACCGGAGGAGCAGTGCAAAGGCTTCTGGGATAACTTTGAACTTGAGAGGACTGTCGACTGTCCTCTGTTGAGAGAAGAACTTGGAGTTTATCCTCCAATGGGCATTGAGCCATAAAGGACATCACAAGGGCTCCACCTTTTTTTTATTTCTTCTTTGCTCAAAGCCATTTTGACTTTCTTTTTATCCTCGCAGTGTATTTTCTTTTGTCTTTGTACTTTAAAATGTTGAATTGACCTTTTTTTTGAGAGCTCTCTTAAATACATCAGCTATAATTAAGGCAGGGCAGGCGATTGACTGAACACCAGTTAATTCTGCGCCACTTCACATTCCTCCGTCTCCCTTCTCTAGTGTCCCACAAGGTACAGAGTGCCTCCCCGGCTCCACCGTTTGAGGCCGGTATCTGCGTGTTTTCGGCACGGCCCGTTTGGGAATGAGGGATGGGAGGGCGGAGGCGGCGCTGAGGGAGAACATCAAAGCGCGTCCAGTTCCGAACGTGAGCCGGGATGATTAAAAAGCCGAGGCTGTTTACACTGCACTTCCCATATGGGGCCCCCGCCTGTCCATACTTCCTATCTCCCTGGATGAGATAACAGCCTGTCCGGGGCTCCTCGGGGGCTCCTCGCCGCTTCATGTGGAAGTTGTGCATTTGTACAAGTGGCATAACGTAGATATAGATGAAAAAAACAAACATATATTTGTCTGGGTCGCTGGGGTTTTGTTTTGGTTTCATATCAGCCCTCTGAACTCCTTGCTGTGTGAGGACTGTGAGAAATGTGGAAATTATCAGGATGGGATCAGAAAATGGGTTTAACTCCAAAATCCATGAAGCGTTTGGAAGATTTTATATACGTAGCAACAGGGATATAGAGGAATTGTGAAAGAATATCTCGAAAAGTATAATGGTAGAATTTATATTGAGGAACCTCTGATTGTGAATCTGGAACAACCGCCAGGCCAAATCACAATACATTAAAAGTGAGTGCCGCAGCAGAAAAGGCCGGAATCTCAGCACCGTTGACACGGACATCATTCAAATTCCCCGATCGTCGAGACGAGCTCGTCGTTTTTCTTTGGTGATCAGCACGGGGTCATCGGTTCAGCCCGCACCGCTAGCGCTCCTCCGACTGTCTCCATGTTGCTTCTGGCCCCCTCGCCTTGAACAGACCCCAACGCATGTCCGACCCCTCCAGACAAAGCTCTGGACTAATGGGTTCTCCTCCTGAGCGCAGAGGGGTCTGACTGAGACCTGCAGCACAGGAAGCAGCAGCTAGGGCACCTAGCAGGATGGCACATCCTGCTGAACCCTCTTCCACAGGAGATTACTGCTACTGAGATGCGTCTCGGGGCACTGGGAAGAAAAGGGGCGAGGCAGGTGGAGGTGTGTGTGTGTGGGGGGGGGTGGGGCTTCTTTTTAAGTCAACACTACACGTTCTTTTTGATATTTTTGGCGCTCTCATGCAAAGAGCAAGAGAGTTACTTCAGCACACACACTCTACTGTCGCTGTTGTGCTCGGGTGCAAAACACTCAAGTTTAATTGCACTTTCTTTTTTGGCAGGGGGGTTGCACATCTAGTAAACACACATGTAGTTTGGTAAAGGCATTACTACTTGACTTCTCCTCGGGCTGGCCCACAGAGGGCGAGTTGGAGGGGAAAAAGGGAACATCAGAAACAAACAAAAAACCTCCCGTTAAAGTGTGTGTCTGTGTGTGTGTGTGTGTGTGTGTGTGTGTGTGTGTGTGTGTTTTCATATTCACACATCTCTTTGATCTCGGACAAAGTGGTGGAAAAACTTGAAATGGTGCACACACACACATGCATAAACACAGACTTAAATGATAATGATACAGGCTTTGTCTTGCTGTTCCTTTGGAGCACTTTCATTGTGTGTCCCTCTGAGAAACCACCGGGGGAGCGGAGGAGCAGCAAATGAACGCGGCTCTTTTAAGTTGTGCCATTAAGTATAGCCTCGCATCCATTACAATGTAGGGCAGTGAGTCACCACTGACTATAAAAGAGCATGCAATCGCATGCACACACACACACACACACACATACACACACGGGCGTTGGTTTTCCTTTGATCGCACCGTACCTGACATAAGGCCAGGCAAGGCCAGGGTGTGTTCAGGGTCAGCAGAACTCAATTAAGTCGGGTTAAACAGTTGAAAATGCCTTTGCATTTTTGCATTCCCACTGAGATTAGTATCACGTGCTGCCTTCCTGGACGTGTCCCGCCGTCGGTGCAGGTCGAGTGAAGCACCTGTGCTCCAACCTTACAGTTGAAACGGATCCACTGGGGGTCTGGGGTCGAGGCCACGTTTGTAAGGGATTTGCAGAGAACCATTTTGCCACGGACGGCAGCAGGATTCATATGGGGGTGAGGAGACGGGGGAAGGGGGTGTATTCTCCCCCAGGTGAAGGAAGAATGCATGTGTCTATTGTCAAACAAACAATCTACCAAAATAAGTCTTCAAAATAAAACGGGAACGGGACACCGTTGTTCACTGATGAAATGTGTCCAGTGAAACGCTGGAGGCACTTTCCGGTTTTGCCACTTGAATTTATATGCCGATTATGACATTTTCGACACAAACGTTCTAAAATAGGACAAAACAACAAAGTGGTGACATTTTGGGGCGACATGTAGGTAAACTTCAACTTGACTGGTTGGCGGAGGCGTATGAGTGCGAGCCGATCATTCTAGTTATTCGCGCTCATTCGCAGCTCCAGCGACGCTGTGCCTCGTCATTACGATATCTGTTGCCATCTGTTGTTGCCAACTGTTATTTGCCCCGACGTGCCCTCGTGCGCCACCATGAGCTCGACATTTGCGTACACATTGCGTAAAAATGCAATGTGGCGTCGGATGGAATACCCAACTGTCAGTACTCATTCGGGAGCTAATTTATGCTTCGCCGTTTCATCATCACACAAGTAATATCCTGTTAGTTTCAGCCAAATGACTTCATAGATATTGATTTTTATCATGAAGTCCTCAGTGGTTCATCTGCCCCGCCTGCGGTGGTCCAAACATCAAAGGGCCCGGAAGCTTCTCTGCAGTTTCTCATTTCTCTGTCCGTCTCGCTCCTCTTCCTCCCGCGGCGTGGCTTCAAATTCCTCCTCCTCACCTCCTCTCCTCCAACCAGTCCTCTCTTGTTTCTTGACAGCTCTTTTAAACGGTTGTAATTCATTGCATGTGCTTGAGTTTCAAGGGCAATAAGAAAAAATGGTGAAATGCACTCAAAAGGCAGGAAGCGCTTAGTTCGCTGAGAGCTTGGAGGAAAAGAGTCATCACCATACCGCAGATAAATGCTCTCTGACAAACACCCTCCCTCTCTCCGGCTCCCCGTGGTTCCTCCAGTCACTCTCTCAGGCATTTCTTTTTCATGCACTTATTTTTTTCTATGGCTATGTGTTTTGCCACTTCAGTAACACCTCCTTCATACAAAGTTGTTTGGTTCCCGTATGAGAAGCTGAAAAGCTATTCGAGCTATGTTCAAGACGGAACCATGGGCGCCATATATTGTTTAAGAAGCAGAATCTGCAGCGAGCAAGTCTCCGGAGTGGAAGCACATTTTCTACTTTTTCCGCTTGGAGAGAAGCTTTCACCTGTGCGACGGTCTGATTCTTTATGTTTGTGTGTACAAGCATGAGTGAGCCTGTGTGTGTGTGTGTGTGTGTGTGCAGCCACAGGAGGCGGAGCTCCCATACTGAGATCATTTTCCAAACCCTATTAAGCGGGATCAAAGTGACTTAGATCTTTCAGTGCTGCATGACTACAAAAGCCATATTGTAACCCCAGATCCAGGGAGATAGCGCTGCTGACAAAAAAAGCTTTATGTCCGCAGAAGTCACATGGTCACTTCCAAACAACAAACGGCATGTCCCGTTTATGAGCTTTTTTTTTTTTGTGGCCTTCTGCTCAGAAAGACTTCAGTGTTGGTTTCAATATTGGTCCTCGTATTTCCGTGCTGCGTGCAGAGTTTGATTTATTGAATCAGAAAAGCTGAACACAAATGTGCCAGGGAGCTGTGTTTGTAGTTGTAGTTTGACACTACATATCCCATAGTTCTCGGGGCCAGAAGACGGCAGCCACTTTAGTCCAAAATACAAAAGGAAGAGTTTATGGCGCGGCCCAACGAGCTCGATACGAAGTTAGCCATCGGTTTGTATTGGCAGTCCCGGAGAGTGGACTGTAAAAAGTGTGGCTCATATCAACAAGATATACAATTACAAACGGTAACCCTGGATTACATTCTTGCATCATTTCCCACTTCCCTAGAGTCCCTTGTGCGTAGGTTTTAAATTTGAACAGCTGACGATGTTTGACAGGTTTGATCTCATGAAAGTTTCAGGATTAATCAATTTAAAGTACTTAATCGAGAAATGCGAATGTGTGACTGTATCTGTGTCCCTTGCCAATTGTTCAGCTCGCACAGCTGATTACGGATCCTCCAAAGAGACTCTGAAAATAAACAGAAAACCAGACAACAGGTTTTCTGTCCTGGGAATTCAGCTCCAGCTCCAACTTCTCTGGTCTTCCAAAGAAGTTCCAGATGTCCTCTTAATAGCTGATTTGATATGAGAAGCCATATCTTGATATAGCTCGCTGAACAGAAATACAATTCACAATTAGCTTGGCTTGAAACAGAGCTGTGTTTTCACCCTCGGCACGTTGCCGGCCGGCTCCTGACGACTGCTGTGCGAGCGGAAGGTGAATGATTGTTCTCCGAGACGGCGCCCGACCATCGCACTTGCAGTCACATGCCTGCCAGCATGATAGATGGCTGTTCTCTCAGTTGGACTAAATGGAAACTGCATGATTCAGACAAAGAGTTTGCATGTCTGCCAGACAAAGTGTGTTTAGCTGATGTGTTCGTCTCCTCTCGCCTACGTGGAGAGTTTAATGTTGACCGGTGGGACTGCTGTCACGTGACACTTATCTCCACGGGTCCATTTGATTGTGAGGAACAGAGATCTGACACAGTGGGGTCTCGTTCTACTGCCACTGATCTCAGGCCTGTAATGCCAATATTATGATTTATTTGTATTATTTTATTCACAGATATTGAATTGGTCACTCTTAATTGGCTTGGGGTAAATATGACTGAAGCCAATTTGTTCAGGACTAGTACAACCAAGAGACCTCATGTGATTCTGAAATAAGAAATTATGTCAGAAAGACCTCTTGGCACGGTGCGAGAGGTAATAGGTTTCTGTGCCATGTAGCGAGATGAGCCTCCTGAATTTCCCCCCAAGATGTTGTCAAAACATTACATTATAAGTGCAAATGCAGCCTCTGTTTGTCAACAGGAAAGTGGCAGAAAAAATGCGCTGAGAAAACTAAACTGGTGCAAAAAAACATGAATAAGAAGTTTGACCCAAAATCACAGATTTGCACGGGACTAATATTAATTATCACGTGACCTCTGTGTTTGGTGAAATATGGTTATCACAAATGACTAGAGGTCTGCAGGTAATACTTGTCATGTGCGATGACATTCATCACAATTCATCTCGTCTAGCTTATTAGAGGTCAGATCGGTGGCTCGCAGGAGGCATTTTTATTCGGCAATGTTTCTGCTACATGCAGATGTAATTCTGGTGTCGGCACACATTCGCCCTCCTGAAGTGTCCAATAAGCAAGACAGAATAACAGAGTCAGCTTCATTGTGTTTCTCTCACTTCTTCCTTCCACTGTAAGGGGGAGGGGTCAAAGATATTGATTGTCTTTGAACCCCCAAATAACCCAAAATTGAGCGCATGCAGGCTGGTTATTTGACGGTCAGCTTAAATATTTCTCCACATATAGGATTGTCCAGTACTGCGGCACTGCATGCTCTTAACAATGTTTTTTTTTCTCTCTGCAGCCACCGTGAGGCCTTTCGTAGCTATATACTCCCTTAAAGCGTGCGATAACAATGCTGCCACCAGCAATGCAGTGACCTTGTTGCACGCTCTCAAAAACAACCAAACCCAAACATGACTGGTCCACCGGTCCTCGGAAGCGGAGTGCATCTCTAGGAAACCCGGTTCTGATTGGCCAGGACCTCCCGACTGGCTGCTCCTAATTAGAAGCAGTCCCTCTCTGTGCCTCCCTCTCTTGTCCAAAGTAAATACCTTGGCACCCGGCAGGAATGCTGACGGACTGCCGTTCAGGGTTCTCTGAGAGTGGTCCGGGACAGTCGCCGACTCCCCTCATGTTTGACCCTCCGCAGTGTGGCGCAGCCGATGCTAACGGCTAACAGTCAGCGTCGGAAACACAAATGACTTCACTGCTGGACTCGCTCAAAATATGCCTCACTATCTTGGCTTTTCGATGCCAGCAGGCTGTGTTGGTTTTCCACTTGGAATAAGTTCAGATCGCTCTCGCTCGCTCTCTTCAAATGGCCTTGACCACAGACTGGGACTTTGGAGGGAAGTGATAGAGTCGGGGGGGGGGGTCATCTAAATCTGAGTTACATAACCTGTGTATTTACATTCACTCCAACATAAGGCTTCCTGCAGCCTCCTCCTAATAAACAAAAAAAATAAAATATCCTGTCAGTTTCGGTGGCAGCTGCCCTTGGTGTGCAGCGGTTTACGGGAGTCAGGTGGGTGGATCAAAAGGCTGTCTGTATTTGAGAGAACGGGCCGTGATGTCTCACCGGGGCCATTCACCTGATAACCCCCTGTGTGGGAGCCTCTCGGCGGCAGCAAGAAAAGTAGTACTCGACTGCTAACAAGGCATGTTTGTAGAGCTGCCTGCAGTCATGTGGAATCCTTTTTTTACTCTGTGACGGTCCGTTGGTGACCAGAGCTGCCAAGCCCCAGTCCCTCACAGACTGCTATTTAAACCCCCAGATTGCTGTGCGGGAGCGGCGTGGAGCATGGTGTTGCTCTTTGTTCTGGGCCCTAGGTTAGGGTTAGCACAGCATTACACCACAGCAGCCCTGAACGCCAGCTCTAAAGACTAAAGCAGAGCTGTGTGTGGTTTGGTGTTTGGTCTGCTCACTCTGAGATTAGAGCAGCAGGTTGGCAGAGGGTTGGGTAATGACATGTCTGCCGCTCTCCAAGGCCTCGGACAGTCTGGGACTGCGGGGAATACTTGAAAGCAAGGCGCGCTTGCGCACACACACGTGCACACACACACACACACACACATATCAACACACACGAGTGTAGCACTTCTACCTCTGGCAGGGTAAATGTGACCATGAAGAATCACCAAGACACGCTAACATTGTGGTCAGAGAAACAACATAACATTTGTAATCTCTGCCAAATGAGATGTGACATGGTCAGCCACTAATAGTCGTGGACACAGATGACACATCATGTTCCACTCATGCCAGTTAGTCAAAATCTTATTTTCCAGCCATATGTCTTCATGGCTGTATACAGTGATAATAAATATGAAAATGATGCGGTAGAACATGAGAGGAAGTGTGCTTGTTATCATAAATAACGTCAAGCTGATGGCACGAAAAGTTGAATGATAATAGGGAAATTCATTAGTTTGAAGGGCCGTCCACGGCTTTGATCTTCACCCTCTTACGATCCATTAACTTCGGGGTTTGTGCATTCTTTCCATTTCACATACACTTGTGTGTTTGTACATGCTTGGAATGTTCCAGAGCCATAATAAAGTGGTTTCTTATTATCTGTGTATTCACAGCATCTACAAAAAACAACTTGCAGCATAAACTATGTAAAACATAAACTATGTAAAACGCAAACATGTAAAACGTTAACAACTTAAAACGTTAACAACATGGAATGCAAACATGTAAAACGTTAACAACGTAAACAAGATGAAACGCAAACATGTAAAACGTTAACAACGTATAACATAAACAACGTTTTACGCAAACATGTAAAACATAAATGATATAAAATGTAAGCAACGCAAAGACTGCAAAAGGCAAAAAAATTTAACTGTTAACAACGTAAAATGCTAAAAAAATAAATAAACAGGAAACAACAGGAAATGCAAATAACATGAAACGCAAGTAATCACAAACAACACTAACGTAACTTCAACATAGCTCAACGTCACTTTGGGAAACGAACACCGGTCCCGATCACAGGCCTGTGCTCGTTTGACCCAACTCGCTGTCTTTAATACTGCGTGGATATGTTTACATTGCAGTCAGAAGGATGTTGGCTAAGTGACTTAACAAATTGTCCTGTCATTCGGACGCCATTTGTTGAGACCGGGCTGACTTCCCATAGCATTTTATGAAGAAAGTCCTGTTGAGTGCTCATTACAGCACTTTGTCCTACATGAATCAACAGCATGTTGATGAAGCTCCAGTTCAGACCTAAGAGCCAGGAGCTGAGCCAAGTGTCCCAGTGCTGTGCCAGATCCATCTGGGAGGGGGGGGGGGGGGATCGAGGGGGGGAGAGCAGTTTGTCTTCTGCAGTTCTCTGACCTACCTCCATGCCACTGACTTCCACTGTTTGCCCACTCTGTTAACTATTACAAAAAGGCTGTGTACCTTGGCTGCAGCCCAGCACTCTTACACATACTGTGGCCCTTTATCAAAGGAGACCTGCACTACAAGCCCTGGAGTCCTTCCAAAAAGGCCAAAGCCACAGTTTCTGCTGCAGGACCTATCCCAGCGCCGCAGCACTATCTGAGCACTCCCTCCTGTTTTGTCTCCCCATCCCTCTCCCTCCTCCTTCCATTCTCTCTCTTTCTCCTAATCCCCTTGCTTGAACATGCACATGTTGGTTAAACGGTCCTTGGCAGGTACCTCACCCACTCAGGCGTCTTTTTTATAATCCCTTTTTATGTTTGCATTCAGTTGCTTTTGTGTGGTCACAGTACGAAAACACAGGAAAAGTAAAAACACAATTTGCTTCACCTCAATCCATGATGTTGTTGTTTTTTCAGGCTTCATGTGATTGATTTATGTCTTCGATTCAGCGAGCAGAAACAAGCGAGTCAAGTGAGATTCTCGTCTAAACGATGCAGTCATTCAAATGTTTTAAACCAAAAGACAAAGCTGGAACCCACTATCACTGCTAAATTGTTATCACAACTCCACTATTTAATTACTGATGACGAATTACAGTGTTTTGCATATTTAACCGGTTTTGTTAGCCCATTATTCTGAGCTGACCATTCAATTGTGTGCCTTGAGATATCAATCTTGAGATATCAAACATTAACGTCTGATGATGACTTC
Source organism: Cottus gobio (assembly GCA_023566465.1). Taxonomy (NCBI): domain Eukaryota; kingdom Metazoa; phylum Chordata; class Actinopteri; order Perciformes; family Cottidae; genus Cottus; species Cottus gobio. Next base: position 23,103,321 of record CM042229.1, on the reverse strand, counting down.
ATTGTCTCGTCATCTTGAGATGAAAGACTCGTGGTTGAGCCCGGGCTCCAGCCCGGCTGCCCAATTCATTTAGACAGAGTATGACCGTGAGGAAGTAGCCATAAACTGGAGAGAGCATAACTAATCAACTCATCAGATTGAATTATTTGCCATTCATTTGCTTTATTATATCTGTCACGATCACAAGAAAACGATTTTATATGGAGGTCATTATATAATTGTATCATTCAGGGGCCTATGAGGACCAGAAATTTGGCCTTAGCCTTAATTGGATATTTTAAGACACGTTGATGTGCTTTAAAGGTGCAAAATTGCAAAATTCTGTGCATAGTTCTGATTGAGGAATTGCCTCCACACGGCTCTCAACATGGAGAACGACGACCGGCTACTGAACCACATGCAGTACATCAGGAGAGCGACTTCAATCCATTATACCACTACTCTAATATTTCTTTATATTACCAACAGTTGTTTGTGCTATAATAATGCTCAGAAATTTTAATTTAGCACCTTTAAGTTGTATTTTCAACATAAATACGGAACAAATATGAAAAACCACGGCATTTGAACATAATGCTGTGACTTCAGATGTTTCCTTGTATTTCAATAATCATATAATTCAGTGCACATGACACACTGTGCAGTGTATTTGGTCTTTTTTATAGCACATTTTGTGTCTTTGGGTTTTGTGCCATGACGCCACAAGTCGTTCATATCAGCCAAGTTCTATATTTAATCATTTCGGGCCCAACTATCATATTCTATTTGGTCAACCAGAGCGTAATGGATTTGTTATGCCAGCTGTCTATTCGTACTGATATGCGGCTGCCATATTGTTCATGTGATTTTGCAATGTGTGTGTATGGCAGTACATTGATGTTGTCATTTGTCTGAAAAAGAGAGTTTGAAGATATAAATGGAGTTGTTTCCTGGAGGAGCTGACAGCAGCCAGGTGGACACTGAATATGTGCCCATCTGTATGTTTATCATAGTGTATTGTTTTGCTTATTTGATCAGGTGGCAGCTCATCATGCGTGAGCCAGGTGCTCACCCATATACGGTGGAGTCTGACTGTGCAGATGGCACTCGTGTTGGTGTGAAAACAGGCTTTAACTTTTCATAGTTGTGTGTGTATTACACTATGGAATCTGATTCTTTATTGATATAAACACAAAGTGCTTTGAAGTGAAGTGTGGCGCAGATTATCTGAAAGTGTAATGTCAGATATCCCAGGGCCATACACGTCTCTGTTGGTTCAGTGAAGCCTGTTACTGGGGAGAGATGATCTCTCACCCCTCCCAAGACTCACTTCCTCTTCCCAGCAGGAAGTCCCGGCTTTTTTGTACCCTGACTAAGCAGCGGTACAAAAAAGCCGCTATTTCTGCAGCGTTGAATGAACTCTGAGGTGTTTACTGTCATTCTTTTAATGCCAGGGTGCAAATGATGATGACTGCCCGGAGGATAAACGGTGGCGGCACTTTACAATGGGGTGCTGCCAAAGACTTCCCAATACAAAGTGCACAATGATGCGACGGCCACAGTATGGATAAATTAAAGTTCTCCACTTTGAATGTTTGCATTTGCTAGCGCATGATTACGTCGAACACATACAGTTACTCACCATCTCCCGAAACCCAGTTATTGCTGTAAAAAGTGTAATCAGGCTCAACTTTGAAAGAAATCGTCAAGTAGTGAGACACACACACACACACACACACACACACACACACTATGCTGTGGTTCCAGTCTACATGGCGAGCACGGGGGAGAGAGGGCAGTACCCTGCGGAGGGTTTCTCCTCCACACCCAACAACGCCTTTGTTTCCTCACATAATGTTTTCCTTTTGGGTCACCTCTCCAGCCTTTTAGGGCAGTGAAAGTGGATCCGTCCAGGGCCTCTCCATTACATAGCCCATCAGATAGGGAGCGCCAGATAAGTCCCCCCTGTATAATAAATGTCTCATATTTGATCTTCACAGGTGGGAGCGATCTCACAGCCTCTCCCGGGACGGCTTGCACAAACACCTGCTTTTTTTTTTTAGGCGAGGAGAAAGACCCGTCTGGTCGCCTTTCTCCCATGCACTGTGGACCACAAATACACTCTCAAAAGAAAAACACACACACACACACACACACACACACACCGTCGTGGAGCCGTTTCCCCCGTGACCCTGCGCTGTTCTGGTGCGTGGGAAGGTGACAGGTTAACATACCCTTGCTTATTCAGCCCCAACCAACCTTTTCAGGAAGCTTTATGGTGCGAGTCGTAAACGAGTTAACCCCCAACCTAGAGCCCCCCCCCCCACCAGGCCTCGCCTTCCCACAGCGCACAGAAGAGAGCGCCTCTTGTCCGGTCGGGGGTTCAAAGTTCAGACACAGGTCTCGGCAATCATTGACGCGGTAGAGCGACGCCGTTTTTGATGGGAAGAAATCAAAGGGAATATAAGAAGGCTTGGCCTCCAGAGAACACAAGGAATCATAAATACAGTGGAAAGTAAATAGTGGAGGCAGAATGTCAGGCTGCCTTGTTAGCAGGTATAGTATTGCATGGCTGTGGTCTGAATGGGAGGCATCGGAGACATGGGAGGCAACCCTAGCCGTGAGTTATGTTTCTCCGAGCTACGCTGGGTATGCGGCGCTTGTTCCCTCCTTAGCGTTCACTAACCGTCAAAGCTGTGGCTTGTCAATCATTTTTGTCAGGGCGACGTTTCCCTCGGAGATCATTGGCCACGCGGCCTCGGGGTGTGTTCCAGCCAGGGGGCCCACCACGAGCCTCAGCCCCACCCACTGCTCACGGATGACTCTTGGACACGTTGTGCACTGGCAAGGTTGTTTGTTTGTGCCATTGAAGAGAAACATGGGTGGGGGGGGGGGGGGGGGGTGCAGGATCTCAGCAGTGGCTCTTGAAGGAAGGAGGATCTGTGCTGGTGAAGCTGTGGACTTTACTGCCACACAGTGAACCAAAATCAATAATTTATATTATCGCAAGTCTCACCGCTCTTTGTTAACCGTACTTGAGATAGGGCTTGGAAACGTTGCATTGTTCGTTCTTTTACTGTTATTCAGATGGCTTATCTAATGTCAATAGATGAAAGGTTCTTTATATCAGTCAGCTATTTTAAAACCGCTATCAAGGTTTGTTTTTCCAGCGGTGGAAATAGCTGCGCCTCCCTCTTTAAAGGAGCATGGATTACATGAAGAACAAAATGGCATTTAGGTAGCATTTCAATTATATTCTACGATATGTACAGTTTCCATATAGTATACTGAGGGATCATCCATACGCAAGTTTAAATCCGTAGTTAACCGAGGGGGCTGAGCTGTGTTGCTGCAGCCAGTGTTTGTATCCAGTAGCAATGGAAACAGGCATTTCCCTTTTCTTTTTTTTTTTATCTCCCTCTGTTTCCTCCGCTATACAGATTCAGTCACTGTAACCTGCACGCTTCACTCTGTCATCGTCTACCCTGCTTCTTCAGCCCCTATATTTTTAGATCTCTTATCTGATATTGTCATGGCAATGCAGAATAAACAAGCCGTTTTGATAGCTGAAGGTCTTTCTTTTTTTTTTAAGCTGGAGCCTGTCTCTGGGTCCTTTTGATCAGAGAGGCCTTTTATTCTGCCAAGAAGCTTGAGAAGCCGCAGAGACGAGGGGGGGGTGCACGACGACAATGAAGCAGCCAGAAGAGCAGCGGTGTTCCTCTGAAACGTGAGGAGAAAGGAGCTGACGGCTCTCGGAAAAGCTTTTTTCACTGAGCCGACCGAGAAGCCGGCTGCAGCCTCCACCATGTGAGCCTGACACGTCATGACGTCTTGTAAATCCAATCCTTTTAGTTTTTTTTAAACTCTATAATGTACACGGTGTGGAGCGGTGAACGCCCCGTGGCACCGCCCCCAACGCGGGTCGGCCATGACCAAGTCGTGGGGAGAAACTATGACCGGGGATCCCGAAAGACGCCCGTACCAGTGTGGTCTGTTGGCATAGGTGGAAACCCAAAGACCTGCACAATGAAACGTTTCTCATTCAGGTCCGTGTTACAGCCACATTGGAAAGACAATGCACATTTTGAGGACTTAGCCAGAGAAATCAGCTGCATCAGCTGGAGGGGATGACGGTGGCACTGTGGGAGGGGGGGCGGGTGGCGTTGGCGGAGTAGGTGTGCGCTCGTGTTCATGTGTGCCAGAATGTAGGTGCTTTGCCACAATGCGTGCATGTGAAGCTGCGCATGAGCACCGAGCCTCTGCGCGGTGAGGTCACTGCTCATTGGCCCTTTTGTTGGGGTAAGGTTGGGGAGCAGTGATGCCTGCCGTGGAAACAGAGTGTGGGAACCAACTGGCCGGGGCGCACAGAGGATGGGGGTGGGGCTAAAGGGATGAGGTAAATGTTCCGGAGCCCAACACTCAGCATGTTGATGTCTTCCCTGGGTGGCCTAGTTCTGCGGGGGCTGCAGGGCAGAGCCGGTCGCTGAGTCTCGGGCCGCCGCGGCAAGCTCGGTGCAGGGGAACACATGGGTGAGCCCCGCGCCGCTCGCTCGCCGCTAAAAATAACAAGATGGAATCATTCCACGGGGTGTCGAAATATGTACTCCACTTGATACCGAATCCACCAACACGCAGCATATGAATGGACGGAGGGGTAGCTGTGCATGCGTGTTTTGAGATTGTTGGGTGGGCGCAGTGTTTTCCTTGTTGAACGCCGTGAAGAAGCTCAGAGCTGAGAATCGATTAGTGGCCCCTCCAGTGTGATCCTGGCTTTCTTTGCAGGTGGGAACGAGATGGAGCTTTTGCAGCCATGTTGCCTCTGGTCTGGCAACACTCTCGTTCTTTTCACCAGGCGGGAGAAACTTTTGTCCCGAGAAATTCCCAATATACTGTAATCGATTTGGAATTACAAATGTGCTCTTTTGATTTTTTTTAATCCTTTAACTTGAGCATGAGCCCACCCGAGACGTTTAAAGGGGAAACGTCTCTCCGGTGGACATCTAAAATGTGTCAAGGACTGTACTTTTTGTAAGGGCCCCAAAAAGTTGTAATTCACTACTTTAATCTTTAACAATAAATAGATTTCCATATGCTTCTTTTTTTTAAACACCTGTTAGTGTGTTTTCTTGCACCATTCATTTTTCCATCGATTTTTATCTTTTTGGTCATCTGCCATTGCCGTCCCTTCATATCTGCCATGCAGGAACACACTGTCCCCGAGTGATGTTACCGGTATAATTCTTTTTTTTTGATGTATTCTGTAATAATAAACATTTACTCTTGTATGGATGGACCCAGATGTGGCAGAACCCAGTTTATTGAATTTACTGCTAACACAACGTTTGTCTTTCATTGTGGGTGGGGCCTCGGGCGGTGCTCCGTTGGCACAACATCACAGATTACAGCCTTGTTGCTGCGAGTTGTAGCTTTGGCCCAGTAAGCGTTGCTTACAAATAATAATTAGCCTGGGCTTTTCCCTAGAAGTGGCGGGCACTGGGCACATTGTGGTCATATCCCCCCCCTCTCTCTCTCTTTGGAGTGTAATCTTAACTGCCAGCACTCAAAGCCTGGCAATGAAAGGCCAGCTGTTCCCCGCCCTCTGCCGGCCTGCCCAGGCCTCCGTTAGATGCCTCGATGTTCACTGTTCCCCCCTCCGCCCGACCCCACAAACTCACACACACTCTCTCACACGCGCACACACCACACACACACACACACACACACACACAGACGGTCAGAGCTCGTGTGAAAGCATGAAATGCCATTACAGGCAGCGTCAGGTTACACGGGGCACAGCACCAATATGTCCCCACTGCTAACGAAAGGATGCTAACCGCTCTCCCAGCATGCCGCTCTGCGAGCGTCCTTGAGGCCCTGGGGTTTCAGTAAAAAAGTTTCGACCGTGCGACAGGAATAGAAGGCAGCAGTCTTTAATGTTCGAGTCTCCCGCAAGAAAGCCCAGGCCGCTGGTGGGACCCCTTGGAAGAAGGAAAGGCTTGTGTGGTCAGAGAGGAGATCTCTGGAGTGTTTTGAAGCTGCGGCTAATCAAACCCTGTGTGGAGGAATGTCACTGCCAATGACAGCCTATAGAAAATGGAATATAATTATGGCCGACGTTAACTGTGTCGCTCGCTCTTCTTTTCAGTCATTGGTCGATTCAACCACAACATTTGTGACCCGTATTTTCCTCCTTTTTTTTTATTATTTCTGTCTTGTTATGCTAGCAGTGTGGCTAAATACCTAGTAACACTGAACAAACTATTAGCTAAGTAGCTAACGTTAGCACGCTAAAGCGTTAAAGTAAAATGTTGAACATCAGCTCGGTAGCGTTGGCTCAAACAGCCGCCAGCGTGGGTGGAGGCTTGTTTTTATGATGCGCTTTGAAGTAAAAACCACATGTTAATGAGTTGATGAATCTAATAGATGCACTTTATTTAATTACATAGGTAATGTAAAAGGCTACTACACTGGTTGTTTATTCAACACCTTATTATTATTATTGTTAATATCAGTAGTAGTATTTGTAAGAAACGTTGAAGACCTGCAAAAGTAATTTAGCAATATTATACTTTAAAAAAATCATTACCAGCTTAGATTTCCATGCAGAGCTTCACATAATAATTAAAACACTGCTGTAGGAATTTCTGGGCATGAAATTAATATTTTGTGGATAATAAGATTTTTGTGAATGGTTTCCAGCTTTGGGAGTTGTTAAAATGGCGATTACCTCTCTAGGATAGTTTAGTAAAGACAACATAGCTGCCAGTTATATTTGCTCTAATTACATTATGCATATGAACCAAATAGCATATTGTAGGCCGATACCGCACTGTTGTTGCAGATAGTAGTGGTGGTGCTTCTGAAGTAGGGGGGTTTGGTTTCATTTCCGCATGAGGGAGGCTCGCTCTGGTGGCCGGAGGACACACATGCGTATCTCTGATATCAACTCATATCACTTCTTGACTATCGTCCGTCACGGGGATGTGTTTTTTCGATCATGTTTTCTCTTTCTCCTGCTCTTTCCCTGTGATTCTCTTTTGTCAGTGTCGGGTTGGCTTTAATGAGTGGAGTCCATTGTTTGTCGGGGCGGCCGCCTGCTTGCAGCTGTGGATGAAACTATCTGGTGTATTTGGCACGGCGCCCGCCTTCGGCCTCAGTTTCTAACAGGAGGAGGAGGTGGAGGAGGCCGGCACATTGGATGTGCTTGATGTGGACTGATGGACAGTAGACAGCCTGCCATGTCTGCAGGAAAACAAGAGGGCTTTTCTATTCTAGTTAGACGGGAGGCCATAGAGACCCAATGCTGCTGGAGAAAGGACAGGACTTTTTAACAGAGTATTTTGTTTTGTTTGTTTACAATTTTGTCGTCAGTGGCTCCTCCATATTTGGGATCGGATGATTTAGTTGTTTCTGTGGCCTACATAGTATAATCTGCATGTACAGTCTTCATGTATGTGACAACATCAGCAGTATAAACTCTTAACCTGTGGGCTCCACATTATCATGACCCAGCAGATGCTGCTGACTGTCAAAACACTGACATCTCTTATCATCTTCATCCCTCTGGAGTGTTACTTCTTTTTGTCCTATAGTATTGGTTTGTCATGAGCTTGTATATTATAAATCTATAAATCATCTCTGACATCAGCTGAGACGTTCTCATCTTTCAGCTGGATGAAGGAGATGGAACTCACTACACATCGCCCGGATCCGATAATACGTAATGTGTGAAGTCATCAGTCTTTTGTTGAGCTAAATAAATAGCGGAATGTTTTGGGGGATTTTCCAATAAGTCTGTCCTCCAGCTGTGTCTGGTGACTGGAGGTGCTCATCTGGTGACTGGAGGTGCTCACCTGGAGACCAGTGGTGAGTGGTGGTGCTCACCTGGTGACCAGTGGTGAGTGGTGGTGCTCACCTGGTGACCAGTGGTGAGTGGTGGTGCTCACCTGGTGACCAGTGGTGAGTGGTGGTGCTCACCTGGTGAACAGTGGTGAGTGGTGGTGCTCACCTGGTGAGTGGTGGTGCTCACCTGGTGACCAGTGGTGAGTGGTGGTGCTCACCTGGTGACTGGAGGTGCTCACCTGGTGAGTGGTGGTGCTCACCTGGTGAACAGTGGTGAGTGGTGGTGCTCACCTGGTGAGTGGTGGTGCTCACCTGGTGACCAGTGGTGAGTGGTGGTGCTCACCTGGTGACCAGTGGTGAGTGGTGGTGCTCACCTGGTGACTGGAGGTGCTCACCTGGTGAGTGGTGGTGCTCACCTGGTGACTGGAGGTGCTCACCTGGTGAGTGGTGGTGCTCACCTGGTGACTGGAGGTGCTCACCTGGTGAGTGGTGGTGCTCACCTGGTGACCAGTGGTGAGTGGTGGTGCTCACCTGGTGACTGGAGGTGCTCACCTGGTGACTGGTGGTGAGTGGTGGTGCTCACCTGGTGAGTGGTGGTGCTCACCTGGTGACTGGAGGTGCTCACCTGGTGAGTGGTGGTGCTCACCTGGTGACTGGAGGTGACTGGAGGTGCTCACCTGGTGACTGGTGGTGCTCACCTGGTGACTGGTGGTGACTGGAGGTGCTCACCTGGTGACTGGTGGTGCTCACCTGGTGACTGGAGGTGCTCACCTGGTGACTGGAGGTGCTCACCTGGTGACTGGTGGTGAGTGGTGGTGCTCACCTGGTGAGTGGTGGTGCTCACCTGGTGACTGGAGGTGCTCACCTGGTGAGTGGTGGTGCTCACCTGGTGACTGGAGGTGACTGGAGGTGCTCACCTGGTGACTGGTGGTGCTCACCTGGTGACTGGTGGTGACTGGAGGTGCTCACCTGGTGACTGGTGGTGCTCACCTGGTGACTGGAGGTGCTCACCTGGTGACTGGAGGTGCTCACCTGGTGACTGGTGGTGCTCACCTGGTGACTGGTGGTGCTCACCTGGTGACTGGTGGTGCTCACCTGGTGACTGGTGGTGCTGCTCACCTGGTGATGTTAAAGTATGATTGCTGAACACATTGACAGGCAACAAGAGTCATTATCGCAGGTGGATTTGCTGCAGCTTGATAAGACTGTTTATTATGTAAGTTATGATTATAATGGCGACACGATTCTGATTTAAAAAACGATGAATCACTGAACCTGTGCTTTAATGAGATACTTATTCTGCCTGATTCAACCATTCCTTTTTAAAACTGACGTTTGTGAAGGGTTTAACCTATCATCTAACTGAAATGCCATGTAAGACTTGTTTGCTTGTATCACTGTGTCACTAAGGTGTGTGTGTGTGTGTGTGTGTGTGTTGGGAGATCTTGAAATTCCAATAGCTGGAGAGTTTTATATTTGTTCCAAAACGGTGTTCGGACTGAGCCAAAAAACAACACCTGGAGAAGTAATTGTTGAGTCATTGGTATTTATCCTCATTCATGTTGTGCTGTTTTGTGCTAACGCGTATGACCCCTAAATGAGGATATGTGTTTCCTTACTGCCACACACATCAGGGTAGGCATGTAAAGCCCAGTAAGTCTCAAGATGGCGTCATGCTCAGTGGGTTTTGGCTGCCGGAAGGGTTTCGGACCCCGCCGCCCGTCTTTTGTGCAGCTTTGTGTACAGTCTGCCGTGTTCGTGCCACTCTGATCAGCACCAGAGCTCCCGTCAGTGACCTGGGTGGGAATAAAGGAGCGGGATGAAAGAGGGCAGATTACATATTCATCTGGTCCATTTAGAGGAAGCGAAGCCTGGAGCGATGCCTGTCGAAAGGCCCACCGACGGACACCCAAGATTACTGCACCTGTGAGACACACACACACACACACACACACACACACACACACACACACACTCTCTATCCCGGAGTCTATCCTCTTCCTGTCTCAGCTTCAGACGCTTGTGCTTCGCCACCTTCAGCTTGCCGTCTTATCGCAGGCCCTCATCTCACTGGTCTTGGCGCGTTTTTGCATGTACGGTCTTTGTCTCTTATCTACCTTCCTTATCGGTTCCCTTTTATGCACAACTTCTTTTCTTTTCTTTTTCCTCTTGAATGTTGCCGCCATGCTTTTATTTTTCCACACTTGCTCATACTGAAGTCCTTCATAAGAAGGTCCTGCTCCAAGGCCAACGTTTCTTTCCCCACAGAGAGACGCTTTTAAAAAGAGGGGAGGACGTCAATGTTGTGAGGGAGAGGCACCGATACAATAGGGACCAGTGGGGAACATTGTTATATTCAGATGATGGTTATATGTTCGCTTCAGAAAAACATATGAAACAATACAGACCGTGTGGAAATACTTGTCATATTTAACATATAGTTATTTTACTTATATTCTATTAATCAAGCCAAAGCTGTTAAACTGTTAAAATACAGTCTGAATGACAGTGTCAGATGTAGCACGAAGGTTTGGTCAGGAGCTTCTTCTCCTTGCATGAACAAAAGAGTTGGCGTTGCATTGAAAATCAAAATCAAGGATAAAAAATTATGCAGCGGAAGCAGCGATAACATTCATTTTTTTATTAAATGCATCCTCCCAACTTCTGCAGAAGTCCTCCCTAATCCATGTAAACAGACTTTGATGTGTAAAATCGGTGAAGTTCCTTTAAGTTCAGGTTTGAAGCTTTGTTAATAAAAAAGAAGAAAATACTGTATTTCTTTAATGTAATCTTTGTGTGCAGTGTTAAAAGTGGGGGAGGGGTACTCATTTCACAGATAAAACTATGTTTATAAGTCTTGAGGAACTTTCTTTGTGGCTCAGCAGATAAACAAAATCTTGGCAAAATACTTCAGTCATACAAACCTCACTCATGCGTGTGTTTCCCTTCATGGAGCGTAACGTCAGGCCCCGTTCAGAGGAACCCGGTTAGCAATGCAGCGACTCCAGCGGTGTGTGAGGGATCTCTGGTGCCCTCTCTCTGCAGCCCAGACGGGCTCTGTGTTTACAGATAGCAAGACTTTTGCTCTGCATCACAGAGTCCAATTCACACACACACACACACACACACACACTCACACACACACACACACACACACACACACACACAAACTAGTTCATTGCTCCAACCGTGTATCTCAGGTTTTTAAAAGTGCTTTGGTAGAACAGCATGCAAACTGTTGGGTTGCATGGTTGGGTTCTGCAACCCCCCAAAATAAAATGCTCTTCTGTTTCTGCAACATAATTCTAGTCTCCTTTTTATGCACTGTATGAAACTGCATGAAAGGAGTCCATTTATGAAAACATAATGGAGAGAGTATGGTCAGCAACCTCATGGTGACCATAAAAAGTCCAGGAAGTCACTGCACCCCGCCAAGAAATAGTCCCACGCATAACTAGTTTGTTACCTGTGGACAAAGCCAGGCTCGCTAAGCTAACCCTGCTGCTTTTAGCTTCCTATTTGGCGTACAGACATTAGAGCTGTCGTCTCATCCGGCTCTTTACCAAACAGCAAATGAGCATAAAAAAAGACGTTGAGGCATTCCTTCAAGCTGTGCTGTTCACTGCACACGAAACCTCAGATGCGCTCGGAGCGCTCGGGACGTTTCCACCATGAATCTTGCTCTCCTTGGGGGTCTTGCAGCTTGACAGGTGTGATTCATTGATTCATACCCGGCCTACCTGCTTACGTGTTCTGCCTGATTGGCCCGCAGGCCCTAATAGACGGCGCTCTTCTAAGCGGTAGCAGCTCAGCTGTTGCAGGTCTGCGCCTCGGGCCAGATCCATCGCGTGCAACCGCTTCAGCCTCTAATTAAGCTTCTGAAGGGAGCGACAGCTTTTATTGAGAATAGAGATTTCTTTTTTCTTTTTCTTCTTCGCCTTCTTCGTATATTCCACGCCCTAGCTGCTACAAAGGCAGGAAACTAAATGAAAGGTGCCTTCCATTAAACCCCAATGCAGCTCTGATTCATAGACCTGGTGCCTTGTTGTTACATTTTCGCTTGCAGAAGAAGTACAAGTGTGTGGATGTGCTTGTGTTTGGTGGTGGCGCTGCAGCTACTGGTCAGGGGGGGATGAGTCCTCCAGATGATCCTGCGTGTAGCAGCAACAGCGACGCAGCTGGAATTGTTATCTCCTTTGATATTAGGGCTGCATGTAATGTGGAAAACACCCCGGGCCGGCTCCACTTCCTCCTCAGACGATAGGGGTTTCACATGCCAGTGGGTTTTTATAATCCCCTCGTGATTTGTAGTTTATTCCACGGAATTCAACTTTAGCTATGTTAAATATTTCCCCATCGCTGCCTTTTTTCTTTTCTTTTCAAAGGTTCTACAAAGAATACGAGGATTGCATTTAGCTCTTTCTGAATCAAATCAGACACAAATGCAGCCTGGCATTAGATCAGATTGTTGTTGTTGTTGTTTTCTGTGGTTTCCTCTTTAGAACGAGCCCCAAGTGGAGTTCATTGCTTTGAAGGAAATTCAAATAAAGGAAATGAATTTGCACCAGTTGTAAAACTGGACAAGTGTCCGAGAAAAGGATGCGTCAACAACTGACTGACATGTGGGATGTATTTTCCTCAGGGCCTTTACCCCTGATAACGGGGCTCCTTGTGAGGAATCTCTCTCTCTCTCTCTCTCTCTCTCTCTCTCTCGCTCTCTCTCTTTACCTTAACAACTTTGGAGGGAGGAAGTGCTTTGGATGTCGTTGCCTTGTCTTCCCCAGAGGGGATGCGTGTTGAGACACACCCCGTCCCTCCTCTCTTCCTTCCCTCACCGCCTTCCCTTCACACCCCTTGCACTGATCTCCCGGCCCATCCACCTCTCCTGAGGTCTGGCCTGTGGGGCCCACTCAATGAGAGACAACACACACCGTAAAACCAGCGTCACTTCGCCACACCAAATGAATGCAGGCCCTCTCGTGCTCTGTGCCTGTGGATGCGTTTGGGCTGTGTATGTCCGAGGAATGTCTCAAGTAAACCACCAACAGAGAGGGAGGTCTCGGCAGCTGTTGTAGCTCCCTGTAAACACAGATGTTTGCTTGTATCTCAACACTGACCAATGACAGTGGACGGCCGTTGGTGCATCACAGAATAACTGAGGACCCTACAGGTAGTGTGCGTTACATGCCTCCTCTGTAAGTTCCACCATCTTTGGGGCTAGGGCTAGCAGCTGGTTAGCTTGGCATAAAGACTGAACGCAGGTGGAAACAGCTTGCCTGGCTCTTTCTAAAAGTCACAAAACCCACCTGCCAACACCTCTTAAACCTCACTACTTATGTTACACCTCCTTAGTTTAATTCACACACAGAAATAAGTGTCTTTGTACTAGTTATGTGCATACTATAATGTAATATGTCCCTTTTTTTGTCGGGAGCACTAATATCTGTCAGTGAACTTTAAGGTGCTGGTATGGATTATTTTGTTACCTTTGGACAGAGTCGGGCTGTTTCCAGTCTTAATGCTAAGCTAAGCTAACCGGCTGCTGCCTCCAGCATCTAAAATATCAAACTATTCCTTTAAGATGTGTCCAATTGGAAGACTCCAGCCCACTTGCACGTTGAAGTTTTGTCGCTTAAAAGAGTTTTAAACATAGCTTTGTTGGAGCCGACGACTACATCATGGTATTCAAAGCAAAACCTCGCCGATTTGTATACAGTCGGTATCAGAAATGCCAATATTAACACCAGCATTGATGTGTTTTATCACAGTTCAGTTATTGTATTTAGGTCACAGCTTAAAAAACTGTTCTAAGAGCGCAGTTCCTCTTTTAATATACATCTTATTTATGAGCTACTGTAGTTAGTTAAAGCAGCCGGGGTTTTAGTGGATTACCCTCAGGCAAAGTGAGAAATGTTCTCCTGCGTGGGAGGTCTTGAGGGTTGGCCTGATGTTCTGTCTTAAGAATACCCAAACTATGAGAAACAAAATCACAGTTAATTAATGATTGAATTAATAATGAATTGCCTTAAAACAAGGGGGAAACAAAAAGGCTGGGGTTGTGACCTCCCTCCAGCGCTGTAAATCAGTGGCTAGTCACTCTGGAGTGTCCCGTTTGAGGAATTAACTCCCAGTAAAACAGCCATCACATGAAAGACAGCCTGAGGCCAAGCAGCGCTGAGAAACACAACAAGAGAGTCCTGGGCTTCTGGGCTTCGTCTCACCAACCGTGGCGACTTCCACTCGTCTGAAGTGCCTGCGTTCATTTTCTGAAATGTTCATGTTCCATTTAAACAGGAATTGCTAAAAACAGAAAAATAGAATAAAATAAAATAACTAACGCGATTGTGGGTCAGTGGTTAGCAGGTCTGTCTTTCAATCAGAGGGTCGGTGGTTCGATCCCAGGCTCTGGTAGTCCATGTCGTTGTGTCCTTGAGCAAGACACTTAACCCTCATTGTCTACGGTCTACTGTATAGCATGTAAGTGGCTTTGGATAAAAGCGTCAGCTAAATGAAATGTAATAATGTAATGTCTGAGGTTTGCGTTTAAACTCTGTTCACTTCAACAGAATAACTCTCGGACATGTGCTTGGTTTTGTCTCTGAGTGCATCGGGGCATTCGGAGTCGATTTAAATATATTTTTCTGTTTTGTTAACCCGAGTGACGTGTGCAGCTGGCACCTTGGTTAAAAGGTACGTCTAAATCCTGCCGCTGTGCCAAGAATCACATAGAGAAGTCGAGATAGCCACTTAAGTCATAGTAATATTGCCTAAACTTGAACAGTGCAGCAGCCTGCTATCAGGATGACTCACTTCATATCGCGGTGATAAATGGCTGGCAGGGTGTCAGGATGACTAAACCGCTGCTCGAATCACACACATGTCGGCCGGTATTGATTGAACAGTTCATTCTAGGCTGCGGGACTGGTCTGTAATACACAGTGACACACCCACAGCTTACCTAACGCTTTATGAGTTTAGACAGAATTAATTCCTCTGCAATTACCGAGCCCGGTCCCATGAGTCACACCATGTGATGAAATCGATTAAACTAAATGAAGGGTAATGCAGGAAAACAAGCGCCGCCACGGCGCGTTCCCACTGCGATCCTGAAGCTATTTGTCACATTGGGGGGGAACTCTAGAGCGAAGAGTGCCAGAGCTTTTTATGATGGTTCTGGGTTCGTTCATGTGATCTTTTTCAGCTAAACACATAGAGGCAGACAGATTCCTTTGACAACGCATTTAAACGTATGTTTAATCTATGAAAAGTAGTGATTTATGTATTGCTGTAAAGTTAATGTACAGTATCCAGTATATACAGCCACCATGACGATGACGTTTTGAATTAAACCAAATTAAATAAAGAAGTTGAGACGCCTCGATACATCAACATGTGCTGTCAAAGATGGCAGCCGATCACGACTTGCACGCTTCCAGCCGAAACGGAGAGGTCCACTACTTACATCCGTTGAATGGAAGTCCATTATTCACTAATGTGTTTCAGCTCTGGTGTGGTCCTCCGACTCCTATGAAAAACATCTGGCTCTCTCGGCTTGTTGAATGTTTGATGCTCCTCAATATATTTGCAAACCGTGAGATCTCAAAAATAGGGAAGGATTTCAAAAAACCCAAAGTGGCGTTCTGGGTTTCCTCCTCCTGAATGATTGGAGTGTCAGAGATTTTGTTCCCTGCTTTCTGGTGACTGGAAAATAAGAAACTGCTGCAACAGCGTTTTATGTTTTAATACCTTAAATTATAGAATTAGAATAAGTAGCCCCTCTTGCAACAAAAGTTTCTGCTTTTTTCTCTTAGTATTTCTTTCTCTCGGTGCCCTCCATTTCTCTCTCCGTCTCAGCCACTGAAGGTCCATTCAGACACAACATCGGCACCTCTGTGCTCCGAAACCAATATCAATGGCATTGGTACACCAGTCTATCACAGGGCTCACATATAGACAGACAACCATTCACACCTATGGGCAATTTAGAGTCCAATTAATCTAACATGCATGTCTTTGGACTGTGGGAGGAAGCCGGAGAACCCGGAGAGAACCCACGCTGACACGGGGAGAACATGCAAACTCCACACAGAAGGTCCAGACCGGGATCTGAACCCCGGCCCCTCTTGCTGTGAGGCAACAGTGCTTGCCACTACATCAAAGTGGAGCCGCAGATTGGGTTATGAATGCAAAATGTCTTGATATTTTCTTTTACGAACATTCGATATTGACACGGCTGACAGACATATTTTGCATTACAAAAATGAGGTCGCTAGGGCGTTCACGAACATTTGTTGGTTGTTTCGCTGAGACAGATAAAGTCATAAATATCATAAATATGGAGAAATTCAAGAGAATTGTGAGGGGAAACCGGGAGAGGACAATGAAAAACTGGGGATACACGCATGAAAATCGGGAGCTTGGCAAATGTGCTCTTTACCAGCTTTTCAAATGTAAGGATTTGCTAAAAAATTTGTCGAGACCTAACCTTGGATTTTGGGGGAACTTAGATGGAGATTTTTTTTAATTTAATACCAACCAAATAACTCAAATGAGTAGACCTGTGAACAAAACCAATTAACTAAAAATATCTGAGAGCTGCAGGACGGACGTGGTTGACTCTCAGGAAGGTAACTGGCAACTCTCTGTTATGTCTTTTTATTTTATTTTCTATTGTCAAAGAGCTGCATCTTTCTCTGCGACCCACAAAATAACAAATAAATAAAACGTGCTGAGGGTAATATAAAAAACATGACTCATATGATCTAAACAAGTGGATGTGCCTTTTCCTTTGCCTCTTCAGCACAGATGTTTTAACATCAGCATCAAAACCCAGCTGTTGGAGCTTGTTTTGAGCTTTTTAACTAAATCATAACATTTTTGGTTAAAGATGTTACAGCTATGTCACTTTGCCGTTATCCTGCAAAGATTAGCAGGTGTGAGTGTGAATGGGTGGGATGTGACAGGAGGGAGGGGTTGAGGGGTTGCTGTGATGCGGTTTACCAGGCGTGAGCTGGAGCGGGTTACCGCCGAGTGGCAGCCGGCCTTTTGCCACACTGCACCGGTTCCCCCGGGGGACCGGCCTGTAAAAGCTGGTTCTGATTTGCAGCCCACCCACATAGCAGCGCAGCTTGAATGGACCCAACCGAGGAACGCTGTGCTTTCCCTCGCGCCTTATCATTTCCCTGCCAGGAGTTTAATTTTATGCGGTTCTTTACTGCGGCCTACGGTGGAGCTCCATTGCTTTCCCCCCTCCTTTCCGCCGGCTGCAGGTGTGTGTGCACTCAGCCGAGGAGATGTGTTGGCTCGTCTTCAAAGGCTGCGACCAAAAAAAAAAAAATAACGAAGGGAAAAAAATGGATCAGGAAATTCTGGTTCCACTTTATACTCCCGTCCCTCCCCTCACATGGCAGTAAATGCTACAAACCAACCCCCTGACCCTCCCACAGCTGCAGGAAAAGGTGATGAAAAGTTACAGCCACATTGTTGTTTTCACCTGCCCGCTGCTTAGCAGAACATTCCTTTCCAGTAGCTTTCAATTAGCGATAAACATTACTGATTTGATCATTCGGACAGAAGGTAGGACAAAAACGATACAGGATTGTTTTAGTTTTTTGTGCCGTATTTTGCAGATGAACCTGACTCACGTGACGGTTAATAGGCAACTGCAGGACTGTCGGCATTGTGGACCCTCCAGTTGACTCCAGTTGAGACGGGATTCTCAAGTCTCCTTTCATGTCACATGAGGTCACTGTCTTTTGTGTCCATTACACACACACACACACACAGATACCCATGGTCCTCACACCCTCAGGGCCGGAGGAAGGAGACCCAGCAGAGGAAGTGTAAAGGTCTAATGTGAGACTGCTGAGTGACTCTGGAAAGAGAGCCGATCAGGTTGCGGGGGCCAGCCAGGCCTTTGTCATGAAGATGAGTGTATCTGCCTCGGTGAAGGGGCCTTGTCTCCGGCAGCAGGGCCCGTTTGTGTCGGAGACCCCTGGACCTGCCTGTAGGCGCTAACCGCAGAAAGCAGCAGTGGAAATTTGAATTCTTTTGTAATGCAGAGGAATGCCATTCACAAATTTTAGACTCGCAAAAAAGATACTGCACCCGATGATTCATGTCATTGTAATTCCCTTTCGTGGCTCACCAGGATTTATGGGTCGCTTTCAAGAGAGGTTCACCTTGAAGGATGTGTTTTTCAAAGGAGTTCTTAAGTATCGTGAATGCCAGAGTGACAGCTATCAGGGACGACACTGACATATACTTTATTTAGTATTCAATGATAGAAAGCAACAGTGAGACACCATGAGACACAAGGGAACACAGGTTGTTTTTATTTATTTTACGGGACCTTTAATTGGGACTTGGTTTGAGACCATAAATCCTGAGCTGCTGGTACCCGCCATGATGCAAGAGGGTGAACATTTTTCTAACAAAAAAATATAAATCTCGAACTGGCAATCATTTGCGTTGTCAAATAATCTGCAGATTCCTTTCTCAATTAATTGATTAATTGTTCAAGATGACTCAAGATTAATTCCAGTCTTGTTTTACCTGATTTACAGTCTAAATTCCCAAAACATTTCATTTACTCTGGTGTAAAACAAAGGAAAGTAGCATATGTTGTGTATATGAACAAGTTCTCTTTTGGTATTGGGATCGATTCATTGTCTGATTGATCAGCTCTTTGTGGCACAAAATAAGTAAAAACAGCCTATAAACACACCGCTTTCCTCATTTCCTCCAAAGCATTGCGTCTCCGCCATCTGCAGGATCCCTGTATTACGGATAAAGTCTCCACGTGATGCCAGCCCTCCTGGGGGCCGCCCGCCGGTGTTTACGTGCTCAAGGCTACCGGCTGGTCAGGCCTGTGAAATTGTAGGCGAGGGATTTGCCCTTGAGGTTTGCCAAC
This sequence comes from Cottus gobio, assembly GCA_023566465.1. Classification (NCBI taxonomy): domain Eukaryota; kingdom Metazoa; phylum Chordata; class Actinopteri; order Perciformes; family Cottidae; genus Cottus; species Cottus gobio. The sequence goes on along the minus strand of CM042229.1, from coordinate 23,084,588 downwards.
TCTCTCCGTGTACGTCAGTGATGGCCTAGGCTCGTGTCCAGAGCTGGTGGGCTGGCCACCATATTAGAAAACACAGGAGTGCCAGCGATAAATCTTCCCCTGAACAGGAGGAGGGATGTTCCAATGGAGCCCAGAAGAAAGAAATTAAAAAGTCTAGAGACTGACTCCATGAAAAGCTGAGATCTAAATAAATATTTCATCAGGAAATGACTCAAGGAGCTTCCTGGAACTGACCCGAGACCGGTTTTGGTCATTTCTCAGAGGCTGAAAGATGGTAGCAAAATACGGCACACTGTCGGGGGACATACCTTCTTTATTCTACAGCAATGTTTTTCGTCTGAGAGCTCCCAGGTTAGGAGGAGAGAGCAGAGCATAGCTGCTGTTTAAATAACAAAAACATTTTGTATTACTGTACCTCACCCTCCTGACCAGGCCTGCCTGTGATGTCGGCCCTTAAATCACAGACAGGCTGTCCCGGCGGAAGAGATTTATCCAGCGGCTACCAGGACACACCCGCGTGGACCTGCCAGGCAGCACAAGTACCAATTTGAAAAGCTTCCCTGTGATATGACAGCGAGGTGGTGATGACAGGCCGCGCTCTGTTCCGGGCTCCCGACCTTTCATCCCACAGAATACAGAGAAGAAGAAGACTGCTGCAAGGCCTTGAAAGTAGGAAGCAGTGCGCCATAATGTTGCCGCTGGCCGGCGGTAGAAGGACGCGCTGTGTGTTGTTGTCTGAAGCAGATTGAGTCTCAACGTGGTCTCTCCCCCTTCTGTAACTATGCACAACACATATCCTAATGAGGAATGGTGTCTAAATACATGTAATGTGTGCAAAGCTGTTTTGTTCTCTTGAGCTGCCTTTGGCGTTATACTTTAGATGTTGCACTATGTATTTCCCCCCACACACACACACACTGGCGCACAATAACACTGCAGTGGGTGCATGCTGCAGAGTTGTGCTGATGGCCAAAGACACTCAGACTCTTCCTACTCACACGGCACAGTTCTGTGAAAGCCTGCGATGGCAGACAGCAGCAGCCACGGCTCAACTTGTTAGTGTCTGTAGTGTGTGTACTGTATACATAATGTTACCACATAGTGATTTATGTGTGTATACACACGATGGAGACATTTTTACGAGCGTACATATGGATGTCTTAAGTGTTTGTCGGCGAGCGGCTCCGTACTTTGCTGCCAGATGTTATCGCATGACTTGTGTCTAGTATTTTATGACTTCCGGGCACCGAAGGTGAGCCGCGTTTGTATTTAGGATCCTCGAATTGGGATGGAGAGCAGGGGTGTAACTGTGCATGTGTTCACGCTACGCCAAGCGGCTTTGTACTGGACGTTCAGTTTGATGCTACAAAACTTTGGTTAAGTGCACCAATTGATGGGGCTATTACAGCCTAATTATGGTCTGCCGCTTGAAACACAAGGGACACAGTCAAATCAAAGTCAGTTGGTTAGCTGAACATGCTTCATTAGTCATGTTAGCCCAGCCTGTTTATCTAGAAAGACTGCTCGCTCAACAGAATGTTCATTTCACTCCATTTATCCAGGCAGTTTTTAATAATTGACATAATTGTTTGATATCTTTGTTTTTAGCTGCCTTTAAGAAACACTATTTCCCATGAGCAGTAGGTCGCCATGACACAGACAAAGGGAGACGGGAGACAGAGAGGCTGAAACTTAAGATGGCAAAACCGTTTCAACAAATAATATTTGAAGAATGAGTGTGGCATTATTTGCAATGTGCCACTATTGCCTAATTGTATATGCTAATAAATGAACTATCACTTAAAGTTTAACACCCTATTAGTTCAATGTGTTTGTGTGTCTCCTCCAGTGTCTCCTGGTTGTTTCCCCTCTCATATATATACTCCCCTGCTTCCCTTGTCCCCTGCCAGATTGTCGTTGTATACCCTTGTGTGTTACAGTGATCCCTTATCTGCCTGTTCTGACCCGGCCTGTCTTTGACCCCGGATTCCCTGCCTGCCCTTTTCTTTCTATCTGTTTTTGTGGACTTGAGTAAAGAACTTTTAGATTTTTCCTCAACATGCCTCCTGTCGTTTTCCTCGAGTCTCTGACCCACGACACCCGGTCGTGACATGAAGGGGACATCAGGGAAAACTTGTCCAGTGCTTGTGTTGTCTTTAGGTATCTGGAACGACGAGCAACCCACAAACTGAAATAGTTAACTGGATCAGAAAACATGTGATTCAACAAGCCATGAAGATGTGTCTCCCCTTCCCACGTCACATGCAGGCTCATTACAATGAATCGGAGTAGCTGCACCTGGCTTGAGAGCTGCCAGAGGTGTGCCACATCAAGCCAATCAGAACAGACAAGGCTTTTCCTGGAGGCGGGGCTTAAAGAGACAGTCGCTAAAACAGAGCGTTTACGACCAATGGGTGAATGTAATTACCATCAGACGACAGTCTGAGAAAAATTATATATTTTTTCAACAAAAGTGTGGGAAGATGTTTGAGGAAAAACCCCAAATAGAAGTACTAACCTGTAAATAAGCATTACATAGAAAATAGTCTTTAATACTGACCTTCTCTTAAAGGTCCCCTTTTTTGTTTTGGTCTATTAACTCGTCATATGTGTACGTTCGCGTGCATTTAACCTCACTTTTGCACATCGTTACACCCTAGTGACACTTGTTCAGTTACACACTCTCTCTCTCTCACACACACGCACACACACTGGTTGTAAGGGAGAGTGGCGATCCAAAGGGCAGCAGTGTTTACCTGCCCACTTGAGTGGATTCCTCAGCCGGCTGGCTCTGGCTCTGAGGTGGAGGCTCGGTGCCTGCGTGTCTGCTGTCTACGCCGGAGACATTCTTCGCCTGATATCACTGCCGCACGCCCAACAAAGATGTTGAAAGGCCATATTGAAGCAGGACTACTAAAGGAGGGGGGAGGGGGGTCAGTTTGAGGAGATAAATGGACTCGGTTCATAAAACACACTATCGTGCTGCAAGCTTTGAAGTGTTACGAGTTTCGTGTGTGTGTGTGTGGCGGGGGGGGGGCTGTATGTGACAGTGTATCGGCATGTGTGTGCAAGCGCGCACTCAAGGTGTCGAAGTGAGTGCATCTGTGGGCAATAAATTGTGTGTGTGTGTGAGTCTTCCGGACATTGAGCCAGGGCTGAGTATACACACACACACACACACACACACACACACACACACACTGTGTGCATCATGCGTTCTTGGTTAATCACACAGCGGTAGGTCACGAGTGCGCGCGCGACAGGGAGATGTGGCGACTTCAAAGCGGCGTGGCAGCATTGGCTCCGCCCACGCTGTTTACACTGCTCCGTGGAGTCTGCATACCTCTGTCTCACTTTTCCACGGCATTCCACACGGAGCTCCCTGCTCCTGGCCGCGTGCCCACGCCTCAGCGACGTCTACACCCGCCTCCACCACCACCGCCCCTATACCCATAGAGTGCATGCATACTTCTGTACACGCAGCTCTACTCAAAAGCCTATTTACCGAGAGGTTGCAGCATGTGCACATGGGCTCGGGCAATGTGGTCACGTAAGGATTCACGATGGGGGGAAAAAAGCATATTTAGTCGCTGTGTTTACTCGCTCTTTGCGTTACGACAGCGTTCCTCCGACATTGGCCACAGGTGATTATGGGATTCCTTGTAGGGAGGATTTTCTCTTCTGCTTTTCTCCCTTGGATTGAATTAGCGGTCTCATTTGAATAAGTGCTTTTATGGAGTTTTTCATCTTAAAAGGAGACACTGGAGAAGACCTTCCTAACTTAATAAGATGTAAGGATGAACATAAGTACATGACTTGTTAGGATGCAAAGGTTTCGCAGTGTACAACAAGTGTATACATGCCGGAGGACAGATGTTATAGGAATCAACCGCGGAAAGCTGAAGTCAGTGCGTGAAGTCATTTTTGTCTGTTGTTTTGAGCAGATGGGGAGGACGGGGATGCCTCGGAGAGTATTCCAGGGGAAATGATTTACAGTGTTGAGGCCCTCAGTCCACATTTCCCTACAATCGTTTATAGTTTATTCATGTTTGAATTACATTCACCAGCCAACAGGTGACCCACACCTGCCGCCCAACTGGGAGACAAGACGACAAACTGCATGATCAATACAGAGCAGCTATACTTCATTACACATTTAAATCATTAGCCTTCTTAGCAATCAATTTAAAGCGGTACTTTGCATTTAAAATAGCAATTGCAGTCTATTTAACTTGTTATGATGAACATGCAATGTAGACAAATATTGAAAATATAAGAAAATATGATGTTTGATGGCAGTGGGGTGAGGAGGGGGGTCAGTTGCATACTACAAACTGATCTCCATTTATGCTCTTTATTAAAAGGGTGTAATATTCTTTAAATTCGTGGCTTCGGAGATATGTCTGAAGAGACGACTTGGCGTCTTTCTCGCTAGATTAAGCGACTTTTGGAGCGAGTGCAGCCAGCTACTGTTATTGGAAAGTAAGGAAACAGTTTGCGACACTAGGTTTTTCTTTTCTCCAGTTTGATCATTTCAAAAAAATCTAGCATATTTTTGGTAGTTTTCCTCTAGATTACCAACCCTAGCTTTGAATTATTGAGTTTAAATGACAGTCGTATAGTTCAACTTTCGGGCTGTCCGTGTCCTCGTGAACAAAGCACATGCTCTCTGGCTGCGTTTGTCACCGCACGGCAGCATCCATTCACAGCCCTCGAGCTGCGTTAAGGGTTTAAGGTTGAATGGGGCAACAGTTGGAAAAGCAGCAGCAGCAAGAAGAAGAGGGATGAGAGAAAAATGGCACCCTCTCGTATGCCTTAATAATGTTTGACCCCTCTTCAAGAACGGCATATTGCCACATGAGACTTGTTAATAGTGGGCTTCAGGGGGGCGACACAGGATTGCATTACCAAATGAAAGAGGGATGTTAAAAGCACCCCCAGCAGCCTACTGGTTTTTAATTTTATGTGCAAGTGTGTAAAAAAAGACACCTGTCTCTTGTTAAAGAGATTCCCACTGCAAACCTCCTCCATCGTCCCGTTCTGTGGAGAGTGAAGGCAATGCCGGTCGGTCGTCCCACCACGGAAATACAACCTGGGAATGGCTTTGCATGACATTTAGTCCCCACAGGATGAATCCTACCGACCTGCCTGCTGTTCCTCTAAGTTGTCTCTTATCTAGTAAATACCTCATTGGTACATCATTTGGTATTCTCACAGACCACGTATCCTTGTGACTTTGACTTGTGGATTGTAGGTGCAATGTCTCCACAACCTTTACACAGATTGACGTGGCATTTAATGAAGACAACCGCAATCCCCCTCATGAAGAATTGTTTGATAAAAGATTTGGCACCTCTGCTTTGTCCAATACGTATGTTTATGATCAAATACCTGCAAAAGCAATGGTGCTCCCATCAGCCTCACATGTTGTCCTAATTAGCAGATGCAAAGTGGAATTAGTCACGAGGACAGGTTTTTCAAAAAAGCCCATAATTGGCGGTAATTAGGGTACATGTAGAGTACAACAGACGGCTCGGCCTCCTGGCCCTTTGCCTCATATTTCCCTTTGTGTCTCTCCTCCTGTATAACTGGGAGCTCCCCTCCCGTGAACACCCTTCCTTATTCTCCGGGCTCAAACTCTTTCCACATAGCTGACCTGAGAGTTCCCAGCCGCGGGTGATCGCCGCATTGAAAAGTTTGGGTTTTCTCTCTGACGGACGTCGTGGAACCGGAGAGTCTGCGAGTGGGGCCGGGGCCGGGGCCGGGGCCGGGGCCGGGGCCGGGCCGGAGGAAGCCTGGAAGGCGTGTGGATGTGCCCCCGTGTCTACGGGGAAGAAGGATCACTGCAACACCAACACGCTGCCGGGTTACCGAGCCACTGCCTTGTTATGACAGGGAAGTGCTGTGTTGATGTTCAACTCTTGGAGCTTTGAAATGTATAGCGCCGCGCCGGCCTGAGGCTGACGGAGTGGCCCTGGTTGTTGGTGGTGTGCATATACGTGTTTGTGCAAGACCTCAGGGCCTGAGCAGGAAGCGTGGACAGGACACCGGCCTCCATCGCTCTCTCTCAAGCAGTTTCCACGGTGACCTAAGACGCATCGAGTGTCTGTGAGTGCTTTGAGAGAGAGAGATGTTGTAATTCCCTGCAGCAGCCATAATGATAATGAATATGAACTAATAAAAAGGGCCTTAAAATGTGCTTGGTGGGGCTTGAAGAGGGGTACGATCCCCTTCAACTGGCCAGTGCCTAATACAAGAGGGTTTGTTGCAACATCTGTAGATTTCGCTTTATTGTCATATTGCTTTTGATTTTAATGTTTTTCTGCGTGCTGTACATACTTTGGGCTTCAAAGGTACCTAGTTTGTTTAAGTTCATCCCACTCAGCAGCCTGGTTCAACGTCCTCTGCTCCCTTTCTTCAGGACCGACTCCAGGTCCCTCTCCAGGTTCTTTCTTCTCCTCCTTGTCTCCTTCCTTTTATAGATCAGAGAGACAGTCTGACGGGCCTGGAGTCGGGGTGGGGTGGGGGGAGAATACCTACTTAAAGAAAGCGCCCGGGCAAATTTGGGACTGGTGGTAATTATTTGGGCCTCATTATGGGATCGCGTTTCTCCCCAAGTCATTCTCCGTGGTAACCGTTACTGGATATGCGGCTGACACTGTCAATAAAGCGAGGAGAGAAAGATGACACGCCTTTTGTTTTGACAGCGCAAAAGCAGTAATGGCTCCCGTTAGTTTGCATTTGCAAAGAGAGGAGAGGAAAGGAAAGGAAAGGAAAGGGGAGGTGGAGAGGAGACACAGCCCACTATTTCCAGACCCTCAGCTCGACTCTGCATCACTCTCACTTCCATGTAAATCTACTTTGTATAGGGTCATGAGATATTGTGTGTGTGTGTGTGTGTGTGTGTGTGTGTGTGTGTGTGTGTGTGTGTGTGTGTGTGTGTGTGTGTGTGTGTGTGTGTGTGTGTGTGTGTGTGTGTGTGTGTGTGTGTGTGTGTGTGTGTGTGTGTGTGTGTGTGTGTGTGTGTGTGTGTGTGTGTGTGTGTGTGTGGGTCGGTCGTGTGTGTGTGTGGCTGGCGGATATTGATAATATATACGGATATATGACATTTGAGAAATAACCACAAAGAGACCTGCCCTCGCCCCTGCACCCAGCGCTGCATGACTCACTGCTCTGCAGGACCACAGAGGGACTGTTCGTACAGGTGGATCAGTACACACACACTCGAGCGTGCACACACATCACACACACACGTTCACTTGCGAGCACATGCTCAGGTGCCTCTAGCGAAGACGCACAGCCACAGCGGCGGGGAGCAACGGGTCAGTGTCTCAGCCCGTCCGTCACCTCGGGCTCCCTCATCCCTCAACGAGCACGAGCACCGAGCCAAATGTCGGCAGGGACGTGCAGTACCTGTTGCGGGGAAACCAGATTCCTATCTCTTTCAACTTTTTTTTCAACATGCTCCTTTTGGCAACCCCCCCTTTTGTTTTTCTTCTTTTTTCTTCTTCTTTTCTTTTGTCTCCACGCTTAAAACCAACATTTGCACATAATCTCCTGCCAAGTTGAATAAGACAGGACTTTAATTTACACCCTCGGAGACAGATATAGAATCATTAAATAATGTTGTGTTGCCAATCAAAACAGAAATGAAGTGTGTAATGCTGAGTCTTGCATTACTGAAGAAAAGAAGTATAATAATAGGACAGCTAAAACTCTGCAGGTCATGCTGTTAACTTTGGCAACCAAAAGACTGCTAGCTCCTTCTAGCATCGACTCCTTTCTCACTTTAACAGCCTGCACGGAAGATTTTGACTGTGTGTGTGTGTGCAAGTGCGTGCGTGCGTGCGTGCGTGCGTGCGTGTGTGTGTGTGTGTGTGTGTGTGTGTGTAAGAATGCACACAACAGGTGTGTTTTTAAGTGGTTTCAAGAGAATGAGACAGACAAAGAGACTTCATTAGGTTTTGAGCCCAGACTCAGAGGTTGAGTCACTCGCTGAGGAAGTGGAACTGGGGGAATGGATAGTATGTGCTTTTAGGTGTGTGTGTGTGTGTGTGTGTGTGTGCCTGTGCGTGTGTGTGCCTGCGAGCTCACATGTGGCAGGGCTGATTGAATTCTTCCCTGATGTGCACCACCCTGGCAGGCTTTCACTGCCTCTGGGCATCGCTCTATTGAAGAAGCCGTTTGCCGCGCTGGCTCCCCGCCTTGATCCGCACTGTGTGATAGAATAATCATACTGATGCACTTCTTTCATCCCCTACTAAACCAATCTGCTTCGTTTTGATCATTCCTGAGGAGCCCTATGACCGGAGCGGCTGGTAATTGAGTGGTGCAGCTTGATGAGAGGTGCACGCTCTTCAATGCCCCACCCCACCCCCTCTTGACGGACTCTGACATAACTGCCTGGGCCTGGTTCCCTGCTGGCAGCAGATTAACTAGAAAGCTCTCTTGCTGATTATTGGCAGATGAAAAAAGAAGATCCGCAGGGTTAAGCGAAGGAGGGAGGGATGGGTAGAAAAAAAAATATTATTGACTTCTCACCGCAGCTACTATTTAGTCTCCACTTTTTCTGTCCATGTATTTGTTTTTGAGGCTGTCAGATCCTTGCCTCAGAATACTTTTGGGGTAGTCTTTTGATTGAGCTGGAAAGGAATGCCTTTAATCGCGGCTACAAAGGAACCGAGGGACACGTCCCCGTCGGTTTTGCAACAGATCTAGACAGATGAGGAGGAGGCGGAACGGAGGAGTGAGCATTGTTAACAGTCTGTGGGGAGCTGTTTGCGAGCCCTGTGGTTTCTGGTCCCTGTGAAATGGAGACTCAGTGATTCGGTTTCCCAGGCCCCCCTTTTATTTCCTTTCTTTTTTCTCACGGCCGCACAGGACCCAAATGAAGACGTTGCAGTCTGTCCCGTTGCGTCGTGTTGCTAAGTGGCAAACACGGCCCCGCTGGTGGCCCATGGAGAGTGTTCGCAGCCATCTGATTGCGAGTGGTGTGGGCATATTTAAAATAGAAGTTAATGCGTAGTCTCGTCGGCGATGCAAAACATAGACGCTGTGACCAGGGCGGTGGTTGCCCTCAGAGGAGAGTGAAAGCCAGCCGCTCCTTCTGAGCTGGCTTGGCTCAGCTTTGGGATTATTATCTGCTTTATTAGGTATGATTGCACAGTCCCCGTGCGTCGACATGTTTAACATCACTACAAGATCCAAACATGACCGACCAAGCCTAAAGATTCAAAACAAGTCTTGTATACGTGTGTATTTTTACGGGAAAATACGATTCTTTTTTCAACATTTCCCAGTAAGCTATAGTAAAAGAGAGCAGAGGTCATGGCATCGGGGAAGTGGTGTCATTAAAGGATATATTTTTTATTTATTTTTCTTTGTTGAGGGCCAAGTTCAGCTGTAGGCCTCTAATTAGGGCCTAGTAAATGTGCACTGGTATGGAGGCAGCTGGTGGCGCGGCATGCCTCCCTGGCCAGGGGTTCATGCTGCTGGCTGCCTGGCTTCCACAACAGGGGCTCCCATTCAGGAGACACCAGAGGGTCTGACAACATTGTGCGCTTTAGCACCTTTTGAGTACTCGTCTCCTTTGCAGCAGCAGTGGTTCCCAGCCTTTTTTTTGTCTGACAAACCCTCACATCCCTGTCAGGCTAGTCTCATTTACTGTTTGTACCGATACCTACAAGACGTGGAGCCCTATGATTGATCTATGACCCCTGTAATCGGGAGCCAGATTCATGGAGATGGTTGGGATGGATGAGTCAACAATCACAGGACTTTCACCCAGGATTCTGCTGTTCGTGTCTCTAGTGAAATAAAGTCTTATTTTAACTTACTTTTGTTACATACTTTGGTAAGTTAAATAATAAACATACTTATTTGAATAAGTCTGGGATTTTGGACTTCTCTGCTTGCTCCCTAATTAGTTTCCATTAATTTTTTTACAGACGTTTATTTCTTTCCTAAACACAAATAGGTGGATATATTTCAAATTATAATTGTATGCATGTATTTTTCTAAATTAGCTGAGCTACTCCATAAGCTCATCACAGGCTCGTTGACTACTGCATAACCAGCCTCCAGAGTACCCTGGTTGGTGACCACTGATCTGTCATCAATACATTTCATTAGTGATCACTGGTCTGAGGGTTTCTGTGCACCCCCCTACTCGCACTCCTTGTGACAGACATGCACAAGCCCTTTTGCAGCACATTACGTCAATTCCCCTGTACTAGGGGTGGGGGTGCCAGCTGTTGATGTCACCCTTGGGTCTTTTTAATTTAGGGATTTCCGCAGGGTGAGATGAGATGAGGGGGAGCCCCGTGACCTCAGCCCACAGCCACATGAAGAGGCCCACCGGGGCAGTACCAGCAGGCCGGGGGCGGCCGGGCCGGGCCGGGCCGGGTGGGGTCGCTCTCCGATGGGGTGTGGGGGCGGGCGCAGGATACTGGGCCGCTGCTGGGTGATCGGTCGGCTGTAACAAGGAATGATGGAGGAAGCACCTCACCAATGCCATGTGAGGGAAGTTTGTGATGCTAGGGGCTGTTTTTATTTTTCATTTTTTAAGGAGCGGTTTGCTCCCTTTTGGACTGCCGTGCGATTCCCTTTACCCGTGACAGCATGTCTGTGACTTGCAAACACCACTGCTATCCCTTGAGCCCTTAAATGCAGCCTTTCAGCAGCTCCGAATTTCCTCCCTTTCAGAGGGGATCAAATGTTCCTACCAAAGACTATCTCTCGTTCTCTCTGTCCTCGAGGCTTTGAGTGGGAGTGAACATCGCCGTCCGTGTAATTGATTTTGCTCGGGTGCCATAGTTTTCCCTCTTGATATCAACTGTGAGCGATTTAGAGAGGAAACGCCTTCCTTGAAGACATAAGCCCTTCTAACTGTCCAGATTGTCTCAAACATTGTTTTTCTTCGTCATCCTCCAGGTCACATACTTATAGGTCACATGTGTTTTCGTTCTATCAGGATACATTGTGTGATTCTAGTTAGTGGTATCTGTTCAATTGGTTTACAGCTGTGGTTTGATTCCCCCCCCACACACACACACCACCTCTGCCTCCACTCATTTAATACGCATTACATACTCTCAAATAATCAAATATTACGGGTTATTGCTGTGGATGTTATTTTTTTTTTTAGACCAGTTCACATCTCCAGGAACAACAAATCGGTGTGTTTGGGTGGACGGTGCTGTTTGTGCACCTGAGCCGATCATGCGTCTTGCAGCTCTCATGAGGGCTGCACACATATCACGTATTCCTCACACGCCAGACAAATCAAATCCCGACCGGAAACATTGGTGCTGATTTCAGATTATTTTGATTTCCTCGCATGAGATGATAACCTCTTTGTCTCCCTTTTTCTTTTGCAGTATCACCCTCTGTCTCTGTGCAACACAAGCGAGGATGAACGACAAGAGAGTCCCTTCATCACCATCGTCAAACTGGAGCACAGGGTCCCCCGCTGTCTGCCGCTGCTCGATAAGGTACAGATCACACACACATACACGCCGTTGAAAATGCTCCATGCCCTGAGAAACTCCCCTCTGCGTGACCCCCTTCCACTCCCAGACATGGCAGCAGACAGATATTCCCTCTTGCCATCGTGTCTTCTCTCCGGCACCCCTTCCGCTCTTGGATTCAGCCTTTATAGAGAAGATGGTTTTAGAGGGAGTTATTTGGCAGGAGCCTAATGTTTTGTTCAGGACAGTGATCTTTCAGAGTGAGGGCTTGGACAGGAGGGGGGGGTGGGCTTAGCTCAGCGCTGCTATGTAGCAAGTGGCAGTGAGCCCTGGCTTTGGATGTAAGGCTTTTTCAAGCCCCAGCTGTCACTGGTCCGATCCCAGCCAGCCGGCCGGCCAGCCAGCCAGAACCAGACACTCTGCTTCCCTCTAATATGAACGCAGCCGGAGCTCCATAGATTCCGCCCACGATGGTTTAGATGTATGTGCGACTGACCTAAATCCCGCTTGTGTTTAAGTACCCTGCCATGCACGCTGGCTGGCATATCCTAACTTTAAAGTAGTGTGATTTAAAACAGTTGCTATTTTTTTTCCCCCTCGTTTTTTTCAAGTGGTGACAAATTAGCAGGCAGGAGTATAGTTAGGCGACTGCCTTTTTTTAGCCTGTGTTTTCTTTTCCCCTAATTTAAAGCCATGTTTAGGAGCTGCCCGCCGTGGCGACGATGTAGAGACATTCCCACACTTCCCCGCTCCTTTCTTCCTCCTCCTGTTGCTCCTCCAGTGGGAACCAGACCAAGCGGGCCGAAGGGGGGGGGGTTGTCACTCAAGGCTGACTCCTGAAAACAGTTCTGATTAAAGCCTTAATGGCAACACTATGTTGTCCCATAAACAAAACAAGCTCTCTCACTCATGCAAAAGCACCCTGGAACAAAAGGCTGTTGCTTCCGAGTGCTTTCTCCCTCCCTGCAGATCGCCTTTGAAAATCAGTAGAAGTGCATGAGGGGAGTGGGGTGGGGGGGGGTCGTCCTCTCTTGTTGTTTTGGTCGCCTGGAAAGTATGTGTTGCAGTAAACTCCGCTCCAGCCACCTGCATCCTGGCTTCCGTAGCGAGATTCAAAGCTTTTTGGTCTTGGTGGATTTATTGGGGGTGTGTGTGTGTGTATGGGGGGGAATTATCGTGCAGCTGTTGAAGAGTTTGGCCTTTCGAGGAGGATGAATCAGACGGCTCGGGATGTGCGGTGCTGGGTCAGCCGTGGTCTCTGGATGGGACTTGTTTACAGTTGAGTCTGACTGCAGCCCGCCCCACTGATCTATAGATACCTCGACGGCCACAGAGGGCTCGCGTTGCACCGCGCACACTCAGAATAGACTGTAAACCAAACAAAGTGAGCCTCCGAACCTTGAGGGATACGGTTTCATTGTTGTCCTTTGTTTCTATTTTGGTTTTCAGAGGTTTCTATCCGCAGCGACATCGTGAACATGGAGAGATTCCTTTTGCTGATTAGCAGTGATCTGTGCCGTCTCTCGCTCTTCGTTTTACCCGACGGGTTTCACAGTTCGTCTGTGCTGCCGGACGTCTTCAGATTAAAAAGAAAACGCTTTCTCCAGACACCCTCGATACGATGTTGTGCATTTAATCATCGCCCTCTCCTGGTGCATTCTGCACTGCTGGCAACCTCTCACCCACATTCACATATCAGTACGTAGAAGTACCGCTCCTCCAGCTTTGAAGTGGAAGTCTTTAATAATCCTATAATGCGGTCGATCTTAGGATATTGTTCATCGGACACAAGTGGATATTTTATAACCCTCTAGGAAACCAAAGTTAACAACATATGGGGAACAATAAGATGTACATTTTTTTAATGGAATGATAATCCTGATTGATTTTTCTCAAATTAAGAAAAGAAGGAATAATATTGATTGTGATTGGCTCCCCCTTTTTCCTTCTTTGTGTTCACCTCCAGCCCTCAGTTTAGGCCCGACCATGGCATATTTCTTATTGTTATTATTATTGTTTTGGGGGTATTTTATTTATTTAGTTGCCATTTATTTATCCATGTTTTTCAGGGCATTTGCGCCCACATTGGTCTGCACCGTAACCACTCAGCTATCAGGTGGACCCGTGGCTTTTCTATATTTCTTGCCCCACTTTGAATCATCCAGAATAAGCCTTGCAGTGGCTTCCTCCCGATCTGTGTCTCAGATACAGCCTCACTGTGCACTTGCCTGGATCAGAACCCTCCACCGCTCCTGTGGTTTTGCATCATTACACAACACAACACAAGCGGAGGCCGCGGGCTTCCTCTGCCAACATGTCGTGCTAGAAGTGATCCGTCGGCTTTCCGCTGGCCAGCCTGGATTTTTCTGTTTTACCAAAGCCCTGGAAAAGTTCTCAAGCTAAGTCACGGAGCGACACATGACTCGACGGGAAAAGGCCTCGCGGCGGCTGCCAGGCTAATGCCGCTCTGGATGGAGGGCTGTGATCGGGGCTCTCGGAGACGCCGAGCTGACTTTCAGTCAGAAGCCACGGTTTTGTGCACACAGCTTTCACAGCGATCGAGTCTTCGGCCCCGTGTCTGAACTTGTTGTCTCTCATAGAAAGCCTCGCTTATTGATTCTGCTCCTCTCAGATGAAAAGGGTTACGGTTGATTGTGCAGTAATCCCGTTTAAACACTCACTACACGTGTGTGTGTGTGTGTGTGTGTGTGTGTGTGTGTGTGTGTGTGTGTGTGTGTGTGTGTGTGTGTGTGTGTGTGTGTGTGTGTGTGTGTGTGTGTGTGTGTGTGTGTGTGTGTGTGTGTGTGTGTGTGTGTGTGTGTGTGTGTGTGTGTGTGTGTGTGTGTGTGTGTGTCACGTTAAATGTGCCTTCCAAGTCTTTCTCTATCTGGTAGAAAGGTGGCCACTGTGAGGAAGCGTATCCAAAGACTGCGTCTCGGGGATGGTGCTCGTTTGGTATTTGTGATGTCATAGCCGTATATGATTGTCAAATTGATTCATATTCAGTTCAGCTAAACCATGGTATAATTACTGTAAAACAAGATGGTTTTACATAATCAATATGTGATCGTGTTATCAAGACCAGGTTTCCCAAAAAAGTAGTTTTAGCTAAAGGTGTACCTTATTAACTGGCAACTGGGAGTATATATAAACCCCAAACCGATCCCTGTACCAATCCCTGCAAATACATTTAGTTATTCATCATTTGAATAACCATTTGATTTACTGTGTCAAAGTAGTCCTAAACATGTCCTAAACATGAGCATGCCTGTGTCGTTGTCATACGCAGAAGAAAATAGCAAATGTTTTGTGGGATGAATAAGGAATAGAGGGGAAATCTATATTTGTTTTTCTTTTTTTCCAAATGTATTTGAGGAATAATAAGGAGATGTAGAAATATTTATATTTTACACTTTTTTTTAAAAACGTTTTACAGATTTAACTTATTAGTTTAAATATTAAATTCATGACTCCGTATGTACCATATATAAGTCCCTGTTTGCCAAGGGGAGGTATTTTCCCGTGAAACAGTAGCCACCAGCCCAATAGATCAGGACATTATAACAACTTCTGCAGCTGTAGAATGGCTAACTAAAGGTTGGAAAATAACAAATGCTTGAAAGTCCTGAAAACTGGTCCGATTGGTCCGATCCGTCCTCCAGTGTGGTCTGAACTTACAGGCCAGGAAGAGCGGTCCCAGTGACAGGAAGTGGTTGAAAACAAGGGAAGCCCATTGAAGGGAGGAATAAATCAGGGCCCTCATGACAATGTTTTTGTCTCCTTGTGTCTGATTGTCTGTAGGGGGTGACACTGACCTCAGGTCATTCCTGCCTGCTGTTTTTTTAGCAAAGACGGGGGCTGGAAATGCAATGGCAGCTGCCTTTGGCTGCTTTTCTTCCAGTAGCCGAGTCCAACGTCTCCAGTTCATCAGAGACGAGGCGAGCAGGAGGAACACAGGGGAACATCTGGAAAAAGAGGGAATATTTCAGCTTTTGAGAGTAAATGCAAAAAGCAGCAGGTACACAATGGACATTTTGGCGAGTATGAAATGCATCAGTGTTAGCAGACTTCTGGGTTTCGCTTTGATTTCTCTCCCAAGAAAATTCATTATTTGCTCGTCTTTGCCAGACAGTTGCACGGTTGTCTTCAAAGGGATCCGCGATAACTTTCTGTTTCTTTCTATTAGTCAAAGGTGGACTCTTGGCTCATAGACCATGCACCTTAGATTACTCTAGATTTTAATCTTTGAAGCACTCAAAACACACACACCAGACATTTTGCTATTTTCAATATGAGAGAAACTGTAAATCCCTGCAAGAGAAATTTGAAAGCGACATCTCCAAATCTGTTTTTCAGTCCTCTGAGTAACAAGCCCCGTCTTCCTGTCGTATTCCTTCTGCTGCTTGTCAGATGGGTGTACGCTGCTGTTGTCATTTCATACGCAAACGTGATGTGGAAGAAGCTTTGGGCTGATTTTTCCCCTTTCTACCAAGCGGCAGCTTTTATTTTGCCTGCTTTTTAACGGCTTTAAGTGACTGTTTGGCCTTTTCAGATGTTTCCTCCGTCTGTAACCGTGTGCGTCATTCCTTTTCTCTTTAGAAACGGCAAGACTAACTGACCACGCTGCTCTGTTTGACCCCGACAACACGATCTTTTCCCACCCATTTCCTCTGCTGCTAAAGTTAGCCGCTGTCTTAGGGATATCAATGTGAAGATAACTATGTAGGAAGTCCTCAGCTCTGAATCCAGCTGCCTAATGGCTGCCTTGTCTACACTTATTATGGCTCATATGCTACCCATGATATTACTTGTCTTATGTATTCAGTTATAGATGGTGTTGTGACTGTGAGGGTATTTTCCCGAGCCAGCCTCCTCTGTTTCTTGTTCCTTTCATGATGCTGCACATATTAATGGGGAAGCCACCCTCAGGGTTTTGGATAAAGCCGAACAATGGGCACTTTTGTGAGGCCGTTCCCTACACAAGCAGAATCATAGTTCATAGTTTGAAGCCTCGAAGCTTCATTCATAATGTTGACATTTGAATTCTAAATCAATGTTTGAATGCTGCTGCTGTAGAATGAATGAAGGGGAATCTCTGATTAGTATTATACCGATTATAGAATTAGATTACTTGTGAGACTTGTGAGAGGACTTGTGAGATCCAAACATTTCCAATAACCCCAGAGAGCTTTGAATTCCCAAAAGTAATTTGAAAAAAGAGGTTGATAATCACAACATGTTTTTATCCAACAAAATAGTCTGCTTCAATTCATAATTGTTGCCTTTAGCCTTTCAAAAACAAAATGTTCCCTCTGGTTTGCTCTTGGGTTTGCCGCAATGATGGTTTAATTAAAACAAAGAAAGCATTCTGTAATCTGGGACTAAACTCGTTTAATTCAATTAATTCACTTTATCTGTCAAAACGCTGGATTTGGGATTATTTTTGGGGTGACGATGACATAATATTACATTACATTACATTTAGCTGACGCTTTTATCCAAAGAGACTTACATGCTATACAGTAGACCGTAGACACAGCAACGGTGAGCAATGAGGGTTAAGTGTCTTGCTCAAGGACACATCGACATGGACTAGCGGAGCCGGGGATCAAACCACCGACCCTCTGATTGAAAGACGACCTGCTAACCACTGAGCCACAGTCGCCCATAATAAATTATGACGACCGACTTCTGAGCTTCATTTGAAAACCTCTACCGCTAGCATGGCTCAGGACTTCCTTTTGAATCGTCCTTGTTCCTTATTATAGACATCAATGAGGAAAAATATGAAATGATGTATTTGTATGATATAATGGGTCACTTTCCACCGACCATGACATGATGACCGCGATAGAGGTCAATCGTGACATACTGGAGGGTAGCCCCTGTCTTTCCAACTCCAAACTGTTTGGTTTGTGGTCACCTCCTAGACCGTCCAAAGGTCTACCAGAAGGGTCAACTCAACCTGGAACCAGGTTTGAGAGTGAAAATGAGCCGTCAGTAGACATGGATGTTGGTGAAGTATCTGCTGCGTTAGAAGACCAAGGACGGGAAAACAGAGTGATTCGTCTTCTGTTGTCGTCACACACTGTAGACGGGAGACAACGTTCCCATGGGTCTCGGACAAATAATATTTTATACAAGGAAGAAAAAAAGAGCCGCTAAAGTTGACCTTGTTTGTCTGGGAGGGCCTGTACGCAATTTCACAAAGATTAGTATGCTCATTAGGTACAGATGAGTGCTGTATTCTGTGCTGTGTATGGGGCGACTGTGGCTCAGTGGTCCGACTTTCAATCAGAGGGTCGGTGGTTTGATCCCCGGCTCCGCTAGTCCACGTCGATGTGTCCTTGAGCAAGACACTTAACCCTGATTGCTCACTGTTGCTGTGTCTACTGTGTATCATGTAAGTCTCTTTGGATAAAAGCGTCAGCTAAATGAAATGTAATGTATTCATGCCGCCCTTTGGTGCCGGTGTCCTCATTTTACCACCTGAGTGCCTCGTAATCGACGGGAAACCGGAGGTCACCAGCTGGTCGCGGTGCTAATTCACAGACTTTAGGCGGTGTGCTCGGCGGCACCTAAACTGTGCGGCAGTGTGCATTTAACACCAGCTCTGTGCAACTGTAGGAGATTAGCAAGCGTAGGAACAGGCTTTTATCGCTCGCGGGCTCGCTCAGGGCGGCTTGGCTTTGTGAGCGGCCCGACAAATGAGAGGAATACTTCAGGTTTTACCTCCTCGATGAGGAAGTGCATTCCTCTTTTTGTCGCCACTTCAAAAGCCAAGTATGTGTGCTTTGCATTTTGCAGTCAGTCATTTTTTTCTCTAACAGTGGTCGTGGTGGCTTTGGTGAGGCAAAAAAAGAGAGATTTTAGTTAAAGTTGTCTCTTAAGGTGAGCAGGTGACAGCGCAGTTGGATAAATCTCAGGGTGGATGGAATTAGGCCTCCTCTTGTCTCACTGTGGGGTAGGACAGTGGGTTAGGGTGCTAACGGGGGTGAATCTACACAAACATCTGGAAGAGGAATTAGAGGTTACATGAACTTAATTCTCAAATGAAAAGCTATTAACACCATCCACCACATGGCCCCTGATAGTGCATCTCACCGCTGCATTCCTGCAGCTATGAAGCAACACAAACACCGCTTAAAGTGAACAAGCACGGCTTTTTAGTGCATTAACAATCAATCACACAGGAGCGGTTGAACGACAGGCCTTCCAGTTGAAAAAAAGGATTGTGACACAGTGAGGAGGTTAGACTCAGGCCCACAGGCCGCGGCTTAACAGACGTCGCCTTGACCTGCGGCATTGTAGTGCAGAGCTGTCTTCACTCCCACCAACGAGGTGTGAGGGATTTGCAGAGGGGTGCACTCTCTCTGCACTCGTCTCGTCACCTTAAATAGGTGGAACATTCTCTGGGCCTTAAGGTGCGTGCGTTACTCCTGTGTTACCCGGTATTTTGGCTGCAGCACTCCTCCGGGTGTCTTGTCCTCAGTGCCGGCCTCGCTGAGCTAAACATTGACTCTGAGCCGGCGGCACAGAAGCACTGCCCTCCACACACTGTACGTAAAATGTGGAAGTTTGCTTTGAGAAGTGGTGTTTTTCAGCAGCCGGTAATTAGCAGCTTGTTGCGCTCCCCTTCTCTCTCTCGCCCCCCCTCACCGCCATGACCCTCGGGCTGTGTTCTGGCTCTGCATTGTACGGCCATGTCGGCCGAACACAGCCTGCCCTGATTCCACAGTCCAATTTGAGCTTGTCGACAGAATCACCGCAAAACTTTTATACACAAACCGTGAGATGTCCACAGCGCCGCTCGGTGGGAAGTACCGCTCCAAAATAGACGCTGTTGGAATATCACCTGCATGTGTATATGTGTGGATTTCAAAATATGCCCCTCTCAACAAGTTCCGGCTAATATTTTGTCCAGAGTCCTGTTTCCCATCGTTTCCAGTCTCACTTGTTGCAGACAGGTCCTTTACTTCTATTTGCCCCTGACATATATATGTATTTTAATCAATTTCAAGTAAAATTCAACTTAAAAGTTTGTATTTCACATTCTGTCGAGTTCAGTTCACTTGGGTTTGATGGCACGGTGGTTTGGTGGACAAAGATCGAGACAACCGTGCTGACACTGTAGGTTACTACTCTAAGTATCTTATACTGTAATCATGACAATCGTAAGAGTCTTCACGGTATCTGAAATAATTGCCTCCATGAGCTGAAGCTCCAACTGTTGACTACATGGAACATGACGATGAAATTGTCTTTAATATGTGTGAAAGGAAAATTGAAAACAATGCTAATCGGAATCAAAGGTTAGCATCAAAAACTGAGACACAGGCTGACTGAACTGGTGATTCAACTAAAGGCCTCATTCAACTTATCTCAAAAATCAGCAAACCTGCGGTTGCTTTTTAGGGACTACTTTAGCGACACTAATTATTCAAATGAAGTTCAGTTAACTCGCGTTGTTAGGCAGTTTCAAATTGAACCAGCGTAAAATAATCGGGGGTGAACTATTGCACAAAATGACCCTTGAAATGAGCAAATTACAGAACACACTGAGCGGACTGAAACACTTGGCTGCAGGGGCTAATCAATCCAGACTCCCCTATGTCTTTCACAGGCAATTGTGTATTTGTAATGTTGCACACTGAGCGGTACAGCTGCCCATGTGAGCGCCTGTGTGCGCAGGCCTTCCTGTCCGCTCCCCGAGGGCGAGCACGCCACCCTCTCGCAGGCCTGCTACCGTCATCGGAGAATGCAAAGTGTTTGCGTCTCAAGGGCTTCGTATTAGGGCGGCCCATCTCTCACTTGTCACTTCAAAGGGAGCGCGCGGGGGTCAGTGTTTCATCAGGCTGTCGTCGGGTGCAGGCAGCCGGAGAGAAAATGCCGCCCTAAAAATAGAACGCCATGTCATGCTCATAAAGACAGACAGAGGCCAGATGATACCATTCTGTGCCAGACTGCTGTTATTAAAACCCCTCCTTCCCAAACACCTTCAGCTGGCTGCAAGGGTGTGTGTGTGTGTGTGTGTGTGTGTGTGTGTGTGTGTGTGTGTGTGTGTGTGTGTGTGTGTGTGTGTGTGTGTGTGTGTGTGTGTGTGTGTGTGTGTGTGTGTGTGTGTGTGTGTGTGTGTGTGTGTGTGTGTGTGTGTGTGTGTGTGTGTGTGTGTGTGTGTGTGGGGGGGTTGATAGCACTGGTGAGGGGGAAGGTGGGGATGCACAAAGTGTTGGAGACAACATTTGTGTACTTCCTTATCAGCTCAGATTTTTGGCATTGCTGGTCGGAGTTCATTCTTGGTTCTCACCCCCGCCTGCGGAGCTGAAGATGTTTTGTCCACAGAAAAAGGGGAGGGGGGGAATGGAATCATATGATGAGTGCCTAATGGCCCTCCAGTTACAACAGTACTGTATTGCTGCCCCTCTCCGATGAATGAGGCGTTCATGGGGCAGCAACTTATTATCACTGCTGTATTAGTGCTTTGATCTTCCAGCGGTTTGAACCCTGGAGTTCTTTAAGGGGTTGGCTTGTCAAAATAGCTCTGCAGATGGGATCGGGCCTGGTCTTGCCCCGGCTGAGGGGAGAAGGGAGGCCTGGAGGTGTGCAGGAAGACCTGACTACAGAGGCATCCCATTGCAGTCTCACACACCTTTTGATCATAGAAACCATTAACTCATATTTGTAACTCATCTGTTGTGTTTTGGTTTGGTTTGTCAACAAGGAGCGCTCCCTTACGCCCCTCGTAGGGACAGTTGAGTTTTGTCTTCACCCCTGGGGGGGCCCTTGAATGTGAAGGTGCTGCCCTTGAATCCCCCCCACCCAGCCCCCCCAACCCCCATCCGCTCGAGAGCCACACGATAAAACACGAGATGTCGTTCTCAGCCAGGACATTCCTCTATTAATGACAAAGGCGACCGGTAAGCCCCGTGGTGAAACATGACGAGGGAGAGCTGAAGGGAGGAGACGAGCACCAGAGAGTCAAGAGAGGTGAATGGGTTGATTCAGAGGGGCGGGCGAGGCCAGAGGGCGACCGGTCCCGTCTGTCGAGTCCCTCAAGGTCACTTCTAGCGGGTCCGAAGCAGGACTGTTGACAGGAAAATGTAGTTGCTTTGATTTGACTCTCTCTCTCCTCCCGGCCCCTCTGTGCCGCTCACAGATCCCCCTTGTTTGCCTACCTAATTCCCTTCCTGCCCTCCATCGGCGCGTCTGGCACGTCCCCGTTCTCATTGTGCCGGCTGAGCCGCTGGCCCTCTTTAAGATCTGCATTAGAATGTTGTTTTTATATAGCAGCAAGCGGAGGCATGTGGAGTCTCTTTTGAACCGCTCGGCAAACAGATGGAGGTTTTCACGCTACCTTTATGAGATTAAGTGAAACATTCCCATAAAAAAAGAAAAAGAAAAGAGAGAGGGAAAAAAAAAAGGAAAAAGACATCTCCTGTGTGTCCCTCCACCGTCTCACTTTTCTCTTCTTTCTTTCTTCATCTCTGCCTTTCTTACGTTCTTTCTTCTTTTTTCTTGGCCCGCCTCAGGCTTGGGCCAGGGCGCTGCTGGTGAAAGTGAAGTGGAAAGTAGACAGGTTTGTGTTACCAATAACTGCTTCCCCAGGCAAGCAAGCGAGCACCAAGCGTCCCCCGGAGTTCAGAGCAAACAGGTCTTGTGAGTCCGTCTCTGCAGCTGGAGGGAGCGAGTTCCTGCTGCAGTGTGAACCTGTTTAACTCTGACTCAGGTCATGTAGTGCCAAGTACCCCCCACCCCTGGGCTCCGGCTTTTAACAGGGGTTTGACGAAACAGATTCACAGGGCAAACAGTGAGGCTCTGCAGAATGTAATGCACCAGGATACAATGAGACTATTTAGACTCAGATTTGCATGGGGTAAATGCCCAGCAGCCATCAAGCCTATTTATTTATACGATTGTTTTTTGTTTAGATATATTGACCTGCATCTCATGAAAAAAAGTGTTTTAGAGGCCAGATAACATTCTGAGAGTCAAACTCTGTACATGTGAGCTGTACTTCCCCACTAACCCCTTTTGGTGGTGTGTCAACATTTTTAGCCATGCTAGCTGTTAGCTCTTGGGATGTGGCGGTCGGTCAAATTATCTCAATGACTAGTTGCCATGATTCTAGCATGGTCCTAGACAAAATAGTTTTTTTCTTTACCGAAATGTATATAAATATGAGGTGAGGTGACTCCTCAGGCCAATATCTACTGAGCCTGACTGAAATAACTTGATATCCATTAAACTACATTGAAGTAGTTACAGTCATAAATGAGTGCATGGACTTCAAGGTGCAGTGTGTAGGATTTGGCGGCATCTAGCAGTGAGATTGCAGATGAAAGGAATAAACGGCAAGTGGCGGAAAAATATACTTAATGTTGTATTCCATTTCCTCCTAAATGCTACAGACTGTACCTTTAAGTACAATTTCAAACTACTAGTTGTTTGCTTACTTACACTACATTTATATAAGGATGTATTGCACTTTTCATATCTACCACCATGTTTGGCAGCCATAGTAATTAGCCATGCTAGAAAAAGCCAACAATATATAAAACTGTTGAAAAGCTCCAACAAGTGTCAACAATAGATGAAATGCACACGATGGTGTTGCTACCTTTACTTGTTTTTTCACCACTGAAAATTAACGATTTCCATGTTTTTCCGTTGTTACATTAATCAGCGATTACAGTCATGTGATTATTCAGTAAACTACAGTCACAATGTAACAGCATGTGTGAAATCTAACACAAATACTGTCTTACCTCATGTACAGACTGTGTGTGTGTGTGTGTGTGTGTGTGTGTGTGTGTGTGTGTGTGTGTGTGTGTGTGTGTGTGTGTGTGTGTGTGTGTGTGTTTGCTCTGCAGAAAGGCTTATTGCACAGCCTGTTCCAAGAAAGAATTCCTGGAGGCTTACAAGAGCTGTTGAATGAGATGGAGGGCTCAGGGCAGGAATGATGGGAGGGCAGGAGAGGAGGGAGGCTGCTCCACGCTGTAGGAGGGTTGTCAGGCTCTCACTTACAGGCCTGATTAAATAACAGGATGCTTTATGAAAACAAGAACATTATCTGCCTCTTAAAAGGCCGGGAAAGGCCCTTTAATTGGCTTCCCTCGAGTCTCCGTGTTGCCGCCCGTCGCTGAAGAGAAAGAAGAAAAAAACCTCCACCATGGTCCGGCCACAGACTGGGAGAAATTATGCAGGACACTTTCTCTCCCTCCTCTAGTTATACTCTCATCACTGCCATAGGAATTTATCAACATACCGATACCAAGCCTACAAAACAGGGTGTCTTCTTCCACTCAAAGGAGGATTATTCCGAGCTGAATCTCTTGATTGGGTGCAATACAAACAATAAAGAGGTGGTGGCTCCTCTGTGGGATCGGGCAGTTTCTCACGTGGCGACTTTCACAGCAAAAAGAAAAAAGAGTCGTGAGAAGAGAGCGTCCGAGGAGGGGTGAACTCTCCTCCTTTACGTTACTATCCTGCCCCGTAACTCAGGTGGTTTACTTAATTATACTTCTTACAGTCAGTCAGTGTAGAAGTATCTCGATAGTTGAAGCAGTACTTCATTATGAAGTATTTCACATGCTGACACAGCTTTGGTTGTTTGGAGAGGTTGTTTTGGTTGCAGTCAGTGTAGGTGAACGTAGCGTCGGATAAAAATGTCACAATGTCAAAGACACTGTGTTGTTTTCTCACTGGTGAGATGCAGGTCGACAGATTCTTTCTCTTTTTCCTTTTGACAGCTCCGCGCTACTTGTTTCCCTCCGTTTTCAGCCTTCGTGCTAAGCTGAGCCCACCATTTCCTGGCTCTCGCTACACATGTAGCATACAGATGTGATCTTATTCTTTTTACACTCACCAAGAAACCCAATAAGCTTATGCCCTCAAATGTCAACCTCTTCTTTTAAGGAGTGGCACAGCATCTTTGTCTTCAAACTCTTCTTTTTCCTCTCCTCCTTGATATGTTTACTGGCAGTTCAACCTCCCCGTGCTCGGGCATCGGGCGGGCCGGGGTTCAAGGCCCGAAACGGGCGGTCAGGTGGTGACGGCGGCCACATCAGTCTCATCTGTCCCGCTGCCCGGCTCTTTGATGTTTGGAGGACGGGTTTAGTAGGTGACAGTGTATCAGATGACGCCGGCCCCTTTCAAATGTGTGTCACGGTGCAGCCAGGGCCCGCCAAACGGGGGGGGGGCTAAGCTTTAATACTGTTTGTTCTCTTGATGAGCTCTCTAACCACCAGACCAGGAGATCAGGTTCATAACTTTTTCCAGTGTCTGTTTTGCACGAGGAGGGTGGCCAACACATGTTCTGGAGTGTGTGTGTGTGTGTGTGTGTGTGTGTGTGTGTGTGTGTGTGTGTGTGTGTGTGTGTGTGTGTGTGTGTGTGTGTGTGTGTGTGTGTGTGTGTGTGTGTGTGTGTGTGTGTGTGTGTGTGTGTGTGTGTGTGTGTGTGTGTGTGTGTTCCAGAATGAATGGGAGGAGGAGGAGGAGTGTGTGTGATTCAGACCCACCCCCTCGGGCTCAATACTTTTCCTGAGAGTGTAGAATCTGCTCACCTGCCCTGACATGCCCACTCGGCCCCTCCTGCCCCCCTCCCCCTCCCCTCCCCCCCTCCCTTTCCTCTTCATACATTACTCGCCCCACATTAGATTAGATTAGATTAGATTAGATTCAACTTTATTGTCATTACACATGTACAAGTACAGAGCAACGAAATGCAGTTTAGCATCCAACCAGAAGTGCAATAGCAGTAAATACCAATATACAGATAATAATAAGTATTTTACAGATAATAAGTTAGTGATATAGGTACGGGATATACAGATTGATTGAGGTAATATGTACATGTTATACAGGTTGATTTGTGCATTAAATGTAGGTAGACTATAAGCAGGAACTATAAACATAATTTACAAAAGGCAAATGGGCATATGATAAGTTAAGTAATACAGATTGAGTGAACGTTAAATAGTGCATAATAATAATAAACAGTAGCTGCCTAACGTTACTAGACTAGTGCAATGCTCAGTTTTTAGTGCAGACAGTTCAAAAGTGTTTGAGTGCAGGTGTAAAGTCTTTGGTCAGTGGGGGGAGATGACGAGGAGATGGGTTTGTGGGTGGAGGTGGTTGGGGAGTAGGGGGGGTGTCAGCATGGGGCAGAGTTCAATAAGGAAACAGCTCTGGGGAAGAAACTGTTCCTCAGTCTGCTGGTCCTTGTCCGGAAGCATCTGAACCGTCTGCCTGAGGGCAGGAGGGAAAACAGTCTGTGTGCAGGGTGGGAGGCGTCCTTGAGAATGCTGCGAGCTCGACGCAGACAGCGTTTCCTCTGGATTTCCTCAATGGCCGGAAGTGGAGTTCCTGTGATGCGTTGGGCAGTTTTCACCACCCGCTGCAGTCCCTTGCGCTCCGCAACAGAGCAGCTCCCATACCAGACTGTGACACAGTTGGTTAGGATGCTCTCGATCACACAGCGGTAAAAGTTCACCAGGATGGCTGAAGACAGATGGTTTTTCTTCAGTGTCCTCAAGAAGAAGAGGCGCTGGTGAGCTTTCTTGACAAGGCTGGAGGTGTTGGTGGTCCAAGACAGGTCTTCCGAGATGTGGGTCCCCTGGAACTTGAAGCTGGAGACACGCTCAACATCCATCCCATTGATGTGGATGGGCGCATGCTTGCTTCTTTTCTCCTTCCTGAAGTCCACGATGAGCTCCTTGGTTTTTCTGGTGTTCAGGAGCAGGTTATTTTCGGCGCACCATGTGGCCAGGTGCTGTACCTCTTCCCTGTAGGCTGTCTCATCGTTGTTGCTGATGAGACCAATCACCGTGGTGTCGTCTGCGAACTTGATGATGGAGTTGGATCCATGCATTCGTCTGCAGGTCTGCAGGTCTGCAGTCGTAGGTGAAGAGTACCATCAAAGTACCCCTGTGAGTAATGGATACCCAGCAGGGCCACACCCTTCCCTCTTCCCTCCTCAAAACCAACTCAACTGCCGCTCAGCCAGTGGCGAGCACCCGGCAATCACACACACACACACACACACACACACACACACACACACACACACACACACACACACACACACACACACACACACACACACACACACATAGAGCAGTCATTCACACACAATTAGACTTACAGTAAATATACAGCTTTAAAGCAAGGTAAACAATATTTAAAACAAGGGTGTGCATTTCAACATTGACAATGAAGAAGTATTTTTACATTTTCAGCTGATCAAATTCTCTGGGCTCATGTTGGTTGTTTTCTATGCATCTATCATTCGAATCAGCCAGCAAATACCTCAGTCACTATTGGATGAATCGCATGAATCGGATGACGTCTGTGCTGGTTCCAGTGGGACTGGTAAACTGACCAGCGGGCGAATCTCCAAACCGTCCGTCGATTCCATTAATTAATGAAGTCCTGATATCTTCATAACATCCACTCTGACTGCACCTGCCTCACTTGCACCCACACCCCACCCCCATCCACCCACCCACCCACCCCCAAGATTACCAACACCAGGGTCGACCCCGTCTGCTCCTCATTTAGCCGCACGGCGACGTCCCAGTGCGTCGTAATGGTTCCAGTGTGCCGGGCCAGTCAGGAGAAATGACAGAGCAGTGCCTCAGACCTGCAGGCCGGAGCTCTGCACTCTGTCATTAGACACTTTAGTGCAGCGGCACCACAGCCTGCTCGCCTCACTCCTCTCCCGCCCTTCTTTTCTCTTTTTTCTCTCTCTACCCCTTTCACTCTCACTCCTTATTCCCACACATATTATTCCATGGTGTAATTTACCCCTGCAGTGAATGCTGTGGATAGTCACACTGAGAAAAAGACACGTTAGATTGAGTTAAATGGCGTGTTTTTAGACGCACAAAGGCTTATCGAAGACTTATTTATGGCGGTGGGTTACGGAGTGTGTGGCGTTGGGTAGTCAGCCGGAGCATGAGGACAACCACGCTCACTCATTAGCTTAGGTCGAGAGTGAAATGTCTCACTTGCTGGTTGCGCTGATGATCATTTTAACATAATTTAAATGTAGTTCTCCGTCCTGCCTTGCTCTGTATTGTTTTGCCAAAACTCATTTATAGGAAATTCCTGAAACAAGCGAAACGCCGGCCACTTCTGGATCAAGTCAAATTATCTAACTCCATTGGCAGATTCTGGAATATGGAGAAATAGAAATGGATGGCTCATTAAGAGAATAAATGTTGTCGCTGTGCGCTCACGGCTGTGGATGAGTGACTGGAAAATTCATCTTTACTCCCCTTTTAATGCACAGATTTAAATATCTGCTGTCAAAAGTCAGAGGTTATGAAGCTACTGGGTCACAGTTGGACTCTAAATATAGTTCTGTAATCATAGATGTTCAACTAATATAGCGGATGTTTCCCCATGGCGAGACTGAATGTGTATGTGTGTAATATTGTCATCATTGCCCCCTCCCTTTCCCCTCCTGTTACGTTGGATCTTGGCCTCAGATGAAGGGGATTTGCCCTCTGGCTTGACTTGGCCCCTGGCGGTGCCATCCGCACCACATTAAACCCCGTGACGAACACGGAGACGCTAACAGGCAGAGCGATCTTGTCAGGCGACGGAAAAACCTTGGCGCGTGACTCTGAATTCAGAACACACTGTGATGCCAGGCCCGGCTCACGGACAGCACTTTGCCAGGGATGTAAACACACAGCGGGAGGTCGCTGGCTCGATCTGGTGTGTGTGCAAGATGAGCTGTGGTTCATACGGCCGTCAGCCATGCGCTGCTCGTAGTAACTACAAGATATTATGGCCAAAAGAAGTCCAGATAACGGTGCCATCGCGACATCCGTGGACAGCATTTTAAAAATGCTGATTCGTCACTTGCTCTTTGTTAGGTGTTACAATTGAATGCCACTTTGTGTTGAATTTTGTATGAGATTGTAGCAGCTTTTAAATCATCCCAAGGGCTTCTGAGGTAGTTGTTTTTTTTTTTAAATAATGTTGGTGAAAGTTTAGTGCATTCACACCAAATCAGGCCTATTCATTTGAATGTGGGTAGTGAGGGTGGGCCAATGGTGCCTGGCTGATTATTATTATAAAACAAATGATAATTATGTACAAATTATGGGAAGAAAATCAAGGAAAATTACAAAAACAAAAAAGAGAAGATGGTCGGTCACAGCAACAGCAAAAAAAGGTCAAAACATTTGAGCGTGATAGAGCTTCAGTTCTTACTGAAGAAATGGAAATGTCAGGGACACTCATGGCTTGTGCATTTGTTTCCTTTTTTTGTAAAAAACCTGTGTGACCTCCCAGTGCCTCCTTCTGGCTCTGGGCCCTCCAGGTGTGTTTATGCTCCTCACCGGCCTCGTGTGGAGTATTCCACTCAGTTCCCCGGGTCACAGCGAGACATCCCCGCCGCCCTCTGTCCAAATCCAATCAGCGCCAGAAGCAGCCTCCTGTGGCCACAGCGTTATTGTTTGTTAGTTCTTCCAGCGATGACGTCCTCCGCTGTATACCCCTGCGGACCGCAGCCATTTCCGATGCCGCAATTGTTAGTATTTACTCAAAAGCCAAAGAGCAATGAATCACGCGCGTGTCAAGTTGCACCTCCACGAGGACGGGTGTTTACCTAACCACAGCGACGTCTGTTTCAGTTCCAACAGGACCCTGATGGAGATCATGAAACCCTCCTTTTTAACTTCACGTCACAGCTTTTCCCTCCGCCATTAAAGGTTAAATATATCCTCCAATAGTCACGTAACCAGATCTCTCTCGGGCCTCTTCCGGGGTCCGTAGCTCCACAGGATGGCTTGGCAAGCGCACTGTGGTGACACTGCTGCTAATGCTGTGATATAATACCACCACAGCAGCAGTCATCTGAGAAGTATGTTATGATATGTTCTTGGACTGGAGGAAACTATTTGAAACTGCTTGTGTCTTTCTGCTGTGTGTGTGTGTGTGTTGGACCACAAGGTCACCACGATTACAGGACGTATGGGCTCACAGTGCCGCATAAAGGAACTTTTGAACCCCAGGTAGAGAAACTTCCCCACATGTCACAGATCTAGTTTTTTTCGTCTTCTTTTTTTATTTTTCCCCTCCTACGCGACCGCACCCCATTTAGGCCCATGCATGTACTACAATTACGGTTCTGATGAAACAGGGGAAAGGCTGAGGAACCACAACTGGCAACCAGATCAAAGGGGATATGTTAATTTTTTATTTGACCTCCCTCTGACCGTAAATACTACGGCCACCAGCGTTTCTCTGGGACAATGTTGTTAACTCTGGACTGCGGGCTTCGTTGTGCGCAAACACCCACCCACCCACACAAACACACACACATATGGCCATTCAGCCTCTTTCCAAGTCATGATCTGCAATGTCCTTTGAGGTGTAGGACACGCATTGACTCTCTTTTTGGGATCTGAATTCCACGCAGCCACTCCACAAAACAAGTTTTTCATTAACACGATCAATGGATCAAAAGAGTGATCCTTTTTCCTGAATTTGTACATGGCTGTGTGTGTGTGTGTGTGTGTGTGTGTGTGTGTGTGTGTGTGTGTGTGTGTGTGTGTGTGTGTGTGTGTGTGTGTGTGTGTGTGTGTGTGTGTGTGTGTGTGTGTGTGTGTGTGTGTGTGTGTGTGTGTGTGTGTGTGTGTGTGTGTGTGTGTGTGTGTGTGTGTGTGTGTGTGTGTGTGTGCGTGTGCGTGTGTGTGTGTGGGCTCCTTCCTGCCCTGCAGTAGGCTCTGAAATCCCTGTTGAGTGTTGTTTGACGGGTGATCAGGTGTTTTGAACTTGCGTCTCCTTCTCATTAAGCGTTGGCAGATGCCAGGCGCTTGAGAGCATGTGATGAGGTATTGATAAAAAAGGCTCGCCGGCTTCTGGTGATGCTCCAGAAAGCCTTGTGTGTCAAACCGGTCCCTGTCATGGAGGAGCTGGGCTTTAGCAGTGGGGGAGGAGGGGGGGCACACGCACAATTTAAGGCTTTATCGCCGTGTTTGCGGCGCAGTATCATTGGCACAATATCTTTACCTCTGTCCATTCTTTGTGAGTTCGCCCCTCTTGGTGCCATGGTTGTGATATGATTTACCGTTCGCCATTGCTTGTTCACTGTATCTTTATTTTAAGTTTAGTTTCAAAACAACACACTATAAAATGACATAATGAATGCATGCCCTCAAAGCCTAGTTTGAATACACAGATATCTGTTTGCATGTTGGGGGCGTTTGATTCAGTATGATGTGCACTCTTTTCACTCGTTCAAATAGTCCTGCACTATTTCTTCCAACATTAGAAGAAGGTCCAGTCGGGCGGCAGGTTGGCGCCGTGGCCTTCAGATTCCTGCTTTCGCGCTTTTTCAGCTCAGTGTTTGGCCTCCAGAGGCAGGTGGAAAAGTGGCAGGAGGAGCTGTACTCTGGCCTGTGCCGTGGGGCCTGAGGCTCAGTGCATGACTGCCACCTAGTGATGGGTTGAGGTACTGAATGGTCTGCTGTATTCACCTGAACTGTGTCCTACATAACGGGGGCAGCTGCGTGGATGATGAGCTTCCCTACTGAATATGTACTTTCCCGCCATTACCCTCATCTGATACATCGTATAGGAATCCCCTAAAAATGTCCTCGTCTCTTTCAGGCCCGCATGGCGTTGGACAAAGGAGCTCAGGCTGTTATCTTTGATGTCAGTGATGACGCCAACGCTGCTGCTGAGGTAAGTGCACAAACACTGCATAATCTACAAAATAATATACAAAATATGCAGGACGGAGGATGCTCATAGAAATGTCTCTTGCTTTGGTTTTTGCACGCCACACACACAGCTGCGAGAAACGGACTCCCTTCCGCGTCCAGTCGTGCTGGTGGAGGCCGAGGACGCCGAGGAGTTGATGGGGCTGGTCAACAAGAACGAGGAGGCCAAAGTTCGTATCGAGATCATGGTGGAGCAGCCCAGATGGGTAAGCACTGAAACCCCTTCTCTCTCTCTTGTCTGGAAGAAGAAGAACCCCGGAAAGAAAGTCTTGCAGATGGCCATGCAAGGGAAGTCTGTGAAATAATATAAACATCTTGCTCTCTGTACATCTTCTTTTCCCTTTTTAGCCACATTATGATGTGGGCATCCTGCTCACCATCGTCCTCGCTATTCTGACCATCGTCCTCATCTTCGCGTTCCGCTACAAGTGCAAGTCCAACAGGACCTGGGTGAGTGAACGCAAAGGATCCGCAGCTCAGTTGGAGATTCTTAAGCTTTTTATTTTACCTTTTTCAAGGTTTTTCCCAACCCTCGCTTCTTCTGCGTGCAGGACTCTGTCCATCAGCAGACCATGCAGGCCATCAGTCGGCTGGAGACCGCAACCTACAGCTCCCAGGGCTGCTCGGGCTCCCAGCGCCACCGAGCGGCCTGGGGGTCGGCCAGCAGCTCCAACTCCAGCCCCGTCTGTGCCATATGCCTGGAGGACTTCCAGGACGGGCAGGTAAGAGGAGAGAGAGAGAGAGAGAGAGATCCTGTATATGTAGATTTAACTGTCCTTTGTCAGCTGTTTATCGTGCCTCTGTCTCGCTTTCACCCCCCAAGCATTTGAGGATCATCTCCTGTGCTCATGAGTTCCACAAAGACTGCGTCGACCCCTGGCTGCTGCAACACCGCACCTGCCCCCTCTGCATGCACAACATCATGGGTGAGGAAAAGCATGTTATTGCTAAAGAAGACAACATTGTAAAAATGTAGGCCATCTGGACACAATGCTGCACACAGAAGAATTTAGATGTGATGTAAAAATGTAATACAAATCCTTTTTGATTATGACCACTGCTTATTAAATAGAAGTAGCAGTATTTTGTGTATTCTGACTGCTGCTGTGCTCCACAGGGACGGAGCGGCAGCCCCAGAGGAACAGACTCCAGAGTCCAGAGCAAAGCCAGGGTTTGCTGCACCCTCAGCCTTACAGCAGCCCGCGCAACCACCCCTTCCCCCAGCATGCCATCCCCTTCTCTCTGAGGCCCCACTATCCTCGGGGACCCTCCGGACCTTATCCCTCGCTCGGCCACTACACTGGCCCTTCCGCCGTGGATCCCCAAACACTACATTTCCTCGCCAGCAGGCCGCTTGTGTCGGGCTGTGGGTACCACCTTCCTGCAGAAGGTCCCGGGAGGCCCCACCGGATCGGCGGTAACTGCAGGACGTCCACGCACCACTACACCCCCCGCCGGGCCTGCCAAAACTATCGCTCGTCCTGTCCGGCCCAGCGCAGTGCGTCCAATTCACGGCTGCAGCACCCGGCCTCTGTTGCGCCGCAGGCCCGCGGGGCGCCGGCCCACGGCAGGCAGGACGACGCCAGCTGCTCAGGCGGTAGCTACCACACGGAGCGCAGCGGATATTTGGCCGACGGGCCCGCGAGTGACTCCAGCTCGGGGCCCTGCCACGGCTCCTCCAGCGACTCCGTCCTCAACTGTACCGACGTGTCCCTGCAGGGGGTTTACGGCAGCTGGTCCACCTTCCGTAGCTCTCTGAGCAGTGACTACGATCCGTTTGTGTATTATGGGCCAGGGTCTGGGCGCACCCCCCGCAGGAACAGCCTGGAGGCATGCGCCCAGGCCCGGCCCAGGTCTCTGGATTCCGTGGTGAACAAAGCAGGCTGCCCCGAAGAGCAGCCGCAGACTGTGTTCAGCCACATCCACTACCACCGCCACAGACACCACCACTATGAGGAGGGGGAACACAGCCAGGGCCCGAGCAGAGGCTCGGACGAGGAGCAGGGGGCTGCGGCTGCTGCAGCTGCTGCTGCACCTGCTGCTGCACCTGCTGCTGCACCTGCTGCTCTGGTTCTGGAAAGAGACTCGCCTGTCTGCCCTCCTAAGCACAGCCCCTGCCAGTGCCCAAAGCCAGACCCCACAGATTGGCCCAGTCCTGGGGCTGAGTGCCTGGACCATGACCCCAGCAGCCCTACAGGACCTCCTGTACGGGTGCCCTCAATCCCTTTACAGCTTCAACCTCACTGCTGCCACCAGGGACACGGACACCCCCCCGCTCCTCTCGGGCGGGTGGGCGGCTGTGTGCTTGATGGCCCCTCGGTTCGCTTCCACCAGAGCCTCGATCTGCAGGATGACCGTAGCATCCACATCCACTACGGTCAGGGCCCGGGCTTCTGCTGCTCGCCTCCTGATCTGCACCCTGCGTTGCTCCCCGTGCCCCTCATTCTGGACTCTGGAGGTATGGAGGACTGGCCTTGCTATGCCGGGACCCACGTTGTGTGGCAAAAGCGGGTGCAGCAGGCCCGCTCAGAGCCTCAGCTCTTGGGGCCTGGGACCCCTATGGACAGGCCACCCTGCAGGTTCCACCACGGCCCGGCTACTGACCGCAACACAGACATTTGTTTGTACTGCCAAACATTGCACCACAATCAGGGTGGGTGTCTCATTTGTTTATAACATGACCAACAGGAACATTTGGGGTTATTATTTTCATAGTTTTGGTCATCATTATAATCTATTGGTTTGCTTCACTTGTCTGATCATTCATTTGGTAAGTACAGTGTTTTTATTGCCAATAGGAAAACATGAAGAAAATAACTGCAGTGATCCTATCAGACCCGCAATCATTTTTTATTGTGTATTCTTTTCTTTGTTTTGTTTTTTAAAATGACATTCTGAAGATGACCTGAGCTGTTAAATGTGTATTGTTAAATGTTAAATGTATGCACCTTCCCGCCAGGACAAATTCCTTGTATGTGTAAGCATACATGTCAATAAATGGTTCTGATTCAGATTCTGTTTGTGTCCACAGGATCAGAAGAGGAGTCTGGTGTGTGAGAACTCGTTGCATCCCGTTATCACGCTGCTACACAGGAGCCAGGATGGACACGCCTCCCTCGTCGGCTCATGTCTTCCACTTAATTCCACCAGCAATGCCTTTCGATGGGACGATTCCCAGCTTCCCCCAGGGACGCACAGCTCACAAGCTGAGATGCTAAAATAATGATTTAATAATACTGAAAAAAGATTTTTAACCCGAACCCTTCATAATGTTGTATATGAAAATATATTTGAATGATTCGAATGTTTGTGAGTTGCTGAAGAAACGACTCACCGCGACGGGGGTTTCTGTTTCTCAGAAAGAATAGCCGAGTTCCCATGATCCTTAGTGACACGCGACGAGCGGTCCTCGCTTCGGCTGCCGAGCCCTCGTGAAGTGAGACTCCATCTCTGCATCGCTCGCTCCACTGCGGCACGACTCGATGTATTTTAGAGGTACTTACTTTCACTTCGTCTTCCTCGGCTGAGTCCCGTCTCAGCTGAGAGAAGCTTTTCTCTCCAGCCTACCTCAGCTCAGATTTCTTAACATGCCTCACACAGGGGGGTCTTTAAAGGTACTGCTGTAGTGATGTTTTTGTTTGTTTGTTTGTTTTTATGGTCACAACCATGTAGCTCCCAATAACTCAACAGAGAGAGTGATGCTCCTGGCAGTCCGACTCAGAGAAAGGTTTGACGCTCGGCCCCTCGACCGGCGGGCGTTCGTGAGGTTGCTGAGCCTAGCATGGGCCTCGTTATCATTATTTCAACAATGGCAGCTGTTTTCAACATGTTTGTTTTATGTGTTTGGATCATTTCTGTTTCGTTTTTTGCGGTCTGTGATTATTATTATTATTTCTTTTAACCTTTCATAATGAACCGGTTTGACTGAATTATGTCGTCGTCATTACAAGCTGTTCTCATCATTTCTCTTGTTGCCAGTGGTTACGTCACGTTTGACCCTCAACAGACGGATCCTCCGCTCCCTTAGTGTCTAATTCATCACAACGTTGTATTATCCTCTGTGAAGGATATGCTCTCCTGTTGTCTTCCAGCAACTAAAGCTCGAGAAACATTTTCTGCATCGCAGCCATAGAAAAGTGACTTTCTAATGATATAACTGGAGTTAAGCCATGCTGGGTGGACCTACAGTCCCGAGCCGCAGCACCAGTTTCATGAAAGCTCGGTGTGCTTTTCCCATGATTTCAAACTGTAGTGGGTGGAGCCTGATAAATGTGTCAGAAACAATCAAACACTGGAAAAATGGGAAGAATTCAATTTAGTTACAGTAATGATACTGGAATGATACTGGTAAAAAAAAAAATCCTTTGTCGTGGTAAACGTGCAAATCGAAGGAAGATCAACCTTAAATCCAAAAGAGTATTTTAAAGATTTTTTTTCTCCATTCAGATAAATCATTTTGTAATGTTTAATTACCATCCGTCAAAACTATAAACAACAGAATCGGAAAGTATGTTTCTCCCCAAGGAGAATCCCTCTGAACACCAGAAGGGCCTTTAACCACAGACGTCCTCAGTGAAGTGAGATCAGAGGAGTTCTGTTCCAGCGTGGACTTTCCCTTAAAGGCTCAGTGAAAATGTGAAAAGGGTATTTCTTTCTCCGCAGTCACACTTCAGATACAGTTTAACAGCAGACAAAGAGCTCATGGGTATCGCCATGTAACCAGTAGCACTTACTAAAGCCTCACACGTGCCTTAATCATTCAAAACTGCTCATAATCATAAATAAGGAACCTCCACACACACTAAGCTCTTACCTGTCGAACCAAAGAGGCAAAATCTTGAACACAGTGAACTTATTAGAGTCTATGCTGTGCCTTTTTTTCCTGCTGCAAGCCTTTCCTTAAATTTCGATGACGAGAGAGAGCATATGCTAGAATGAATGTTTCAAATAATCAATATTTTGGACAATCATGCAGAGATTTTCCACTGCAGTCCTGTTATTACTAATACCTCACTTTGAACATGTCGAGACGCAGCGTCCTCCAGCTAAAGTATCAGTGTTTCCGTGTCTGTTATTGTTCGCGCCCAAACATTCTCAGAGACTGAGATGGAAATGACTGAATTACAAGCAGCACTTTGGCTTGAGCTGGTTTTATAATAAAACAATAACAACATAAAACGTATAGTATTTTTTTTTTTACAGGCCAGAACCAGAATATCTGATGCAATTTCATCCTGTTCAAGATCTTTCTCTTTGTGTTGTTTTTTCATGTTTGTTTTGTTATGTTTTCCAAGAATAATGAGCTGAAACTGCCTTTTCTATGAGTAAAAAAAAAATCCCTCCAGAACTTTAAGGGATATGTCAGTATATTTTGGATACTTTGTGTACAAAACGAGAACAAAAAACAAATAAAACAGAAATGAAATAGTGTTGTATTTTATATATAATAGAACATTTCAATATAGTGACCTGTCACTAATATATTTATTTACTAATATATTTATCCATTTTGTCCAGGTTTGAAAGAGTGGTTTCTGTATAGACTGAATGTTTCTATATGGGAACTGACCAGTGCCATCGCAGATGTATCAACCTGTCTTCATTCCAATTATATGCAAATAAATTATTTTGAAATAAAACCTCTGTGCAGAATACGTTTGTTTTGTTTGTGTAGGAGAATGCAGAGGAATGTGTTGTGTTTGAGGAATAGTTCAGCCAAAGTCACACCACATAGTTTAATATCTGATGCTGTTGTAGAGCTTAAGAAACATAAATCATGGTGAATAGAACCAGTGTTGTAGTGCTTTTGGTCTCAATAACACATTGTGAAGTCTGGGTCTGGACACGGTTGCTTTTTTACTGTATGTGGGAATATTCCCACACACAAAATTCACTTCTGCAAAATGTATTTTTATTATTTTATCAAGACATGTTTTCATGGTAAAGTATCCTTACACACATACACAGCCCACATGGCAATACAAGAGGGCCGTAAAGAGGAATTGTCAAATTCTTTTATGGGAATATAGATCTTTCAGTTTGCATGTTCCACATTTTATTGTCACTGAGTCGTGCAGTGTGGGACCTGTCCTGGTCTTGGTCCTGGTCCTGGTCCTGGTCCTGGTCCTGGTCTGGACTCGGCCTCAAACCCTCAACGTCGTGATCTTTTTTCAGTCTCGACACTCTGCTCTGATCTTGGTCGTGACTTTGTCTCTGTTTCGGTGGCCTTGACTACAACACTGAAAACAACACCAACTGAGTATATTTGTCATCAGTTTGAAAGTTTGTGTGTGAATTGCAGCTTCCATGACTCCCTCATGCAGACCTTCTGGCTCTGAGCAAAAGGTAACAAAGTGCAGATTGAAATCCAAGATTGGATATCTCCTACGAAACAAAAAGTATGTTCTCACCTGAGCTTGAGTTTTCTTACTAAACTCATTTTAAAACCACTAGAAGACGTGGAAAGAATGAATGGTGTGTCAGAGAGAGAGAGAGAGAGAGAGAGAGAGAGACTGTGCTAGATTGTTAAGGAATGTGATACTTTGAAGTGTGAATGTGTATCCAGACATCAACTGATTACATTTTCTTTCATTTGAAGCAATTATGAAATAGCTTCTTACAAGTTTAGAAGGATTAGAACCAAACCCCGGTGGTGGTATAGGCATGATATTTGATATGCATCATTTTACCCAAAGATAAGTGAGTTCAGTGTCGACCTACAATGCTGTTGGAAGTTTGACATCGTTCAGCAACAAGCGTGTCACTGTGGAGAAGCTGGGACTTTTCTGATCATTTGATCTAAAAAATAAATAAAGTAGTTCACTGCACGACTGAACAGTGACTGTCTTTTTATCTTCTAATATTTTGGGGATTTTGCCTGACATGGAGCAGAGCAGATCATTATTTTAATTTCAGTATGACTTAAAGCATTTAAAACATATCATGACAAAGTAGCCGTTCAAGTAGAAATTCACTTTCTTGTCGACAGATGTAAGCAAATATTTTTTTTTAATTTAGTCATACGGCATGCAATCTGTGGACAACTATAAGCACATCCGATAGCACTTGCAGCTCGTCACGTGCAGATATCCAGCGCGTGTGTGATGTACGGTGTTTTTTGATTGCCCCTGAAGTGCACAGCCGTACATCACAGTCTCGTTGTGGCTCGGCTGCAGCAGTCGGAGCATCAGTAGAAGGCCTTGGCCTGCCCTTTGGGAGTCAGTGCAGTGAGGTTGCCCCTGGCCTCCTGGTCCTTCTCAATGGCCTCAAAGAGAGACTTGAAGTTTCCTGCCCCGAAGCCCTGCAGAGAGAATAAGCACACACACAGATGGCTAATTACCCCAAGATCTACCGTGTCATGTGTTATGGCTCTGGGGGTCCTCTCTCAGACACCGTTCGGGGCGTTAAAAAAAAAAAACTTTTGATGTGGGATCACGACAGATAAATATTCTCGAAGGGTTCAAACACCCACTCCGCTCTAACGGGGAGCTGTGCTTCACCGGGGGCTCGCAAATTAATCGTCTCAATATTTTCCTAGATAATCAAAAGATCAAGTGTTGGTGGGGGCTCTGAGAGATTCTTTGCTGCGGTTTCGGAATCAGTTTCTCACTTTCATGCGTTGCGTGCACATCTGTGGACTGAGTGAAATGTTGCACGGTGACAAGATGTGCCTTGTTCTGACAAGCAGGCTGGGTAGTTGGTGTTATAAATGCAGTGCCACAGGGTGCAACCCAATCCAGAGATCCCCGTCGCTGTGAAGCAGGGAGCCTTTTAATCTGTACGCCTGATAGATTTACTGATCTTTTACAAGTGGGCTACTGTTCACACTGGGTGGGAGCTGCAAACAGGTGTTCAGGAGGCTCCATCTCGGCTTCTAAAAGTTAAGAAACAGGACTACAGGCCTGTGGATTCCACCACGAAGACACAATCAGTGTCTCAGTTTACCAGTTACACCAGCGGTTTGTGCAACTGGTCTGTGGCACTCACAGAGTGGTTGTTCCGCTGAATGACCTCCAGGAAAAGAGTTGGTCTGTCCTGCACAGGTTTGGTGAAGATTTGAAGAAGGTAGCCCTTGTCGTCAAAATCAACGAGGATTTTCAATTCCTTAAAAGGAAACGGAAAGTGTATTGTATCGACAGAAGCAAAAAATGCTATCAAAAGTTTCAGGCTTGGTGAAATTGTATGCCTCCTCACCTGCAAACGGTCAAGGTCCTCCTTCACCTTGATCTTGGCGGTTTTAAGGTTCTCCCGCAGTGTGCTATAGTACATGTCAGGCGCTGCAAGGAACTCCATCCCCCGGGCGCGGAGGTTCACAACCTGAGTGAAGACAACAACAAAAAAAGCAGGATCCAAAACTTGCCCTTACTTGCAGATTTGGGGTGTGGGTGTGGAGGTGTGGGGGGTTTGTGTGAAGACGAACTTTGTGGATTAACATGAAATCTGGTGCAAACACAGGAGACTCACTGATTGGATAATGTTTGATGAGTTGAGGGCGATGTGCTGAACACCTGGTCCCCCGTTGTAGTCCACATATTCCTGTGAAGAGGGAGACACAGTTTTAAAATGCACTGAGGCTGTTCACGCGGAGGTGTCAACTATTTTAACAGAGATTCACATGTGGGAAGATTTCAATTTAGTACAAAATTGCACAACTGTTCCAAAAGCTGCCTGGGAGCCACTGCCATACAACACTGTGATACACCACTGTGATACACCACTGTGATACACCACTGTGATACAACACTGTGATACAACACTGTGATACAACACTGTGATTAACTACTGTGATACACCACTGTGATACAACACTGTGATACACCACTGTGATTAACCACTGTGATTAACTACTGTGATACACCACTGTGATACACCACTGTGATACACCACTGTGATTAACCACTGTGATTAACTACTGTGATACACCACTGTGATACACCACTGTGATACACCACTGTGATTAACTACTGTGATACACCACTGTGATTAACTACTGTGATACACCACTGTGATACACCACTGTGATACACCACTGTGATACACCACTGTGATACACCACTGTGATACACCACTGTGATACAACACTGTGATACAACACTGTGATTAACTACTGTGATACACCACTGTGATACAACACTGTGATACACCACTGTGATTAACTACTGTGATACACCACTGTGATACACCACTGTGATTAACTACTGTGATACACCACTGTGATACACCACTGTGATACACCACTGTGATTAACCACTGTGATTAACTACTGTGATACACCACTGTGATACACCACTGTGATTAACTAATGTGATACACCACTGTGATACACCACTGTGATTAACTACTGTGATACACCACTGTGATACACCACTGTGATACACCACTGTGATACACCACTGTGATTAACCACTGTGATTAACTACTGTGATACACCACTGTGATACACCACTGTGATACACCACTGTGATTAACCACTGTGATTAACTACTGTGATACACCACTGTGATACACCACTGTGATACACCATTGTGATACACCACTGTGATTAACCACTGTGATTAACCACTGTGATACACCACTGTGATACACCATTGTGATACACCACTGTGATACACCACTGTGATACACCACTGTGATACAACACTGTGATTAACTACTGTGATTAACTACTGTGATACACCACTGTGATACACCACTGTGATACACCACTGTGATACACCACTGTGATACACCACTGTGATACAACACTGTGATTAACTACTGTGATTAACTACTGTGATACACCACTGTGATACACCACTGTGATTAACTACTGTGATACACCACTGTGATACACCACTGTGATTAACCACTGTGATTAACCACTGTGATTAACCACTGTGATTAACCACTGTGATACACCACTGTGATTAACTACTGTGATTAACCACTGTGATTAACTGCACTGTAAATTCACCTGGATTTGTGATGTTTTTTTCCCCCTTGCAGGTTCGTTGATGGGCATCTTGATGGTCTCTTCATAGTTGGTCACCACTATCGACCTCAGTGAACTGTACTCTGTGTGGATCTGCTTATCGTCTATTGACCAGAACCGATGGAACAGCAAACAATTCTGGTACCTTGAATTTTGAGAACACAAAACACAAACCAAAAATGTGATTATAAGCTCAATTAATACCCCTTGTTTTCTATTATTTAAATGTTGTTGTTGTACTATTTTATTTTATAGACTAATGATGCACTGGAGCCCGTTTTTGGATATCTGCACTAACATTACCCACTGTGTGAGAGGTGGCATGGTGTGTGTTTACTTGTCCTTTTGCCCCGTCTGTCTGCTGTGTGTACGTGTCTTACCAGTCTGAAATTGGCACCATGTGATCATCTGGCTGGTTTCCCACCATGTGATCAATGAAGTTTAAACCTCCCGGTGGACTACAAAGAAAAGAAGCAGGGGTAAAAAAAACATTGCAGGGGTACATTGTCATGAAGTTCTGTGAAGAAAAAAAAACTGAATACTTTGTTTTTATTTTTTGGCAAATGGAACTGTCAGAGACTCACAGGGTGGCCAACAGAGGATCCCTGAACAGAGGCTCTTTGTAGCCCGGCAGGAAAAGGCCTTTGTAGGGACTGAGGTACTCAATGAGGGTGTGTGTTGTATCTCCATACTGAGGAGAAAACACCAACACAACATTATTCTTCCTTCCCACTTGTTTGTGTGTTTTCACGTGAGGCTTACAAATGTGCGTCACTCTTTACGTACCGTTTGGACCACAGCATACTTGACCCTCCCCTGGCTGTCCTGCTCCTCCCAGGGCTCCTTGACAATTACAGCTCCTCGCTCTTTAGCTGTCTGTCAGTGGAGTTGTTTTGGGATCAGTTGGGAAGTGAAGTTTAACAACAGTGTTTATTCTTTCTGTCTGAAGACGGCTCCTAGAGCCCTCCAGTGGCTGAAGACAGATCTGCTCCCTATAAGTGCCGTATATATCTTATATCTTATATGAGGCTTATGTTGATTTATGTGTAAGGTCAGAGGTTATTCAGTCTCTTTGTAGCCACCTGATGGTCAACAGAGAGAGTTTATCCGAACCGCCGCTCTGACCTTGAGCAAAAAAAGAGGTCAAATGAAGCGCTAAACTTTAAAGCTACACTGTCAACACTGTCATGTTTGCCCCTGTTTCAACACACTGAGCACATAGTATGATGATACAAATCCTGTTCAGTTCATTTCTTTGAAACAGAATTGCAGCTTTTACACTGTGGTATTTAAACATGAAGCTGTCTGAAATGTAATAAATGGTGACTTTTTGATGGTTTTAAGCCATATCTGAGGCCAACTCTTGCAAGGAAACATCAGGTCATATTTTTCCTTGTCATTGTTACCTTGATTAAGAAGTCGCAGTCCTCCACTTGAAAGGCGATGTCTTTGACTCCGTCTCCATGCTTCATCAAGTGTTCTCCCATCTCTGAGGGAAAATGAAACCATGTTGACATGCAGACATAAAGCATGTCATGTTCTCTGCACTTTATCTTTCATACAGGCTCATGTATCGCGAAAACTTGCCTTCATTTCCAGGATTTAGTGGAGATTCGAACACAAATATGATCTGTGATAAGAGAGGAAGGGAGGTAGGAGAGGTTAATTAATGGTGGATACAGTGAGTGTTCAGTATTGAATCAGCTCCAGATGTCTGACTGCATACCTTGTCCTGTCTGATGACATGAGAAACCAACTCCCGGCTGCCGGTCTCCAAACCCTTATAGGCTAAAGCCTCGAAGCCCATCTTATCACTGTAGAACGAAGCTGCCTGCAAAGTCATTGTTTTGTTTAAAAGTATGTCAAACGATTGTAAAAAAATGCCCACTATATTTTTCCAGAGCTGAACGTGAACTATACACTTTCATCTCTTTAACCCAAAGATATAAAGTGTATAATTATATATGACAGAGAAAAGGACCAAATCTCAAAAAAACTAGAACCAGTATAAGTTTGCCATTTTTGTATTACAAAAATTAAAAAAATAAATTGTTTTATTATTTCTTTTCCACAGAAAGTACAGAGGCTTGAGGTTGCAGAGGCTACGGATGAAACAACTCGTGGTTATTTGAACTGTATATAAAGAGCAAATAAATGGTTATTATGTAAGATGCAGTTGTTTCTGTACATTTTAGAACACAGTAACTTATATTTAAGCAGCAAAAAGTATAAACAAGCATGATGAAGACACAGAATGCTCACACACACACACACACATAAGAATTGGATGTGCTTCGACTGCTGAACTCAGGAAAGTAAACGACTGGTCGCACGTCAGTGTTTGGACACTGACCTGTTTGGCATTGCCGACCCAGAAGGTGACATGATGAAACTTGATGAACCTTCCCCTTATGTGCTAAAAGGCAAAAGTACAATGGAAGAATTACACAAGTAAAAAATGAAACAAAGTATCCAACAGTCAAAAAACTCCCACAGGTATAAAAGATCAGTTCAACTGAAGACTTGTGTTGAAAGCTCACGTTAGCTGTAGGCTTAGAATGATTAATTTGTTCTACATTCTTCTTCTGCGAAACCGACAGTACTGCTGACACATCAAACTACATCACAGACTCCTGTCCATCACCAGAGGCAGCTTTAATCTTAC
Source organism: Cottus gobio (assembly GCA_023566465.1). Taxonomy (NCBI): domain Eukaryota; kingdom Metazoa; phylum Chordata; class Actinopteri; order Perciformes; family Cottidae; genus Cottus; species Cottus gobio. The sequence continues at coordinate 23,040,746 of CM042229.1, read as the reverse complement.
CTTCTCTCCTTTATCTGTGTAGCTCGTCTAAAAAGAAAGAAAGAAAAAAGAGAGACATCATTACGACTTCATTCTCAAGTGCTCAGACTAAACTACAGCCAATAGATCTCTGGTTCGTATCAACTGAAGATATAATTATCTCCTCAATTACTCAGCTGTGAGAATATCTAATGTGACCCCCCCCTCCTCCCCCCCAGCTTGGAGCACCTGCTCTTCATAATTGAGTATCTTACCATGTTGTGGTTGTAGACAGGCACAGTTCAAAGACCAAAACATCAGGGACTGGCCCGTGGAGGTGCCAATAAGTAGTGACTGGATGACCATCTGTGATTGGTCCTTTGGGATCTACACCCACCTGACCGCCTACTGCTGCACTTCAGCGAACAAGTTCAACAGTAGAGGTTTGTCATCTCTCCCGAGTCCAGTGTACTCAGAGCCTTAGTTAACACACTAACCTCAGCATAGGGGTTATAATGAGGTACAGATACTGCACTCACTCTAGTGTAGGATGGATTGTGACTCATTACAATCTGAAACAAAATGATGCATGCAGCATTTGTGGAGCTGAACTGGAATCGCAGCACTAAATAAAAATGCAGTGAGACAATCCTGGAAAATCCTGTTCTACACCTGAGATCCCTCTCTTGTTTTGCACCACCGGGGGGCGCAATATGATATGATACAAACAGAAACGGATACGCAATCATGTACTAATAAAACCACTAAGTAAATTCAGAAATGCCTACTCGTAAATTAACTGGTTTTGAATAATTCATCGTTGTATTATTATTCTCTGTGATAACTTATTATATCCCATTCATTTCATTTTCATAAGGACTCACATTGAAATAAGGATAAAAACAACGTTTTCCTTCTTGTTTTCAGTGTACCCTGTGTTTTACAGTATCTGGCACATCAAAAAGCCAGGGAATGACAGCAAATGTGCTCACGCAGCATTTCGTATAACGTTTTTGACTATCTTTGTGTTTGGAGTGAGGCGCTGTGTTGCTGTTGATGGTAATGGAGAGCATGCGATGTCAGGTCCAGGTTGTTAGACTGAGGAACAAAAATAGTGTCTGGCCCCAGCTACAGTGCTATAAAGTGCCTGGACATGCCAGATGTATGTCACACTGACTATCAGAGAGCTCCATGAGAAAGATGAGGATCACCCAGTCTTACAAATGTGCATAGATACTGGGTCCCTTTTAAGTTTAGAGGTCCAAATGAAAAAGAAAAAAACACATCAATGATTAATAGTCTATGTGTTTTTTATTATATTGATCAATTCATTTTTTTTGTCCATGTCACAAAATAGTCATAACATTCCCACCACTAGTTTCCAGTCTAACGTGCAGATCCCAAACGCCAAGATATTCAATTTAGAACAGAAAACAGCAAATCAACACATTTGAGAAGCTGGAACCAGATAATAGTTGGTAGTTTTGTTTTTCAAATAAGACGACATTTTCTAAAATTAACTGTGTGACCTTTGTTTCGAGCTCCCTTTCATGTGTCTCTCTTTTACAAGTGTTGCCATGACCGCTTATTTTAAGTATATTTTAGGAACGTTTTATAGCTCATTGACATCCATTGTTCACCTCATTTTCAAAGCTGTTCTTGTCTTTTTTTGAAAAATGAAACCAAAACCTTTTATTGTTGAAAATATTTTGAAAACCCTGCCCGGCTGTGACTGCTCTGGCTGTGCGTTGTTGTGCGCACGTACCTTGTGTTTGTGTGTATCCAGTTTGTGCCGCGCTGTGATTTTCTATTGGTGCGCTCCGGGAGCTCAGTGGCACCTGATTGGCTCAGCTGTGGGTGTGTGCGAGTCACTTTCGTGACTGTTGTAAATCCTAATTGGCCGGTACACATGCTGTGGCGCTATTGGTCCATGGTGTTCAGTGTCGTTCTTGGCTATTGGCTCGCGCATCTGTCATCCTAGAAGAATGCGGAAGTCGTGCAGTCTACTGAGTCACCGTTGTGTCAGCTGATTATTTCAGAGTAAGTAACTCGATTTATTTTTTAAAACGAAGTAACTTCCATGTAATGTATTGTGTGCGACGTGCTCTGATGCTGTCATGTGTGTGTGTCGGACGTGTGGAGCTTGAGCCGCTTCGCCGTTTTCTGTCGGTTAAAGAGCGCATTTTTACATCCGGTATCTGGCAGCTAGCAGGATGCTAACGTTTGCAAACACCGCACACACAAGCACTCACGCACGCACACTTTCGGTTTGTCAACTAGTCGCCTCCTCGCGCAGTGGCAGCCTGGAGTGAGGCTGTTGTCCACTTTCACTTTCACCTTCCACGTCTTTAAACTTTAGCCCCGTTATTCACACCTGTTGTGTTGTCACGAGTCAAACAGCAGCTGTTATCCAGCTGTGGGGAGCAGGACACTTACATCTGTGTTTTGGTAAGAGGCAGCTAGTCTCCCCCGGAATCCCCCACTGGACTGGACATTTATTTTATACTGCCCCCTTTTAAAAACTTCTTTTTTTTAATCCTACCATGATGGAGATTATATTGTACTGAATATTGTAGTTTGTGAGACTGTTGTTGTGTTGAGAAACATTTCTAATAATCAAAGAAAGTGTAATTATATCGAGTATTTTGTCTGCCCCATTTCTAAAGGTAGTAAGCTGATATTATTAATATTATTATATATGTTATGAAAAGCTTTGAGTACAGCTGTGTGCATCAGACTTATCTCTCCATATCTATTCAAGAGATGTCCTCCGATGATGACCTTAAAGGATGGAGAAACGTTTGCAGTGACCTTGAACTCAACAAGTCAGCTCTCACAAACCACATGTTTGACATTTTCTCCTGAATCTTTGTACAAAACAGTGCCGATGGACATTAAGAATCAATGAGCTCTTAAATCTTTTAGTTGGGTGCAATGTTTTTTTACTAAAAGCACATCTTCATCAGAGGACGCGCTCCACCACCTGCTACCAAACTAGCTGCCATAACCCCGATCGATAAAAGCCGATCGGGGTTATGGGTAAAAAGATAGGTTCGGGAAAGCATATCTTTTGAGATGATTGTATTTTCAATGCAAACAGGACACATTTTCAAACCTCTCAAAGTTCTCAAAAGAAGTTGGCCTATCAAATTCATATGGTGACTCAGGTATATTGTAGCTCTGTATCCCAGAACAAATGTTGATGGAAATCATTGTGAGCCGATGGCAGTGGGGATGTTATCTTGAAATAGTTAGAATCCATAAAAGGCCATAAAAGTTGGTTGGGAATTAATTATTAGTTCACAGCTGCAGCAATGGCGATATATCTGAAGGCAGGATGTGGTATGCACAGTGCTGGAAGTGTGTGTGTGTGTGTGTGTGTTTTGCTTCCTCCAGTGGGTTATTTCACTTCACAAGCATTATCTATAAACTGGTGTTAGATTTCTAAGGAAGAAGTTGTGGTACAAACCTTTTTCTTTCGGCTGATTCAATTTCCCCAAAACCTTTTATATTAGCACAATGATCACTGAAGGGTCGGTTGCAGTCTTGGCCGGCATTATGTGTCATGTGTGTTTGTATGCAGAGATAGTAGATGAGGGGAAGGAAGTTAATCCACCAAATTGTGCCTTGATAAAGAAATAGCCGTTCTACTCCCAAAACGTGATAGCCAGAGTCATGAATAGTGTGAGCGCTGCTGTTTGAGGAATACATGTTGCTGGGTGATTATTAAGAACGTGCACTAAGTACGCGGCGAACATGCAGAATTGCTTGCTGATACCTCTTTTTAGTCTCTTTTGGTCATTGTTTTGGTCTCACAGTCCACAAATCGTACTGTGTGGTTCAAACGGGCGCCTGTTTCCAGCCAACGAGCTCTCCTGAACCCACCGTACCCCGTTGATATGGCAGCTTTCTGTTCGGTTCTCCGGCCCCCCAATTGGACAAATAGTTAATGCAGCTTTAAAGGTCTTCTTGGTTGCTTCTCTGCTAAATATGTGTGTTTTGTTACCTGACAGTATGTTTTTAAAATAGTTTGACACTGTACTCCTTTTGAAGGTGACTCTCATTGCTTTGAGTTGGATTTTTATTTAAAACCAAATTCATGACTGGTTGCCTACATGTGGTGGTTTCTGTTTCCATGGCTGATCCCTTCTGATAAAATGAGTCATGAGTGGAGGTGAGTGAATGTAGAGTTTGCCCCTTGTAGCATGGCTTCTTTGAGAAGCTTGGCACCTAACGAGTGGGAGGGAGAAGAGTAAGCAATAGAGACTGAGCGAGGGCGGGAGGGAGGGAGGTATGTCATGCACTGGATTACAACCAGTGTGTGTTTGAGAGACGGAGACTGTGCAAGGGATTCAGCTTTTATTCAACCTTTTTAAAAGCACCGATTCAGCACTTTAAACGGGTAAGAGAAGACAACTTTGGGAACAGTATTTTTGTGAGTTGAGAGTAGTATTTTCTTTTCTCTTTTCTTTTTTTGTGGAGCTGTGTGCAAAAGGGGGGTGTGTCTGAAAAAAAAAAAGTCTCGGGAAGTAAGACGAGAGCACTTAAACAGCGAGAACTTTGATCCGGTTTCAAGTTGTCCTTGTAATCTGCGATTTATAGTTAAGTCCAGTCCTAAACACCAGAAAGTGAACACTGTGTCCACGTTTCGTCCAGCTGCCTGCGGGTTACTCACATTAAACATAGGCTGGGCTTCCTGACTGAGGAACAGGGCGAGAGGCAGTGGAATGCCAGTGTTACTTTCAATGTCGGTTCTCTAGTGAATCAAGTGTTGGCTCACTATTTCAGTGTGTCTTTTTTTTTGTTGAGCACCTTTCGGTGTGTAGGAGAGTTGTGGAGTTTGTACACGCCCGCTGTCTACATCAGCTCCTGCGGTTATCAGTTTTGGTGGCTCATAATCGGATGAGGAATGTTGAGTTTGTGTTTCCTGTATATTGGAGTCTTTCCCGTCGGTTCAGGTCGGGTCAGCTGATCCCCCCCCCAAGGCTTCCACCGCAGCGTCAGACTTCACACATGCGCCTGCTCGTCTGTCTGCAGCGCTGCATGTGTGTGCATGAGTGTGTTTACATTAACCTGACCTGATTTGTAGAGCGTACTCCTTGTACCAGACAGTTCTCACCTCGTATGGACCCACACGCTCTTCTTGAGAGCTTAAATTTGGGTTTTTTTCTTTTTTCTTCCCGCGGTGGGAGCAGTGGGCTGAATGATAAACTGTAAAGTGCATCCATGCTCAACTTCTTCCAACAATAAGATATGTTCTTAGTACAGTATACAGACAAAGGAAGGTTGGTTTTGTAGTCCAGTTTATGCAACACACACACACTCCACAATCGCCCACATACGTGTGCACACACCCAGTGTCTGAAGTTGGTGTGTTTTTTATGTTGGCAGGAGCCATCGCTGGCACGGCAGAGCCCAGTAGACGGGAGGAGAGGGAGGGATCTGAAAAGGAGCGCCCAGACCAACTGTCTACAGCCCTGGCTGGCAGCATGGTGAGCCAGTCACACTATATATATGTATATATATATATATATATATATATGTGTGTGTATGTATTGTTTATATTGTACTCTGCTTTCAAGGTAAAATGGTACGTTTCACGCAGGATATTGCACAATATTCTTACCAGCCTAAACAAAGCACAGGGTTTTGAGAAATGCTCAATGACTGGATGAGCAACTCCAACTTTTGCGACTTTTTAAAAAAAAAATGTATAATAACACGTGTGCTTTATGGCTGCACAGCAATATGATGATTTAAACAATGTATCCATTTTCTAATTCTAAGTAAACTGCTATGGTTTTTCAAACGCGTGAGTAAGAAAAAATTTTTTGGGGTTAGTGATCAACATTGCTATAAATAAGGGACAACTTTTGACTAAAGACGTTGTGTTCCATCCTTCAAGTCGATGCCTCCGGCTCTCTCTCGGATCCCAACCATCACGCTTGGCCATGTTTTGGAGTGGGAAGCCAGAGAGGGATCATGCAATTGCGGCTGCATAAGCGACTCTCACTAGTCGTTCACGGTCCTGCACGGAGACGGAAGATGGGATCTTTTGGGTACGCAAGTAATTGATAACAATTTAGCCACGGTCGGCACTAAACAGGCATTTCCGGGAAACCAATTTGAGCGAGTGAAAGTTGACTTTCCTTAGGCAGCGTCTCTTCTCCAACTACTTCTGGGCGCGTTCCTCAGTAGTTCCTCCTGCGTCAGTCAAAGTGTTGCCAAGCAGGTAATGGATGTTTGATGTAGCTCCCTGAATCGCATCTCCTGTACAAAACTCTCCTGTTCACATGAAGACGCTCACGGTGAAATGTCATAGCATCGAGCAAAACACCGAACCCCGACATGCATATTCAGTGACGGTCGTATTTGAACGTGGACGTCAGCTGAATGACCAACATGTGGAAAGACATGCTTGTGCTGTGAGCCGGTGTCCAGCATCACTCTGCTGCAGTTAAGTACTGGATCTGGATCTGTCTGCTTCTACCGACTGCCCTCTAGTGGATATTACTGTCTATTCAGCTCTTTAGCAAATCTGCGACTAAATGGGTTTTGTATTATATAACATTACCATGAAGGTAATTGGTGCCAAAAGAGATGGAGAAATAATCGTGCTGCTCTAAGTTGCTGCATGTTTGCGTTCCTTCTAAAAAAATGCTGAGTCTCCGATTTTTGCTCCACGCGAGTCGAGCAGTGGTTCATCTAATCATGCTGCATATGTGGGCCTTAGGGATGTGATTACACTGAAGCATTTAACATGCAAGATGCAAAGCTATTTATAGGACTCAACTTTTTGAAAGAGCAATGCCAGCTGTGCATTGTATTCGAAGGTAATTATTAAGTGTATATGACTGGCATGATGACTATATTTGACTCTTGACTCAGTTTCTTAGCTTAAATGTACTTAGACACAGGTACTCTTAATTAGATGTTAAATGCATATTCTTCTGCACGTTAAGCATTAAATATTGAAAGTACTGTATGTTGTACGTTTTGAAAATAGCTCCATTATCTGTGGTAACTTTGGAGAGAGAGCCCCATGGCCACATGATGGCCTGTCCCTTGTTTACTTTCTCAGTGAAAGTAAAGTAAATGTACTTCAGCCAAGACTCTCAGGGCTTTAAGAGCGCAGGAGCTTCGCCCAGATGAACGACAAACTCCTCTTGAAACTAATGGGCGCCGCTTTTGTGGGACAGAAATAGGAAGTGTAACATGACGATGTGTGTCCCAAGGTTCCGATCAACCGGGTCCACAGAATGCCACCATGGCCGGCTGCCCAGCTCTCGGCTTTTTCTAATGAGACACACAGTCGAGCTCTGGGCTTAATTGATGGCGGAGGCTGATGAACCAATACTGTGCCCGTCATGGCCCGCAGACCGCCGCTGGTCCTGCTGTCAGTACACTCAACAGTGATGCCTGGTGCACCTTTCTACGTCACTGCAACAGGTGTGAAGTTAAATCATTAGAGATCATCTAAAAAAAACATGCACAGACATCCGTATTGTTTGTGCAACATGGATATGCAGGTATGTTTTAGAAATGTGGTATAAAACTACCGTAGCGGGTCATTTTTAATTGTTTGGCCACAGCTAATGATATTTCTGTTGTTGATCCAAAGGTTCATTTCTCAGGTGGGATTGTGAGACCTTTGTTCCACAGGTAATATGACCTCTTAAACCTGTCTTGCGAAGCAGCCTTTAATTGTTTCCCAGCCTCCAAGCTTTTTTTTGCCGAAACAAAACGGGAAGTATTGAATTCATGCTGTCATCCACTCATGCTGGCGTATTGTTAGCGGGAGAATGCGAGCATGGAAACTAGGACAAAGGGGTTGTTTTACGCTGCCCTCAGTGCCCTCAGTGCGTTGTAATGCTACCTTGGTGGGGTTGTGAGGAACCCGCGAGGGAAGTTTCTGTGCCGGCAACATGCAATGATGTGCCACCGCTCCCCATATGATGATGAAACCTGCTCGCGTAAGGGTTGTATCACTTGTATGTGTTTCTTTCACCAGAGGTTCTCGGTTAGGCCAGAGGGTTCATTCCTGGCTGTGGTTAATAATTATTCTGTCACTCTACTTCAAGACACTTTGGCTTCAAGCACTGTTTGACCCTGCCCCGGATCCTGATGTCGGTCATGGGTGAAAGACAGGTAGCAATAAACCGTAGGACTAGAAAAGTGCTGTACAAGTACATGCTTTAGTACATCATAAAAATCAAAATCATCCCTCAGACTAAACTTTCTAATTTTTCACAGTTAGATGTGTCATACATACATATAGGATGCATTGCATCATTTTTATAATTGTACAGACAAAACTATTATAATTAGTTGGGAAAAACCTGTTTTTCTGCAGATTGTAGCATAGTTACAGGGTATGTATTTTACGATTGTAAAAGGCACTAGTTAAAGTTAAAAATAACTATATGCATTGACAGACACTCTGGAGTTTGACTGGCCCCATACAGTAACCTGATGCCTCCTAGTGCATTGTGCACGTCCTGCACGTTCTATAGCTGTGTGTCAACATGCTGGCCGGCTCTCTGCGTTGGTGACTCGCTGCCCTCCTTTCCTAAAATAAAAACGGAGACATAATCTGGTGCTCACTTTTGCGGCCATTCCAGGCCAGGCAGGGCGGGGCAGGGTGAGGGGGAGGGGGGGGTATTTTTAAGTTGTGTTTGTAACGTGGACCCACTCGACATTAGGCTGCAGTATTCAGGAATTCCTTTCCAAAGGTCCAGTGTTCAAATTAAAGTAAAGTTGATTTACACAAAACATATTTCTTTGAATGACACCAGCTGAGGTTATTACTGAAGGTCTGAATTATGAGTTTAACAGTCTTCTTATATAGTGTCACTAATCTCATTGAGCAGAGTCCATTTACCTGATGAGATGGAAGTCATACTGCACACGCGTGCACTTCATCAGGCCTCCTGCAGCACAAGGCATTATATATGGCCATATTGTGCCAACTTATTAGAAGTTTAAAGATAATTCAGACTAGGCATAAACAATGGTGACGTTTGTGAATTTGGATCGATCAAGTAGAATAATCTAGAAACGAGTAGTTTTATTGAGTGGAGTGTTGATGGATGCTTCCCACTGGACTGTCGTAAACGTGTTCTGCTTGCAGTGGAAACCATGATGTCTAAAACTGAAGCAGCATAAGGGTTAAACAAAAACTCAAACTAACTTAAATACATGCATGTATAGCAGGAAAACCAAGCTGCCAAATAAAGTTCTAATCAAAAACAAATGCAGCTACATCTAGTTTCAGTTTTCATTTACAGTAACTGGAGACCGACAGCAGGGGAAGTCTGCTGAACGGTGACGTTGGATGAACCGCTGACATGTTTTACTTTTATATAACGATTCCTTTGTGGTTTGTAACATTCATCCATACTGATTATTTTTCTTTTCGCTGTGGACGTCCTGTGCTTGTTAAGATGGCATCTGTATTTTAAACGCAGCAGAAACCTGAACTGTTTATAATCAGTATTAATTTACTGTTTGTGGGCCTGTGCATGCACTATAGAAGATGTAGGTGTTGCATCTTGCTGATGGCTGTAATTCTATGAGCATCATTGATATCCTCTCCTGCATAAATCAGAAACACTGTATAGGTGGTTAGAATGATACAGAAATACATAATTTGTAAATATAGACATTATTCAAGAGCTAATAGCTCATTACATATGAAGCCATAAGGTATGTTTATTGCAGATTTATGGTCTTAGTGGTAAAATCTGCTACCTACTGCTAATGCTAACAGTGGAGATTTCCTGCATTCAGTCTTTGTCAGCCTGGAGTTGGAATATGCATCAACCAGTATAACAGCTCTTCAATGGATTTGTATTTATGTCTTACAATGACTGTCTAGGAGTGTCTCGAATCCAGTCACAGGTGAATGTGTGCACCACCTGGTCCTACAATGCTTCAATATCAGGTGCTCTTTACAAAAAGGACTGCCATCATGAACATGAATGGCGGCAAGTTGCTCTCAAAGCAGTTGAAATGTGTGTCTTCGAGCTACATTTGAATTGTCAGACCTCTGATATTGTTGCCAGTGCCAAGTAAATCAATATACTTGGTTTGGAGGGTTTCTTTACTTGGAATACACTTAATTACAATAAATCAATACAATTGCAACCCCCCTTTGAAAAGTCCCTCCCGTTAAAATAAGGCTGTACAATGTAAAAGAATTGCATTAATTACACCCCCCCACCCATCCTATTTATAAGCGCTGCGTTGTGCATCCAGCCTTCATGCTACGTGTGCTGTGTTATACGTGTTACATAATGCGGGGTCATACAGCTGAAGGCGAGTGGCTGTCACGACTCTGCCTGGGAGGAGGTTGGGGTAAGAGGGGGAAGGGCTGTGTGTCCCCCTTTTATAGATTAAGGTGCACTGTACACGCCCGACGCATCCATGACCTTCCCTGATTTCAAGCTCAGGAGGGGGCCGCTGCTCGGCACTGTGCTGCAAAGCTGCGCTGCACTTGTGTAGGACAGTGCTGCAAAGACACTCGAGAAGCAGGTGAGGGCAAATTGCAGTCTGTGGAATGCTGTGTCACTGGACATCTCCGCATACACCCTTTCTCCTCAACACCCTCCCTCCTCTGTCCTCTGCCACGTAGTTTCCTCCCACACTAGATCAGATGCTGCCCATGCAAAACGTCTTTGTGTGATGGGAGGCTGTCCAAACCCCTTGCAGGTTGTCTCTCTGCTCCCCGTCTGTGCGCATGAGTTTGCTCCGGGCTGGGTGTTGTGTTCAGGACAGCCTGTGCTCCCGGCTACTAGCATACAGGGTGTGTGCTACTAGCATACAGTGTGTGTGCGCTTGGGCAGGTGGAGACACAGAGTACTGAGGTTGGTCACATGGCGCGGGCATGGAGGTTGGAGCATCTTCTGGTTGCCGGCGGTTCACTCTGAGCTGTGCCGCCTTGTTGCTGAGGGAGAAGCATATTTACGAGGAGATGTCGGTGAAGGGTGAACGAGGAGGGAGTGGGGGAGGAGCAAGGGATGAGAGGGAGATGAGGGGAGAAATGTGAGCATGTGGATGAGAGAGAGAGAGGGAGGTAGATGCGCATGCAGAGGGTGGAGCTTAGCATCCGGCAGTTCCCTCTGTCTTGCATTCCCTGCTGCTCTCTCTTCTCGCAGTTTCCCCCCCACCCCCCTTTCATCCCCTCCATCCATTCGCTACCTGGGAGATGGCACATCTGCAGTGATTTCATCACTTTAGCGTTCTCCTCGTCGCTCAGCTGATCGTGTGGACTGCCGCGCTGGTTTTGCCTCTTTATGGACCATCCTCCCTCTTTCGGCAGTGCAACAGGGGCTGTCTCCAGAAACCAGCGTGCTCTCTCTCTCCCCGCTCTGGGAGCGGTGGGGGGGGGTGGGGTGGGTTCCTGAATGAGAGCCGGGACTGGCGTGCCGGCTCACCGCAACTCCTGAGGAGGGGACAACGCACGGGAGCTGCAGACATTGGGGGGTTGGGTGGGGGAGCGAAGAGGGGCAGAGGGGTTCGGGGCGGCGGACGGTCTCCGGCAGGGGGAGGAATGGTGATGCCGGCTCCTCGTGCTCTGGTCGTGCTGCTGCTCTGTAGGCTGGGTGTCATTCAGGCACAGCCCTGCCTCTCCTCGACATGAGCTTCGCAGGAAGGGTGTCCTGCTCCATGCTCAACTGCTTTGTAAGTCCCCGGTTCGTTCCTCTTGCTGCTCGTCTTTGTTTGCGACTCTGTTTTCGGGCTGATTGTGTCTCAAAAGCCCTGGGTGGCCTAACTCGCCTGCTTGTGTGTGTGCCGGCCAAACTGGGGGGGGGATGGAGGGGGGAAGTCGACACACGTGAGCGCTGCAGTTATTAGTGAGAAACCCACACTCACTCCACACATAAATAATTGAATTACCTCGGTGTCTTCTCATGCATGTGATGATGCAAAGCTAATCAATTATTCTCATCACACCTCTGTTGTATGGAGGATCTTGTGCTGCCGGTGTGTTGATTGGGAGGGAGGTGTGTGTGTGTGTGTGTTGCTGAGAGCGAGCCTCAGAGTGGTGAAGTGTGTTCACTGCAGTGGACGGCCTGCATTTAGCACCATGTGGTATGTGGACGTTAAGGGGACAGAGGACTGATGTGGAACAGGTGTTTCTATGTTTGTGAGACGGTGGTGAACAGCACCGGCTGGCCTCGTGCCGCTGGGCCTGTAGCTGGTGATGCAGAGGTTAACCTGCCAGTGTCTACAGTATTCATTGCTTGATTAATATTATTAACTTAACACAACATTGTTTCACAATGTCAGACTTTGCATATTATTATTATTGCACAGAAACATACTTTAAGACTTTCCAAACTTTGTAAAAATATCACAAATGTGTTTCTCATTCATATATTTAGTATTGTGATCATTTTCTCTGAATTTTCTAAGGCTGACACATTTGGCATCCTATAACTGTGTGAATGTTTTAATGGTAAGAAAATACCCATCCAAATGTCATTGAAATAATCGGTTCAAACTTCTTATGTGTTATTTGTAAAGAACTAGAATATTCTTCTCGGCTCTGTGCCGAGTGCATAAACATGCTCACACACAGATGTTTAGGAGATATAATATTTACCAAGTTCACCGTCTTAGTTTTGACTGTCGGCATGCAAACATTTGTTAGTTATTACTCAACACAAAGGACAGCTGAGGCTGATGGGATATTTATGGGATAAGATTAGTTTCGCAGTTGTTTGGTCTCAACCTAAAGAATTTGATCAATTTAAATTTCAGCCTAATGAATGCGCTAGATGGATAATTAAGGGATGTCTAAAGTCATTACAATTCAGTGGGACATTAATGTGTGTACCAAGTATTACAGCAATCCACCCAGTAGTTGTTGAGACATTTAATTTAAAACCATAAATCTCACTCTCAGCGTGACACGTGAGAAAAGTCAGCAGATCACCGAAGTCCCTGGGCTTCATTATTACATTTCATTTCATGGTTGCCAGATGATGAATCGTAGCCAAATTAATTCAGTATATGTTGAGATATTTCTCTGGATAATCAGGGGATCCCTAGAGCTGGTAGGATTCATGATTTGGGGAATATGAATGTCCCCAAATCCTTGAATGTTCATTGCAATCCATCCAGTAGTTGTTGAGTTTTTCATTTTGGACTGAACTGGTGACTAGAGAGACCGACTTTATCATTCATAAGGCCACGCCACTAACGAGGCAAACAATTATCATACAATAAGAAGGGATATCTTTAAATATACATCAGTTCAAATGATACGAGCAAAACCATGTGTTGTACAATTGAGTGCACAGATCATCTATCTAGCATTTTAGCGCTGCCCAATGTGAGGCTAACACTGTCGGCGTTGGCTCCGTGTGTTTGATTCCCATCGTCGCGGCATGTGGGTCGCGTGCGTCGTAAAGCTGTCGTTGGATCAGGAAGATACGGTTCCCTTTCTCGTTCCTTGTCGCGACCCGACTTGGTCAGGCGTTGCACAATTTATGATCTCTCTTTCATATGTCTGGTGCAGCTGAGTCGACAGTTCCTCTCCTGCGTCAGCGTCTGTATAATTTAGTATCCACGCCTTCTGTCACTGATGTGGATCACAGTCGGTCTGGGCCTGTGGAGGAGGGCTGCAGCTTCGTGCTGAGTGTTGGTCGTCAGGACCATTTTTGTGATCCAACCACGGAAAAATAAAAAGCATCTTCGGTGACTGTTCCCTCTCTCCCCAACAGATCATGTTTATCTCTCTCTGCGATATGAATACAATGGTAATGGAACTATAAAAAGCCTAATTGAATTGGTCAAGATTTTTCCATGACTCAGATTCTGTCAACCCACCAGCTAAATGAATTAAGAGTGCAGACACCGCCAAAAGCTTTTTGGGCTTTAGGCGATATGACTTCTACTAGTGGGTCTTACCACCAAGAAGCAACACCGTCCTGTACTACATCCATATATCAATATCAATGTGTTCGGACACTGAGGAACCATAGCGTGCTGAAGGAGGACAAAATGCAACAATACGAGGAGGAGCATTTGTTTAGTTTTTAATGAGACGAATGGTATTCGGCACTTTTTGGCGCTCTTTCTCAGAAAGCATTGCCTTAAATCTTTGTCGATACACATCCAATTTATACCATCCAGTATGAGTTGTTTTCTCAATAAACATTGTTTGAATGTTTTGCTGCTCATGCCAATGCTAAGGCCTATATTGTAAACCAGTGGTTACATTTGCTAAATGTTACCTTCTGTTTTTTTTTGTTTTGTTTTTTATAAAAGAGGAACCAGTATCTTAAACATGCCTACATGGAAAGGTCACTTCTCTGTGTGCTTGTTGTTTCGGATCCATTCTGCTTATCAATCGCTGCCTCGTTTCCTCAGCTCTTTGAGAGCGGCCCAAGACTAAAATGGGAGTGATCATTCTTAACATGGTGGTCTATAAAATATTAACATGGTCGGAGAGAGAAAGCCGGGTGGAGAAATAAAAAGTGCATTTGGGAAGACTTGTCATACTCTGTCATCTTCGGTCTTGACCTATTACTTAGACTGCTCTCCTAAGCCAAGAAAAACCTCACCAGCTTGATTTTCATTTCTTAGTTGCTGCTTTTCATTCTGCCCCATCAGTGTGTCCTCTGTTTCCATCTTCCATCGTCCTTTTCTTACTTCCTATCGCCTCATTTGAGGTCATTTGTCACATTTCAGACGGTGGGCCGAGCTCTCGCTTATATTTTGTCCCAAACGGCCACTAACTGTACACCTAGAAGCAGAGGCATGTTACATGTTCCCCTCATATTTAGGAGGTCACCTCTGCACCATGTAGTGGTTCTCTAATCTGCACAACTCTTGGACAAAGCCCCAGTCAGATTAAGTAAATAATCTGGTGAGACAGCAAATTGTTTCCAAAAGCTTTTCAGAGAACGGGACTGTAAAAAGAGGTTGTTGTGTCCATGACAACCAGACACGTATTCATGCTTACTGGGCCTTTTGTGTTATTATTTTTTATTTTTCATTCACTCTCACGCAGAAATCTCTGGAAGACTGTTTTTCAAATAGGCTCTCCCCAGACGATTGCAGCCCTGAATGAGGCCGGCTGGTTGGGCTGGTTCTGCCCTCCACATGCCCGGCCACGTCGGAGCCGCCTGTCAGCTGCTGGCTGATAATGTCCCTGTACCGGCGATGCATGTAATCAAGACGCTGCATGTGTTGTACACGCTGACATGACACGATTATCATTGAGGAAATGCATGGAGGCGCATGCTGCATGCCCGTCAGCTCCAGCTTTTTGATTGCTGGGTGGGGGAGGGTGGGGGAGGGTGCGCAGGCTCACAGCAGTGACGAAGCAAAAAAACAAAACAAAAAAAAACGTGTCGGGCACAGGACAAGCTGTGCTCCATCTTTGTGAGTCGGCGAGGGAATATTCTGGTTTTAATCTTCTTTAAGCTGCTCGTCTGTCTGGTTGTGGTCGCACAATGCAACGGACCCCCGTCAGAAAACAGCGCCTCACTGTTTGTGTTTGCATGGAAACGTAGCGACAGTCATGAGCCCGGCCTGGATCCGTGTCGCCCGCCATGCGAAGGGACTGAAATACCAAGGTTATCAGCAGGAGAGGAGAAGTCTCCCTCTAAGCATGGCTACCCTGCCGTCTGTGCTTTAATGCAGCTCTTGTTTCTCCTTTCTGCCATAATAATGTGTGAGGTAAACTTTTTAATGTTTATAAAGTACGTTCAGCGCCCAGACATTTGTATGAGCCCTTCTGTGGCACATACAAATGTCTGTCAGGGATTGATGGAGCACCCAGAACAATATTTCAACCGTATAAAGTACACTGTGTCCTAGCCGGCTCTCGGAGGAGTGCAGTCACGGCTGCTTCATAAGAGAATTGAGTGAACGGGGCCAGGATCTACCGGATAGTGCAGCACAAGACGTATAGCATCGCGTGTGTGTGAAAAGATTGAATGTTTCTCTCAACTGATTTGTATTGAATTTCTGAAGGGGATGTCCTGTATCGATAGCTTCTCCAGTAATATATGATGACTGTCTGGCACGCCACAGTAAACTTTTATTCCCCCCCAAAAAAAGAAAAGTAGTCTGAGCCTGGATGGCCGGCTGGTGGCTCAGACTGCCCGGCAACAGTGTGTGAGATCCACGTTTAATGGCCCGCCCTTCGCAGGATGCCTCTGACTGATGGCCGCTGTCAAGGTCCAACCGTTCTCAGGTGGAAATAAGTAAAATTGATGACGCACAGCTGCCTCATGCGTCTGATGCTGAAGGCTGACTCAGGTCAAAGGTCAAGAGATTAGCAAGGTTGCATTGCAAAGGGAATCGGATGAGTTTACAAGTCTGAAACTGAGTACTAGAGTAGTTAATACAAGCGAGTTGGCCAATTTATGTTTATCTGCTTTCCATGTTTGGAAACTGATACAAATACGTCACACAACAAAAGTAGCTAACTTGGGATGTATATCTGGTATTACTACGAGTAGTGGGGCTAAAGTCTTCATGGTTATTCTGTGAAGACTTCCTATTTTCCATTCTAGTGGCATTGCATTCATGCAGCTAGAAAGAAGATCCCACCTCATTGAGTGTGTCACGTGGAGATGGAAAGACCGCATTAGCATGAACATAAAGGCATAATCTGAAGGAAATGGAGCCCACAGTAATACCAGACAGCTCTTAACGTTGGACCATCTTTTAAGGAGGAGACATCTCAAACAGCCTTGACGCCCACCTCCATGACTGCCATCAGCCCTTTCCATTTACTACAATTTATGGGGTTTAAAGTGGAAGGAAGACTGGCTTTGTGTCGTGATTTATCCCATTAATCTCCCCCACACAGAGACTCCCCACAGCAAGCCTTCAATACAAACTCGGCAGCGGCAAAGGGTTCTCCACCGGAGGATTTTGTTTAATCTGATGATTCATTGATTAATTGTAAGAAATGGTGAAAAATGACCGTACTCTGGAGCTGGTCATTTAAACCCATTCATTTGTCAACATTTCATGGTGACCAATGTTATGGTTGTGATCCATTTTTTTCTTTTTTTTATTTCAGACGTGCTCATGTCATGTTGGCAATAGGGAGATAATAAAGCCCCTCTGCCTTCTGTCAACACAGCTTTTATATCACAGAAGCTGATACATTATGCTTTGGCTATTACATTCTGCCTTTTGAAATCGAATGGTGAAGAGTTGGTGTCTTGTAGAGGAGGGGTTGTTGCTGTACGACCACTAACTCCTTCTGCCACCAGAAAGCCCAGTGGGTGGTATGCTTATCATGTGGATTCATCACCGGCTTGGAGCTTTGAATGACATGTGAACTGATTGGTAACATGGTGGGAGGTCTGCATGGTGAGACATCAAGGGCTTTCCTGCTGTAATATATTGCATGTTGCTGTGTTGTTGTTTTTTTGTCCAGAGACACAAGTCTTCAATGCCACAGTTCAGGCAGCCTCCCTCTGGTCCCCCTTCAGGAACCCAATGCTGTTTTCATTAAGGAACAGCATCGACATACGGCCGTACTCCGATGGTAAAGCCAAACCCAGCAGAGTAGTAGAAGAAGCAGTGTTCAGGCGGCCAGAAACCAAACTGGGTTCATCCTCTACCGCTGAGGTCACGGGATAGCTGCAGAAAATGGCAGAGAGAGGCTGGAAGGAAGGAGTGAAAGACACGGCTGCATGTCACAGCAGACAGGCACGGTCCTGGAGGATGTTGGACTTCTGTATACAGGGTCACAAATATGACCCAAACCAGGATAAGACTCCAAACCAGGACACTGGTGTACTTGTAAATCTTCATGTGTATATTTTGTTTATTCAGTGAGACGTTGACAGGGCAAATCCTTGCTCCTCGATCTGAGAGGGGCTCAACCTGCAAGGAGGAGGTTGACTGCCTCTTTGCTCTTCTGTCACCTTTGCTGCTTCTTGATGTGTTGCAGTCTAATTTTAGCCATCCGTCACAACACGTGTGCACTTCATGAGACTGTATTTGGGTGTTTCATTTTTTCCAGCAACCTTTTTTTGAAATGTAACTCGTGGGAGCAATTGGTTAAGTGACCCGAGCCGGGAATCGTTTGAACCTTGTAAGAAGTGGATGTAAGTGCATGACTCGTGAACTACTAGTCAGGTGTTTGAAATACTTTACTTAGTCCCAGTATATTTTGTTTGCACAAGGCTGGAACACCCAGTCACGAAGTGTACAGCTTCTTGGTATCCGTTGTCTATTACTGTTATTTGCACATGCAAAAACTACCTGCACAGCACCAGAGCAAACAGAATATTTAAAAGGTATGCAAAACGTGTGTTAATCAATCAAGGAAAATGCTTTTAGAATTGAGTGGTAAACATTTTAAAGTGACCTGACATGAGCTCACGTGCCTCCATTTCTAAAGGGAGTTTGGAATCTCGTAGTCAATATTTAATCTGCAATGTGAAGTCTGGGTTGGTGGGGATTGTGAAATTCCACCTGGCATGGATTTTACATCAAAGGCTAACCACCTTGATAAGTGCTTATGTAATTAACTTTGGGTTTGATTGTACAGACGTTCTTTTGTTTTTTAGAGGGCAATCAGCGTTATCGTGGTTTGATATTCCTGTTAATTACCTGGTCGTGTCGACTTAATGACAGCGGAGGTATTTGTCTGAACACCCCTGCTTTGTGTTTGTCTCCTTGCAGGGTGAAGAAGGGCCTCCCAGCCTGGAGTATATCAAGGCCAAGGACCTGTTCCCCCAGAAGGAGCTGGTGAAGGAGGATGAAAGCCTTCAGGTGAGCTGCATTCACCAACCGCTCCAGAGCCGGGGAAAGGGCCGAGTGGGGCCCCTCCAGATTATGACCTCGTCCTCAATCGCGCCTCCTGGCGTCACCAGAGCGTTCCTCTGAAACACCCTGATGAAGTCGCCACCGTGTGGAGTGGGATTGTCAAGATATTCCTCACAACCCAGCAGGCTTGAGGCCTGTCACCGAAGGAGCGATGATGACAGAGGCCTAGAAGGGCAATTCATTTATTTGTTTTTGTCATGGCTCTGCCTTTTATTAGTGTTCAACACATGAAAAAAAACGTAATCAGCCAACTCGGTGGATAACAAAATATTTGCATGTGAAAAGGGCTGCGGCCTCGATCTCTACAGCACCAGAGACATTTCTTTCAACATTTCTTCAAACAGATTCTGAATTATTCTACCACATTAAGATGAGGCATATGATAATAGAAGGAGAATCTTGAAAGCAGGCAGTTGAAAATGCTGACAATGTTGTTTTGTTGTTTTGTTGTGTACAGTATGAAAGGGCTAAGGAGTGATTCACTCCTCCCTGTAGGAGCAGGGTTGTCCCATGTGGGAGCTAAGGCAGCTCGCTTCAGGGGTTCTCCTACGTCAATGCTTTATCTAGTTGTCCAGGGTCTGGCATTCACTGGATTAGTATATCGCTTTGACGTGCTTTCCCCCTCCACTCTCTACTTAATTCATCTTCCAGCATTATAAATGTCCCACATGTCCTTCATGTGCATTTGATGACCATTAGCATTACCGTCCATACAACGCTACTATTGACTCGTGTCCAAGTCAAAACTATTATTTTACAGTTATTGTTTTATGAAAATTCACATTATTTACACGTTGGCCACATTAAAGTGGACATTTAATTGTTAAAAAAAAAATATTGGATCCCTTTTTATTGTTTTCTTTTTCCCTAAGGTTTTACTTCTAGGGGTCTGTATCCTCCACAGAAAAAGCAGAAGTCACTGCAGAGGATAAAGAGCGGGGCAGCCAAAAAGCATTTAGGTCACTGAAGTGAGAGAGATTTGTAAGTCTATTCCACGGTGACGATGCCAGTAGCGAAATTGTGAGGGATAACTTTCTCTGTGGCCTCCGTGGTGTTGAGTTTGTGCTCTCTGGCGGTGCGCTGGTTAATGGAGCTGGGCGTCATGTGTTTGCAGAACTGGACCAAAGGGTATGTTGCCCAGGCCGGGGTCACTAAATGTTGCATCAACCTGTTAAATAGTGCTGCTGTTCATATTAATATTATGTCTTCAGGGGGCTGTCGCATGCTTCGTGTGTCAAAGGTCCTGGTAGATTTCTTTATTTCCCGCTAAGCAAAGTGAAAACAGTGTCTAACAAAGTTTATGAGCTGTATCTTAACCCGGGTAGCCGAAAGGCATCGCTGCTTCTGTACAAAGAACTGCTCTCGTTTCAGTCGCCTCGCGACATTTTCCATGTTCCTGCTCTTTATGCGTTGCTTCCCCTCCACCTGCATCCACACCCGTAGTTCATCATCGTGTCTTTTATTTTATTTTATTCTTTGCATGCATGCAATCCCATGATAGATTCTCTGACAGCTGATGTGCTGACAGGCATTCCCTACCCCACCATATTTAATACTCTGCTGCCTTTCATCCTGTGTGCGTGCAGGATGCGGTGCATGCTTGCGGGTGCGTGTGCGTGTGTGTGTGTGTGCACACGTGCACACGTGCATGTCCTCACAGGCAGGCTGCTCCAACTGGAAGTCACGACTCACAAGTCAGTGTTATTCATGGGTCTTTCTTCTCTCTCTCTCTCTCTCTCTCTCTCGCTCTCTCTCGCTCGCTCATATTTCTGCTGCTGAAAGCTTGGTAGAGGAAACGTGACACAGTATCTTCTGCTGCTCTCGCTGGGTGCCTGTGACTCATGCGCCTACTTTTGGAGCACAGCTTGATTAATGCAGCTCCCAGCCTGTACAGCATGTTAACTATGGCGCTCTCAGTTGGACATGTTGGGTCTCTTCCCCGGCAGAGCACCACACAGCACGTTGTCATTTCAGCCATTTCTGCTGCTGTTAAGGAAAGACTTCATGCAAATGGACTACACTCCCTGATGCATGAATAAAGCACAGAACCTTACGATAAGGCGTTCTCCCTTTCCTCTTCTTTTTCATACAGTAAAACTGTATCTTGGTGGTTTTCAGCTTTGTTTGGGTGCCTGCTGTGTTTGTGAGCCTGTCAAAGTCTGATTTCAGACTTTCCACTTTTTTTTTGAAGTCCCAAAGCAGAGTGCCAGGGGGCCCGCTGCCTATATTTGGCTCTGTTAGTGTCTGACTGCAGAGTACTGCGTGCTCCATTTCCCAGGTTAAGCCGTACTCTTTCCCTCCTCATGCTTCCTGTCCCGGCTCACGTACACATTTTCAGTTAAAGAGCAACAGCAGGTGCAGCGATGCATGTCAGGGGTTTGATTGATGCTGGGTTTTTTTAACATAAGCTCTCTGGACCAACAGTCATCAAAAGCTTTTGACCCCTTGCCAATTGACAATATTCCTTTTTATTTATTTATTTTTAAGACAAAAATCCAGCTTGCCTGTGCACTAACTGAGGCCGCCTGTGCTTTTAGCTGCGTTGGCTAATGTTATTTCAAGTAAGCCTGATTTTTCTGACATCTTACCATATTCCCCATCTGCCCTGCTGCATGTCCCCTTTCAACATGCACCAGTGGGTCTTCGTGACTCAGCAGTGCATGCTAATGCAGGGTGAGGTAATGTTGTCTCCGAGCAACCCTGCTGTCCTCACCACCAACAGCTAAACAACGAGACCCGGGTCGCAATGCGTGGTCCCCGATGACGTATGATAAAGAACTGACGTCGGTGCAGGTGATCACACAGAAGTGACGACTCGGGGAACTGTGTGCAGAGGTTACGTAAACGAGGAAGTGAATGGGCATAACACAATCCTCAATTTGTCAGATGGGAGAGAGCGATGTCCGAGCTTTACTGTTTCACATCAGTCAGAAGGAATATTCTATGCAAGGTGAATGAAAGCGATTTATTCTCTGTAGGCCACATAATGTTATAGCAGTCATAAAAGGTCTTATGGAATAAAGGTCACTGGAATCTAAATGTTTAAATCACTTCAATAAGTAGTTCCAATAAACTGTGCTTCAGTGAACGCCTCCATCTTTATATGAATACAGACGTCTTTTAAAAGTCGACAACTGTAGCTGTGTGTTACTTCCACGTGCCCTGCTTTCAAAGCTGAAGCCCTAAGTGTGATAGGAGGAATCTTTTTTATTTACCTCTGTTGGGAACCAGTTCTCCTGATGTTTGGGTCTCTAGCATGGGCCGGGCTTGGCTGTGATGAAACGGGTACAGCAAGTAAGAATGTTAATGGTCAGTTTGAGATCCCTCACTGGTCTCCCAGCCCCGCCTCCTGTCCGCCTGCTCATTCAGGCTCATCGACGGGCCCTCCGAGCTCACAAAGGTCCTTCTGTGAACTACCATGTGCTCATTGGACGGCCACACATGCACACTGTTCCTCCCATGGCCCCCCTGTTTGTCATATCTGCAATGTCACTCAGTCCACAATCATTACCAGCTTAGTCTGGAGCAGCTCAAACGTTACCTGTTGGTTATGTTGTAGTGTAGAGTTTAGTTTGCGTAATGTTACGATATGATACTCGAGTTTTAGTTAACGTAACCACTTACAATGCTTTCCTTTTTTTTCAAAACTTTTTTTTGTTTTAAAGAAAAAACAAAATTGCAAAATGCATCATTGTTACATTTTGTCTGAATACAAAGCAGGTTTGCAAGATCTTAGCATAAATAAAAGGGGGCGACTGTGGCTCAGTGGTTAGCAAGTCGGTCTTTCAATCAGAAGGTCGGTGGTTCGATCCCCGGCTCCGGCAGTCTGCGTCGTTGTGTCCTTGAGCAAGACACTTAACCCTAATTGCTCACCGTTGCTGTGTCTACGGTCTACTGTATATCATGTAAGTCGCTTTGGATAAAAGCGTCAGCTAAATGAGATGTAATGTAATGTAATGTAATGTAAAAATCACAAAACTATGATTTTCAAATCAGGATATATTGAAAGAAGCAAACAGGACTAAGAATCTATCCGAGCATTTCAAGGCCAATTTGTTGAAATAGTTTTTTTTTTTTTTAGCCATGCGGGTAGTGAATGTCTCTTTGAGATTGTAATAACCTTGGTGATCCCCAAACATTGGGTTAATGTTACAAACGCTACAATTCTTACCTGATGTGGTGAACATGAACTATGGCGTGGCCTCACAGAGCCGCTAGCATAGACTCTTAGTCCTGTTAAGTTCTACATGAATATCTTCAATAATTAGAATCAGCTTGGAGAACATGGAGAGGACAGCTTTTGAAAATATAAATGTGGATATTCTGATTATGCTCCCAGTAGACCTAATAAACCCGATAATCGGGTGTTTTTGTCAAGGCTTCAGTATTCAGACCTCAACAGTCTGCTGGTTTTGTGTCTCCACAGGTGCCATTCGCAGTTCTTCAGGGGGAAGGGGTGGAATATCTTGGCTGTGCCGATGACTCCGTCATTGCCATTTCTAACTACAGGCTCCACATCAAGTTCAAGGACTCGGTCATCAATGTGAGTGCAAGTCTGAGAAAACAAACACACAGAAGAACCACAGAAGTAGAGTTTCCCTTCGGTCCGAATGGCACGAGTGTCCCTGAGATCTCAACAACTTCTACGCCACTGCAGCAGCCAACAGCAGGAGAGAGAGACAAGGCTATAATGTGTAGTTGGACGCACATAGACCCCCCCCCCCTCCTCCTCCTCCATATAAAATGTATAAACACATAATTGTGCTAACCAGGCAAATAAACCTCCAAGTATTTGACATGAAGTACCCATAAAGCGGTTTTCGTCATATCCCAGCGTAGTTGGCATGAAGCAGCGTGCACCAGAAAGCTACCACAGGGGCGGCGGGCCCCCTGATCTCCAGTCAGCGGAGGTTTAATGTGACATCCAGGCTCCAAAGGTCCGCCCCCCCCCCCCCCCCCCCCCCCCCACTGGCACTGACGTTCACTGCCTCGCTCCTGCTGACGTCAGGCCTTGCTTAAACACAAACGGTACAATTGTTTGCATTCACTGGCGACAGAATTCCTCCTCCTTTCCAAAGCCAAGTCATCTTTTCCAGAAGAATTCAGCTTATGGAAAGAACGAGGAGAAGGTGAGGGCAGATCACCAGGACGTTCAGGGTGCCTCTTTACGTTTACTTAAGTAGAGGAGAGTCGGATTAACGCATTGAGGTTGAACGTTTCTAGACAACAGTCCCTATCGAACCGCTTTCAGAGTCCTGCCTTGACCCCAGCAGCACAGATGAACCCTGTATCAATGCCAACAAGCCACGACCTCTAGATTAATATTTCACAATTGGTTTGCATGTTCACACACACACACACACACACACACACCTCATCCCCCTACTTCTAAGCTGTTTTCATGCCCTTTGCTCCCGTCCATGTTTGTCTCTCCATGATTTCCATTTGGCTCAGTTATCTCCCATTTCTCAACCTCTTTGATGTTTTCTTTCCTTTTAATTCTTCATTTCCTTTTGTCTCCTAATTGTTTTTGGTTTAATAGTTTTTCCATTTCCTCCTGTCTTGTGTCCTCCCTCCCTCTCTCCCTGTGTGTACTCCATGGTGTCACTGTGTTTTAGACCTACCCAGGTGTGGAGAGTGAGATATCTGTGAGTACCATATATGAAACGCCGCCCTCTGCCACTGTCTAGAACGTTTGAATCAGTCATTTTAAGCAATTACAGTGCGCTGAGGACGAATTGTAATTTAGACTCAATTCATACTGGATGTATTGTTGTCTGTGAAAGGAGAAACATTATTGCGGTGCAGGGTGTTAGCTGACCTTGAGAAGCACTTTTGTTTTACGCTATAAGACATGAAATGGGATTTACTCATTCATGTGTGGTGCTCAAACGGGTGTTGCATAAAGGTTTGACAAAAAGGGAAGTTGTGTGGGTGATTCTGTAAATGTTAGCAGTGCCTTTGTTAACACCTCAGTTCACAGGACCATTACAAAATGTAGAAAGCAGAATGGACAATCCTGCAGACCGCAGCTTCTATCTGTTGTTTGGTATAAACACAGAAGTCTGGAGGCAAAGTTAAAACACTTCTTCCCTCCACAGCGAGCTCATAAAGCCGTGCTATGTATACTCTAGCCTGGATTTTGTATGTATTAGACCCGAGGGTCGCAACCTCTTTACAGATAAGCCGTCTGCTCCGGCAGCGTCAGGCGGGTCACACCTGCACTCTGTCGCCCTCTACAGGTGCCTCTCAGGCTCATAGAGAGCGTGGAGAGCAGAGATATGTTCCAGCTGCACATCATCTGCAAAGACTCCAAAGTCGTCAGGTAAGGACAGCAGCTCGCTCGCACGCTAAACACGCTAAACATATGCAGGTGGACTGATGCGATTGAATTAATAATACAATAGTTTCTGTCTGGCCGTGAGGGGACAATTTATACCCACTACCACGCTTAACTGCTAATCAATATTCCCAGGTGTAAAATTAAAGGTTACAGGCTTACAGTTGTAATAAAGTAATGTTAATATAATTCCTCCATACTGTCCTCCTAAATTACCTAATGACATTAGTGATCATGGAGATCATGTCTTGTGTCCTCATTGTTAAAAAGGGTTATCCCTGCTTATCTAAATATAGTTACAGGGAGGAATACGGTCTTCTGATGCGTAGATGTTGCCAGAATAACAAAGGTATCATTAATAATGTTTTTATGTTCGGAAAGACCCGTACATGCATGTCTTTCTGTTTATGACGTCTCCTTTGGTTGGCATCAGTGTTAGCATGACAGCAGACTTCATGTCTGATTATGTGCAATAATGGTGAGACAATTAGTGGTTAATGAATTAACAGAAATGGAATCAAGGGCAGCTTTTGTAATCAATTGTTGTTTAAGTCATTTATATTGGAAAAACATCACTCAGCTACCGGTTGCATTTCTTCAAATGTGAGGCCTTGACTATACTATTATGGCATTAGGAATCATTTTCCATTTTGGATCATTGATCAAACTACACGGGCAGCACGTCATCTTGTGCTCTGGGAAGTTGTGATGGGCAATACTTTACTGTTTCTCAGTCTATACCCTAACACATTTACATTTAGGGTAACAATTCTTGACGCTAATGGAAGTAATCGTAGGTGCTACCTCGTTTTGTAAGAGATTATAACGTCAATACATCACTGAAACGTGGGTTTGAAAGCAGAAGATGGTGATCTAATCTGTTAAGTATTACGTCAAAATCAAATCCATATTAATTTATCTCATACACAGTACAATGTGTAGTGAAAACATGTTATACCTAGCTCCAGAAGCAACTGCCAAATATAAAATAAACCCTACGTTGTAACACTGCATTCATAGAGATGAAAAGGTCTTTCCTTTTCTTCCAGTTGATAGTCGTCACATTTAGCAACGCTGGTGTTGTTTTCACCTTGTGAGTCATCATGTTTAAATGTGGACCCACTGTAGCGGGAACTACCACAGAATTGGTTGTGAGTACTTTGCCAGATGTTGATATTTCTCCCTGTCTGACAGACATGCATATCAACACCTGGCAGAGTACTCACAACCACGGCTGTTGTAGATCGCGCTACAGCAGGTGTCTCCACGATGACGACGACCATGGTCTCTGGTGTTCATGGACATCTGTGACATTTAAAATGAGGGAATCCTTCAGATGCTCAGTGGCAGATGTGCCATCAATGGTTCCTCATTGTTCCATGAACATCTCCACAAATGAGTTCTTCTTGTTTTTCTTCCCCGCTACACAACGTTGTAACAAGGTATTTTGCAGTTGGGGTTCCCTTGTCTTTCTTATCTTCATGTTGGGTTGTCCACAGATGCCACTTTGCGACGTTCAAGCAGTGCCAGGAGTGGGTCAAGCGTCTGAACCGGGCCGTGGCTCACCCGGCCCGGCTGGAGAACCTGTTCGCTCTGGCCTATCATGCCTGGTGTCTGGGAGGCAACGCTGACGACGAAGACCAGCACATTCATCTCTGTCGCCCAGGTCAACACACACACACACACTCACACACACACACACACACTCCCACACACACACACTCCCACACACACTCCCACACACACACACACACACACTCCCACACACACACACACACAACAATCACTACTGAACTTACATTTCTGAACTGTGATTTCTTATTTTGTTAAAATGTTGACATGCCTAAGATAATCCCCTCTGCGTGTGCAGGTGACCACGTGCGTCAGAGGATGGAAATGGAGGTGAAGAGGATGGGCTTCGACACACAGAACGTCTGGAGAGTGTCGGACATAAACTGCAATTTCAAGTATGTCACAGATACTTTACCATAAATAGAAATGGCACCTCTGTCGATGCAGATAGCGGTACAACAGTGTCACTATAAAGAGTTGCGATGGTCGCTTACACAGGGAGTGGTGAGTGGTGGCGTTTCAAAGAGCTTTTTAAGAGCTGTGAAGGAGAGCAGGACTGGAATGAGGCCGGAGTGGTTGAGACACTAACTACAACATGTCCATCCTGAATAGATGACTAACAGCTTGTGGGTATATGTGTTGGCAGGTCTCAGCACTGTCTAGCAGTGTGAGCAGCACTTACATTGCTAGAGTATTATTATTATTATTATTATTATTATGTTATTATAAACATAGTCATCACCTCCTAATTCTTTTATTTGGTGTGACTTGCATTCACCCATGTTATCATTATAACTCATTACATTACATTTAGCTGACGCTTTTATCCAAAGCGACTTACAATAAGTGATTCCACCATGAGCACAAACAAGAATCAGAACAACAAGAATCAAGAAGGTACAATTTCGTCAAAAAGTTCAACTACAAAGTGCTATCAGTAAGAGCCATTTCAGTGCTACTATAGTGCTACATCCTTTATTCAAGATATAGTCGGAAAAGATGTGTTTTTAGTTTGCGACGGAAGATGTAGAGACTTTCTGCTGTTCTGATGTCAATGGGGAGCTCATTCCACCATCGAGGAGCCAGGACAGAGAACAGTCGAGACTTTGTGGAGTGTTTAGCTCTCAGTGACGGAGCTACAAGCCGATTGGCAGAAGCCGAGCGGAGCGCACGAGTTGGGGTGTAAGGTTTTACCATGTCCTGGATGTAGACTGGACCAGATCTGTTCGTAGCACGGTACATAGTACCAGTGTTTTGAAGAGGATGCGGGCGGCCACCGGTAACCAGTGAAGGTCGCGGAGGAGCGGAGTAGTGTGGGTGAATTTCAGGTTAAAGACCAGTCAAACTCCTTGTCTGAGAATCTGTAATCAAGTGATAGTTGTCTTTAAATCCATGGCTACACTGCGAACGGGAGCTGCTAAAGGTGCATTCTGCATACATGTAATGGTGGTAATTTTCCAAAATGTAACCATAAAATGCAGCAGATTAACTGACTTAGACTTCTTGTTTCCGTGTATTTCGCGATTAGCATCGTGGAGGCGGCTCAACAGTAGATAAATTAAATGCATTGCTGACGGTTGGAGACGTTTTTATGGACCTTTCGACGTACTTTTGCTGAGTATTCAATACTCAATAGATCTGCATGCAGTGGACTATTCCTTTTTAAATTCCTTCAACAACTCTGGTCTTTGTGTATACTGGCTCGCCTTTGTCTGACCTCTCAGGCCAGTAGCCCTCTCGCCAAGTCTTGAACAAGAACACAAACCTAACTGGCATTGTAGCAAGCTGTGTGTGTGTGTGTGTGTGTGTGTGTGTGTGTGTGTGTGTGTGTGTGTGTGTGTGTGTGTGTGTGTGTGTGTGTGTGTGTGTGTGTGTGTGTGTGTGTGTGTGTGTGTGTGTGTGTGTGTGTGTGTGTGTGTGTGTGTGTGTGTGTGTGTGTGTGTGTGTGTGTGTGTGTGTGTGTGTGTGTGTGTGTGTGTGTGTGTGTGTGTGTGTGTGTGTGTGTGTGTGTGTGTGTGTGTGTGTGTGTGTGTGTGTGTGTGTGTGTGTGTGTGTGTGTGTGTGTGTGTGTGTGTGTGTGAGAAACTTGTGTGTCTCCTTTGCTGTCTGGACAGATAAACACTACAAAAAAAAAGTCAGTCTGCTCAGAGGGCCCAAGAGAGCACGTCCTGCTGAGGGAGAAAGACACACAGGACAACTGGCTAATTAAACAGGCCGCAGCCTGCTGAGGCCCATGACTCAGCACAGTCTCTCTCTCTCTCTCTCTCACGCAGAGAGAGACGCACACATACTGTCTCTTCCCTCCGTAGACAGTCAGCAGGTGAATAGACGATGAAGAAAGTATCATGAGAGGATAAGGAAACCACAGAAAGATGGAGTCGGGCAGTCACACTTTGTGATTCGTTCTTGATTAAGTATTTACCTTGAAAAACAGGTTTTCTGTAGCTCAATGTCACTATTTTGTCTTGTTTTTTTCTCACTGAAAGCCTCTAGTTGCTTCCCTTCATTGAGCCTGGCTGTTGAATGTATGTAGTGGTATAAACTGCATTTAGTCTTTTAAAAGTCTGGTCCTTGTTGTCCACAGGCTGTGCTCCAGCTACCCACAGAAGCTTCTGGTTCCAATATGGATCACAGACAAGGAGCTGGAGAGCGTGGCGTCTTTCAGATCCTGGAAGAGGATCCCTGTGGTGGTCTACAGGTGGCTTCACTGACCTAGAGTCACACACACGCTGTCGCACGTTTTCGCAAATATGCACATTTGTGAGATCTACTTTTACTTTTACTGACTCTCTAACCTCGAACTCCAGGCACCAGAAGAACGGGGCGGTGATCTCCCGATGCAGCCAGCCTGAGATCAGCTGGTGGGGCTGGAGGAACACGGACGACGAGTACTTGGTGACATCCATCGCCAAGGCGTGTCAGATGGACACCGGAGCCAAGGGTACCTGTGGAGCGCAGGGCTGCCGGCAGCGTGGGGAAGCGCCCGACTCCTCCGATAGCGATTTTGGTAAAGCAGCTGGATTTATGCTTATGAAAACAATGTCCATTGTTCACGTCTCATTAATTTACGTACTTACAAAGTGAACGAACTACAGATTAATATGCTGAACATAAGTGCAGACGCAATACACCATTTTCAATTCCATTTATGCTCCCTTTCCTTGCTTGTTACATGCTTCCATTGTTTTAATGAAGTGCATGCAGTATACTGCATTATAATCATAACTTGAAAGGGTCTGACACATCTTGGCTGGATGCTCGACACCGGGCTGTAAAGGGAGTGGCGGCAGAGAGAAGTCTGGTTTGGTTGCATCCTCGGAGTTGATACTCTTCTTTCTCCGTGTTAGCTATTGAAAGGGGTTCGCTATAGCAGCTCTGTGGTTGTGTCATCAGGTGGAGATATTGATTTTCAGTAGGTTAATAATAGTCCGCGTCACTTCTCCGGTTTCCTCTTTCTCCTCCCATGCGTTCCCTCTCTTCCTCTCCCCGGCAGTTGGCTTCACGTAAGTCCACTCTTCATAATAAAAACCACCTCTCTGTCCTCCAGACTCCTCGCTGACGGGCGGCTCCGGCTGCGATGAAAACACTGTTCCACAGAAGCTGCTGATTCTGGACGCTCGCTCGTACACCGCTGCAGTGGCCAACCGGGCCAAGGGCGGCGGCTGCGAATGTGAAGGTCAGTGAGTGAAACCAAGCGTTCGAAAAATGGCATAAACTTATTTTGCCTGAATATTTGTTTTCAGGGCCAGATTTAGTGATTTTGGTTCCCTAGGCCAGTGGTTCTCAGTGATGTACCCCCTGTGAAATATGGTTTTCAGGCAAGTACCCCCTGACCAGTGCAAAGCATTACACAGCGCTGTGCCATCAGTGTCGGTTTCTGAACTTACACTTATATTTTATTGAATATTTATGAAATAACTATTTTTAAAGGATTTTTTTAATGGATGCTCATTTTAAATATATTTATAAAAAATCTCATGTAGCCTTACTTTTCACTCTTTCTCCAACTGGGAATGTGGGTTTTGGCAGTGGTAGAAGAAGAAGAAGAAAGAAATCACGTTCCGCTAATGTTCACAGGTTGTTTAGGAAAAGGGTTAACGTCTGTTCAAGCTTTCAATTCTATAAAACTGGATGGTTTCATGAATCATAATGCATTGTATTTTAATTGTTATATTTTGTGAATCAAATCTGAATCTGCAGTATAACAAGTAACAGAAAGCAAGTGGCTGCTGCCACCAGTGACTCGCTGCTTTAAGAGCGATGATAAAATCACCCCATGTTCATGTCTTCTGTGTTTGTATTTAGAGTACTACCCCAACTGCGAGGTGATGTTCATGGGAATGGCCAACATCCACGCCATCAGGAACAGCTTCCAGGCTCTGAGGACCGTCTGCAGTCAGATCCCGGACCCCGGAAAGTAAGTCGATCCGTTTGACCTTCATTTGCCCGCCCCTCCCTCCTCCTCCCTGGTTTTAATGGCTTCACCTCACAGTAAGGCAACACCACCCAGCGATGGGAGCGCTGCCACCATCCAGTCCCTTCCTGCTGGGGTGGCCAGCTGTCCGTCTGTACACACTGACAGTGGATACGTGTGTAATGCATTTCCATTTGTTCCTGGGTTTCCATCCGTGTTTTTCTTACATCTCCGATTGTATGTGTATTTTATGTGTGGTTGTATGCACACAAGTTATCCCAGCTGCTCTGATGTCACACCAGGTTATTTTAAGACTTGATGTTATTCTGATGGAGGTGTGTCACGATGTAGGGAGGCCCTCCATAGATATAGGTCAAAGGTATCCTCTTCTAACTCCATCAGCCTAACAGCCCAGTGTAACTTAACCCTGGGTTACCACAGCTCATGTATGTAGACGGTATCTGGGCCCCAGATATATTATATATCTCTCGATTTGTTCTTCTCTAATCAGTCCCCTCTGGTGTTTCTAGTTGGCTTTCGGCACTTGAGAGCACCCGTTGGCTGCAGCACCTGTCCGTCATGCTGAAGGCAGCCACCCTGGTGTGTTCTGCGGTGGAGAGGGAAGGCCGTCCTGTCCTGGTGCATTGTTCGGACGGGTGGGACCGCACACCCCAGATTGTAGCCCTCTCCAAGATCCTGCTTGACCCCTACTACAGGACGTTAGAGGTGAGAGTCTGACGCTTTGGCCACACAATGTTTCATGCGTTTGGATTTTAGACAAACAACTTGAGGAATAAACCAGGAGATGTCTCTTTTAAGTGTCTATTGTGAGTTTGAATATGGATTACAAAGGATTACATTGCTAAATCATATCGTCAAATAATAGCATCGTCAATAATAGTATGACTACCGTGTCGTCCGCAGGGCTTCCAGGTGCTTGTTGAGACTGAGTGGCTGGACTATGGTCATAAGTTCGGGGACCGCTGTGGCCACCAGGAGAACGCTGACGACGTCAGCGAGCAGTGTCCCGTCTTCCTGCAGTGGCTGGACTGTGTTCACCAGCTGCTCAAACAGTTCCCATGCCTCTTTGAGTTCAACGAGGCCTTCCTGGTGGGTGGTCGTACAGCGCTTTGAACCTTTCTGTTTTTCTAATATGGACTATGCACATCTTCATTTTGTGACTATTTCACCAATAAACCTCAAAGTGTGAGAGACGTGTTGCTAGGCGTTACATGAAACCATCTTTAATGACAGAATGCATGTCATCTGTGAATCTGTGAAACTTGAATGCTCTGTCTTCATGCTCCACGTGTGTCCAGGTCAAGTTGGTGCAGCACACATACTCGTGTCTTTACGGGACCTTCCTGTGTAACAATGCTCGCGAGAGGGAGATGAGGAACATCTACAAACGCACCTGCTCCGTGTGGTCTCTGCTTCGCAACGGAAACAAGAACTTCCAGAACTTCCTCTACATCCCCAGTCATGATATGGTACCTCCCACCAGTGTCCTTACACTTGTACTATTACTTTTAGGCTTTATTAATTTGTGACCCACCTGTTCAATACAGAAACAAGTGGAGGTGAAAGAACAGGGTTCACTTTGACTGAATTCTCACTTTCATCCTCAAACTGTATTTTTCATCAAAGATTTAAACTCACTTCAAGATTGAACACAGGCCACCCTAATCCTCTGAAAGATTTCTAAGAAAATAATAGAAATGGCCCTAATTCTCCACCCGCAGCAGTGTAGTACCCCAGTGCTAAGTACTGGGCACCGTCATTACTGTATGTTGACCTTCCCATCACTTGTTCGTCTGCCAGGTGCTGCAGCCAGTGTGCCACACACGAGCGTTGCAGCTGTGGACAGCTGTCTACCTGCCCACCTCCTCCCCCTGCACCGCCGTGGACGACTCCATGGAGCTCTACCTCCCCCCGAGTGTCACCGGAGATGAACTCACCTCCCGGTCCCTAGACAGGTGTGTTGGTTTGAATCTGATTGATTACACGGGATCTGTACTCATCAGCCATAGCAGTCCCTAAAGAAATGTAATATTCCTCATGTTACAGAGAGCCAGACTGCCCTCTACAGTCCTAAACAGAGAATTGCATCATTGCCATTTCTTCACCTGTGAATGTATGTATTTTCTGATTTCCAGACTTCCCAAGACCCGCTCCATGGACAACTTGCTTTCAGCTTTTGAGAACGGGATGCCCCTGACACGTACTTCCAGCGACCCAAATCTCAATAAGCACTGCCAGGAGGGTCGCTCTGCCCCAGAGTCCTCACCCGCCACGGAAGAAACCTCTGTGGACATCTCCGATGACGTCACACCTGACACTGGTCTGGACAGCAGTGAGGAGGAACCTCTGGAACAGAGTCCTGCCAAGACCCCAGAGGGTTCCCCGGGTGCAGAGAGCTGTGAAGACGCTGTGGAGGAGCCCTGTCTCACCACACAGCCCCTGCCCTCCCTACCCCTTTCCCCGGTCCTTCTCAGTGAGGACGTCCCACTCGCTCACACTCCCTTCCCCGCTCCAGTCCTTCAACAGGCTTTTCCTCCAATCCCTCCACTCCCACCTCCTCTGCTAGAGGCCGAGAGCCCCCGTAGGACTGCTGAAAGCACCACGTCACCCGCTCATAGATCACAGCCGTGCTTACCTCTCCCTTGCAAGGGCACCGAGCCTGCAGCCACAGCTCCCACGCCGCTGCTCGACGACCACACTGGCGGCCAAACAAACGGCTTCCAGGAATCCGCAGGCCTGCTGGCTCTGAAGCAGCAAACACCACTCCTTCCCATGGAGGACTCCACTGAGACTCTAACAGGTGAGGAAGAGCTTCCCCCCGCCCTGCCCCCAACTGTGAGCCAGGACCTCACCGAGAATAGTTTGAATGACGAGGAGGAGGAGGAGCCCGAGCCACAGCCCCAGGTTCAGCTGCAGAAGGAGAAAGAGGACACGAGGCCCGACGTAGTGAAAGGAAAAGAGCGCGTGTTAACCGTTGCAGTAGCTCCTGTAGACGCCAACCAGGTAGCACCTCGCCACCTGATCTCCCAGAGCCAGCTCACAGACCTGTCCCTGCTCGGCTCCCACTGGGAGAGCGTTCAAGGTCTGGTGCAGTCCGCCTGCAGCAGTGCCAGCCACTACGGCGTCAGCCGGGCCTTGCAGCACAACACCTACCAGAGCCGTCGGCTTGCCAGTAAGCTGCTCCGCTCCCAGGGCTTCCCCATCGCCAACGGGTCCCAGTGCTGCCGCAGAGAGGCCCTTTGTTACCCCAGCAGCCCTCTGCAGGCCGGCTGGCTGTCTGCTGCCCGGAGTGCCGGCTACACCGCCGCCGCCGCCCTCAACAGCTACTCCATGGCGGGTCATCAGCTCCTGCCCGTGTCATACTCCTCGCCCTCCGCTTCCAGCTCCCCTCCCCCACCCCAGGCCCCCGCTTACCTTGATGACGACGGGCTTCCGGTGCCCATGGATGCCGTGCAGCAGCGACTGCGGCAGATCGAGGCCGGCTACAAGCAGGAGGTGGAGGTGCTGAGGCAGCAGGTGCGACAGCTGCAGATGAGGCTGGAGAGCAAGCAATACAGCACCCCTCCCTCGGAGCCCGACATCGACTATGAGGACGACATTGTGAGTGTCATTATTGTCATCACTGAAAAAAACTGGCGTTTGCAGATGATTGCTTTTGATCCACAGGAAGTGTTCTCTCTTCTCACATTCCCGTCTGTCACCTGAGCTGGTCTTCTCTCTGTTTTCAGACCTGTCTGCGGGAATCGGACAACAGCAACGAGGAGGATTCTCTGTCCACCCACAGTGAGGACCGTCTGTCTGAGGGCAGCTGGGATCGAGTGGAGAGCAAGGACACAGAGGTCAGCGTCCTTTGGTGCTTCACTGCCTAAAAGGCTCTCTGTCTCAGCTTCACACCTTCCTTCTTCCCCCTCACCTGTATGTCTGGGAGCACCTTCGTTTACTCTGTTCTGATAGAGATGTCTGTGTGTAGGTCACGAGGTGGGTGCCTGATCACATGGCCTCCCATTGTTTCAACTGTGACTGTGAGTTCTGGATAGCCAAGAGACGTCATCACTGCAGGTGGGGCTTCTTGCTGTGTGTGTGTGTGTGTGTGTGTGTGTGTGTGTGTGTGTGTGTGTGTGTGTGTGTGTGTGTGTGTGTGTGTGTGTGTGTGTGTGTGTGTGTGTGTGTGTGTGTGTGTGTGTGTGTGTGTGTGTGTGTGTGTGTGTGTGTGTGTGTGTGTGTGTGTGTGTGTGTGTGTGTGTGTGTGTGTGTGTGTGTGTGTGTGTGTGTGTGTGTGTGTGTGTGTGTGTGTGTGTGTGTGTGTGTGTGTGTGTGTGTGTGTGTGTGAACCAATTGTGAAATATTAATACATCCCGAGACAAACATGTGAGAATGGGACCCGACTGCTCTGTGTTTATCTTGATGGCACGGAAAGATAAAGCTCAAATGCAAACTTTTTGTGAATAGGAAGACAATTCCTGTGTATTTTATATGGCCTGAAATAACAGCCAAGCGCCAATCCCATACTTTGGAGAACAATTCACTGTTTGCTATAAGGTCAAAATAATTATTGATAACAAAAGGACACAATTGTAAAAACACAAATAATCTAGCTGGACAGTTGGTGTATATTCTAGGAAGAAACATCCCTCTTCCCTCACAATATAGACTGAGGCTATGTGAGTTAGTATATTTATCAATAGTTAACAAAGTACATGGATAATATTGTCATAACAAGTTACCACTGCCCAAAATAATGAAAACACACTCTTTATTTAATGACAATATAAAAGCAAGAAACATTTAAGAATCTGTAACGAGCACAAATAATATTTTTATTATCAGTTTCTGTTAATTAAATCAACTAAAGTCTTGGTCATTATGAACGAGATCTCTCACTATTGTTCTCTGTGGTCTCAAAGTTTGAACAACTCATTTGGTGTTGAGCCGTTTCAGGAACACCTTGAGGATAACTTCTTCATTTGGCACTACAATCCCCTTTGGACTCGAGGATTAACTGATCCGATTATGGTGTTCAAGGTCACTGTGATCTCACAAAACAGGGTTTTGGGCCACAACTAAAAGTGTAATGTAGTAGTTATGAGTAACCCACGTCAAAGGTAAGTTTTTGCGCCAATTATGGTGTTTAATTTGAAACACAGGCGTCTCCTAAACCAGCCGACTGTATCAGTAGCTCGTGCCGCTGTAGCTCCGAGTGCACCCACACTAACATCTGAATTAATTTAGTTCACCAACTTCCTTTTGTGGTCTTCATCTTCAGGAACTGTGGCAATGTGTTCTGTAAAGACTGTTGTCACCTGAAGCTGCCCATCCCAGACCAGCAGCTGTACGACGCGGTGTTGGTCTGCAACACCTGCTACGACCTGCTCCTCGAGGCTCGCACCCGCGAGATCCGCAGCCAGCAGCTCAAGAAGGCCATCGCCGCAGCCTCCAGCTGAGAGACGCGTTGTGTAGCATGGCCTGCCTCGGCTCTGTCCTGCTCCTTTTGGACTGATTAGCTGAGCGCCCCGTTGTAACCCCAACCCACTGTGGTTTTGGCTGCAGGGGGGGAGAGAGGGCTGGGGGTGGTTGAGGGGAGGGAGAGGGGAAGCTGCAGGAATTCTTGCTCTTTGAGAGGCTCGGTTTGGGAGCGGAGATGCTCTGTGAGACAGTCGGAGGAGGAGGAGGGAAGGTGTGAGATAGAGGTGTGTCGGCGGGGGAGGTTTTCCTGGAGAACAAAACCTTCTGTTCAAAGACATTTTCAGCCTGAAGCACTGAGGCGTCGAGTGGCCTCCACACAGCTCGGTCCTCTAGCGGCGCCCTGCCCGAGACGCATCTCCAACCTGTCCACCCCATTAGAGTCACGCACCGTTAGTACCAAACACCTGCACCCTCCTTATAGACACTGTCTCGTACTTCAGAGGACAATCTATCACCCTTCCATGTGTCGGGGACTCCAAAGCCTTTACCTGTACTACTGGAGTGCTTTCAACTTTAAAAGAAAAAAAAATTGCTGCTACAGTATTTAAAAGTCTAATTTTGTATTCTTATTTTGTGCACTAGCTGTTGTGTATTTGAGGGGATCTGAGACCAAACTTGAGCAAAAAGGGAGAAATCTGCTGTTTACTTAGTCATTGCATCGTTTCCTTGGAGCCTGAATGTAATACGTAATGGATAACTGGATCGAGTTTATGTTCACGTGCATTTGGTGGGTCCGTATATGTGTGTTCATTGCTGCAATGTGTTTTCAAAATGATGTATATGCACAGTCAATGTGGTTCCGTCTTTATCAATGCTTTTCTCCAGTATAGCCATGTCGTGGCATTCGACGCTCTGAGGGATGTGCGTGGGCCGATGGACGGCGTGTTGCCCGTCTGTTTGTTTTGTGGGAAGTGTGCTTGACATGTCGAGAGGAAGAGAACACGGTAACGTTGGGCAAAGCAGATTTCTGTAATATCTACTTCTGATGTGAGAATATGACATCCAGAGGTACAGCGGGTGCTCTGTGACGGGACAGAGGGATGTTATTTCCTGCGGAGATGTGTGAATGAGTGGCGTGGTGTCCACGTGAAGCTTGATGTCCATCTGACTGACTCCTGCTCAGATTGCTAACTGGCAGTGAAGACTTTGCGGGAAAAGACTGAACAACGTGCTTTCTTGTTCTGCTTTGGGGAGTTTGGCCACAGTCCGCTTTTAAAAAGATGCGTTTGTGTCTCCTGGTTGTTCCTTGAGACAATAGTGCCATATTACTTTCTGTCTAATTTTACAGCCTTTCTTTTGTTCTGGATGGCAGCAGGTTTCTAATTGGCCACCTATCTCTATGTTTTAATGGGACAGATAGTTAGGAGCTTAATTGAGACAACTAAAGATTAACAGATGGGTCGGTTTGATAATGAGGCTAACCATTTCAAAGGATGACGGGATGTCACTGAGTTAGTTAACCTGTGTGGTTATCCATTCTCTAATATTTGGGATTTCTCTTATTTTCTTTTTTTCACACGGTGTTCATGAAGTCAAAATCTTTAAGAGGAACTCAGAAATGTAACATACAGAGTTTTCTGATCCGTAGTGGTGGCTAAAACATGTCACTTAATGAATAATTGTTGTAAAGAAATGCACTGTAAAAGTTAAATCCCATGGGTTAAAATAAAAGAGTATATCGTGGATCTGTTTGTTGCTTGTTCTTTTTACAGAGCTCTTCGATCGGTCTTCAGAGGGTCTAGGAATGTGTGCTTATTTTGTCTAAAGTGATGAGTGCAAAACATTATTGCCAGGAAAGCAGGCGACAATAAAGCTGAAAGATCACAATAAACCCAAAGAATGAAGAGGGCCAAACTCACTGTAATGCATTGGTAAATAAAAGATGGTGAAGAGTGTGATCGATAAAATACAACAACAATAAAGATTAACAAACATGGGAGATGAAGGTCAATGAGATGGGTGACAAGGAATCTGCGACTGTAATAATACACAAATCATATACACAAGTTATAGTTAACTGACTTTTTCAACATAAAACATAACTGACTATTTTGGCATGCTATAATACGCCTTTATGAATTTTTAGACATACTATATTATCATTTTGAAATTGATTTTTTAGACATACTGTACTATGACTTTCTTACTTTTTACTTTTTATTACTTTTTTCAACATCCTATACTATGTTTCCTCACATAATACAGTATGACTTTTGTCGACATATTATACAATATGTGATTTGTTTTGATAGACTTACTGCTTTGTGACTTTTTTTACATAACTTTTTTGAGATACTATAATATGACTTGAATTTTTTCAGCATGATATGATTTTCTTCAACATGCTATACTATTACTTTCTTTTCACGAACTACCCATGAAAATGTGTGTGATGTTGTTTTCCTAACTTCCCAGGAACGTTCAGTGCAACTGGATTATTGCAACATTTCCATAGAGTCCGTATCTTTAATCATATTTACAAAACTATATAGTCTACATTCATGTTTGACAGTTTTTTTTGTTGAAGATCTCTTCCCAAGCTTGGTTTCAGTACTGGACAGGGCTGCTGCACCTACACACCCTCTACATCCAACAGCGCTGTCCATGGTCCTGAAACAACAGCTATAAGTACCAGAGGTGGTTGTTCTTACGTTAGAAGCCTCTATTACGGTTTTTGAATACAGCTTTTAGTGTCCTTTGTTGTATTTTATCAGATCATTACTCTAAAGAAAGAAAAGTACAGGGATTAATCTGATCAAATGAATCTGTCCTTATTTACTAAGACTTTTTTAAAGACTTCTTTCAACATATACTGTTATCAGTTTTTTTAGTGTGACTTTTTTTATATATACACATTTGTATACATATACATATCATATATATATATATATATATATATATATATATATATATATATATATATATATATATATATATATATATATATATATATATATATATATATATATATATATATATATATATATAACTCAGCAAAAAAAGAAACGTCCCTTTTTCAGGACTGTGTATTTCAACAATAATGTTGTAATAATCCAAATAACTTTACAGATCTTCATTGTAAAGGGTTTAAACAATGTTTTCCATGCATGTTCAATTAACCATAATCAATTATCATGCACCTGTGGAATGGTCTTAAGACCTTAACAGCTTACAGAGAGTAGGCATTTAAGGTCACAGTTCTAAAAACGCAGGACACTAAAGAGACTTGTCTACCGACTGTGAAAAACACCCAAAGAAAGATGCCCAGGGTCCCTGCTCATCTGGTGAACGTGCATTAGGCTGCAGGGAGGCATGAGGACTGCTGATGTGGCCAGGGCAATACATTGCCATGTCCGCACTGTGAGACGCCTAAGACAGCGCTACAGGGAGACAGGAAGGACAGCTGATCATCCTCGCAGTGGAAGACCACGTGTAACAACACCTGCACAGGATACTTCAAGCAGCTGGTGGCCACACCAGATACTGACTGGTACTTTTGATTTTGAGCCTCCCTTCATTCAGGGACACATTATTCTATTTATGTTAGTCACATGTCTGTGAAACATTTTTAGTTGATGTCTTATGGTGTTGACTCTTGTAGTGTTCATACAAATATTTACACACATTAAGTTTACTGAAAGTAAAAACAGTTGAAAGTCAGAGGACGTTTCTTTTTTTGCTGACTATATATACAGTATGTATATATACAGTATGTATGTGTGTGTATGTATATATATATTTACATACTCAATATATATACTCATATATGGCCGACTGTGGATCAGTGGTTAGCAAGTCTGTCTTTCAATCAGAGGGTTGGCGGTTTGATCCCAGGCTCCGGTAGTCCATGTTGTTATGTCCTTGAGCAAGACACTTAACCCTAATTGTTCACCGTTACTGTGTCTACAGTCTACTGTATAGCATGTAAGTCGCTTTGGATAAAAGCGTCAGCTAAATGTAATGTAATGTATACACTGTTTTTGATGTGCCACTGAGCAACTTTCAAAGGCATGAACGAGGACCCTCCTCCAACGCTGTATCCTGTTCTACTCATTGATGCTTTTGCATTAGGGGCCCGTGCGCCACGGCCCCACCAGAGGGCGCTGTTGTACAGACAAAGTTATATGTTTCTGAAGCTGCTTGCCCAACTCCGCTTGGTAGAACTGACCCTACTGCACTCAACCAGAACCTTTTAGATCTGGAGTAGGGCCTGATGGTTGTTGAGGACTCTTCAAAGAAAACTCAACCATATGTTAAGGATTTCTTGAAGCCCCTCTAAATATATTTGTAAGTTCTTCCCTGTTGGATATTCAAGACACTTTTAGTTTTTTACAATTCATCCTATACTGATAATATGTCCAATTGATGTTAATGAGCATATCAAATGTGATGCTTTGCTTTTCAGCAAATAAATGATCCAAAAGTATATCAGGTAGTTAAAGTAATCTGAAAACCTCTGCTTCCATTAACGCATTAAAGAAAAGAACCACCAATGCTTTCCCTCCATTGGTACACTAGATATAGCTTTTCTATCAAGGTAGCAAGGTGTACTTGGTTGCTGGACTGCAAGGAGAACTTTCTGCAAATCAAATCAAGAGATCTTTCTATGATTTCACAATTATGGATTTATTTTCTCTAAAGATCCTTCCTCCTATGAATCATCACTTATTTCCTTTCTTGTGAAAAAGGGAATGAAATGGAAACATACATTGTTGTGCTTTACATGTTTTATTAACACACACACACACACACACACACACACACACACACACACACACACACACACACACACACCATAGCCACTTCCTCATTCCCTCATTCCTCTTCCTCATTCCTCATTCCCCAAGAATGTTTTAATAAAACATAAAATCGGTTAGTTTACTAGCCCCACCATCACCAAGTAACATTGTTTATTAATACATAAATGACAACAATCCAATACACACATCTCTCCACACATTTTGTTGCTAATACGTCTATAATCATGTTCCTTTGCAAAGCGTGCACTTTAGACATCCTATAGCTTCAACACCGATCCGGAACAAGCTGATACAGGATACTGTTCAGAACTGTACTGACAGTGTCAAATACAAGGACATTTGTAAAGGAACAAGAGGAAGTAAGAGATGAAAAGGTTCAGTCCACTAACAATCATATTCATCTATTTCCTCTGAGTTAATCCTCTGAGGGCCACCTCCAGTTACCTGTGGAGCAGCGAGCTGTCCGCATTG
The DNA here is from genome assembly GCA_023566465.1 of Cottus gobio. Lineage (NCBI taxonomy): Eukaryota > Metazoa > Chordata > Actinopteri > Perciformes > Cottidae > Cottus > Cottus gobio. The sequence continues at coordinate 22,998,934 of CM042229.1, read as the reverse complement.
ATGATTAACTCCATCAGATTCCCCTCAGTTCCCCTCAAACCCACCTCCCAATCACAGGACGCATTTCTATCTACAGCGTGAATAATGATTTTATTAGATCAGGCTCCCGCGCACCAGGAGCCCATTGATGGGCCCCCTCATTGGAGCTCTTATCAGTGAAGAGCTAAATTAGAGACGATGCCCGAAGGGGGAGGGGCCACTCTTTCTTTCCTGTTGGGGTATGGTGATAGATAAGTATAAGACCCCCTGCAAGAATGCGATGATCACACTGTAAAAAACAAGTCATTGTGTTGCTTCCCTCGGACGAGTTAGCCCCAAAATGCTGCAACTAATCCTGCCCGTTCTCCTGGCATCCTTCTGGACAACCTGCGCAGAAGCAGGAGGTAAGTCTGCTTTCTTTTCATGGACAAACAACTGGAGGTTTTCTTTACATGTCATTTGTAAAACAGTAAAGGTTTTACGGAAATTGGTTAATTAACTGAATACATTTATACTCTAATATTACTAGAATTACTGCAGAATTTAACCCCATCTTTTGATATGTTTCTTATATTTCTGATCAAAAGCGGTGAGCTGTGAAGAATGCGAGTGATTGATGATCAATATCTGAATTTATGTAAGCTATAATTCCTAGTAATTATGAACAATACCGTGAAAGAATACATCAGAACGCTTCTCAATGAGATTTTTCTTTTTACAACAATTATTCCAACCATGTCAGTCACTATTCAATTATAAAGTTGATCTATTGCAGAATCCCGAGAATAAAAAAAAGACAGAACTCCAAAAATAGATTCAGAAAGATGTTCTGCAGTGGAAAAAAAAAAAATGAGCCGAGGAGGCACGACTCCCCACATGAGAGAGAGGCTGCTCCGCGCCAAAAGCGCCTGCGTGACGCTCTCCACACACACACCTGCCCGGTCCAAAGCACTGCCTGCTGTGGCCCCCCGCGCGCCTCCTTATGTCCGGCATCTCATCTGCAACTTGCATGTTCACCACGTGACCCCGGTTCAAGAGCAGATAGGATTCAGAGATCCTGTATCAACTGAGCCAAAGGCAGAGGCTGCCATCCGACCGACGAGCTGAGATTCCCTCAGTGCCCCTGTGGTCCGGACACCTCTCTCTCTCTCTCTCTCTCTCTCTCTCTCTCACTCACTCTCTCTCTCTCTCTCTCTCTCTCTCTCTCTCTCTCTCTCTCTCTCTCTCTCTCTCTCTCTCTCTCTCTCTCTCGTGCACCTGCTCAGATCCCCACTGAGCCAATGATGGTCGTCTGCGTACTCGTTGCCGCAGAGAGGCGCGTCGAGCTGCGCAAGCCAATGTCTCCGAATTCACAGCAGGTGATTCCGAGGCGTTAATTTCAGAAAATAAATCCCCGTTGTTTGGCACCGGGACTCTAATGAGGTAAATTAGCACGAACTGCTGACTGGTGCTGAACTGACGAAACCTTTTGGTCCGCGCAATCAATCATTGGTGAACAAATGCTCAAGAACATGTCACAATCGCTCTCCTGATGGGTTTTTCTTATGAAGTCCAAATGGTTATCTTTTACATATAACTAAATTATGATTTATTATTAATGTTGGGATACTCCAAATGCTGTGAAGTCAAATTAAGCCATTTTAAGAGACAGACCAGCCATATGAATACTGCAGAGAGGGATGTTTTACTGGAGAGACTACTTCAACACTTTCTTTTAACGTAGTCCAAAGCTCAAATATATAATAATTGACCGGATCGTTGAGTTATATAACGACCGTTTTATTTTCCCTTGCGATATAACTGCAAATGTTTAAGGTATTCTTTAAATATATTGTTAATATATTTAGATTTTTGAGAAAGAGCACAGTGCGTATGGCACTGGAACTATTGAACACACTAAATGTAACCCATTATTTGCCATTTGACGCTCCTTCGTGCCGCGTCCTCGCCTCTCACGTGCGCGCAGAGTGGAGCGCCTGCAGCGCGTTGTCTGTATAGTTGTCGGTGTATCTCATTGCCAACTAAACACCCGCAGCTATGGATAGCATGTGCATAATAAAACATGCTTGTGGGGAAAAGGGAACCCTTATCAGGACAAACGCTCTCTTTTCAAATGTGTAGGGAAAAAAACTAATTGTATTGAGGACCCTGAATCTCTCGCCCCATCTCGAAGTTCTTTTGAGGGGTACATGGATTGGCAGAGCGAGCCCGGTCTCGAGCTCTGTTTTCCTTTTGAACCGTGTTGTCGTGTGGCTCAGACACAATAACATGAAAAGATCCGTCTGCGCGGCGCGTTTCCACCGTGGTCGACGCGCGGCCAGCCGCGGCCTATTTGTTTTCCTTTCGCCGTCTTTTGTTTTTCTTCTCGACAGTTTCCTCAGTCTGCTCTCTTGATAAAGTTGAAATCCATACATGTTGTTCATGAGCTCTGCGCCGCGCGAGAGATCAAAGCCGAGCACCGATTGGTCAAGAATTGTGCGGACAGTAATCTGATTGGCTGTTATCAAAACAAGCGACGAGGAGCCGTAAAGAAAAAAATGGCGAGTCTACTAACAGATAGTGATGGACGAAGTATTCCGATCCATTAAGTAAGGAAAACTAACAATACCACACTGTAAATACAAAACAATAGGCTATGTTTCAATAATTAAATACATTTGTTGTTACTACTATGTTGTGCTGCTCAGCAGCAGGTTCAGAATTGGAATAACTCATAAAAGTGGTTTGTACGATTGATTAAACTAATAATTCAATCATTATTTACTAGTCCTCCATTAAGAATTAGGGAAGTACTTGTTAATGATTCAGAAAATAGTACTAGCTGTACCCATATTTTATTAACTCATATTATTTATGAAATTTAGTAACAACAACTATGGGTGCCAAATAAAAATAAAATACTGACATACCTCCAATTTGTACTTTAGTGCCGTATCAACAAATGCACTTTCCACCATGCTTACACATAAAACATGAGCAAACATGTGGCCTGGCCTCAATCCAGATTTCTGATTTCAGAGAATGATGATTTTCACAGCCCATGCTGTCATACAAATGATCTTTTAATACCCTCCGCAGCCGGCAGCAGTCACAGAGTAACAAGACATTTCTTTTCTTCCTCTGCATCATTCATGTTCCACTCGCACACAAAGCCTGCAACAAGATGTAACAATGTACCAAATAAGTGAGCGTCTCTTTATTTACTGCAACCAGTATATGAATGAAGGCACCAGTGAATACAATATGAAACACCTGCCAAAAAAAAAAACATGTTTATTTTCAGTACCCATTATCATGCCGCGCAGGAGGAAACAGCGTACCGACATGGCAAAGAAACCAAACACCGACTTCCTTCACAAACACCGGGAGAAGTCACCGGTCGAGTAACACAGCGGGAGACCCTCCCCGTATTTTTTCAATGGCATGTGTGTTGTTCATAAATATTTGATTTGTGAGATAGCTGCAGATATTTGTCTCTGAGTGAGGGTGGAAACATGCAAACCAATTGTGAAATATTAATACATCCCGAGACAAACATGTGAGAATGGGACCCGACTGCTCTGTGTTTATCTTGATAGCACGGAAAGATAAAGCTCAAACGCAAACTTCTTGTGAATAGGAAGACAATTCCTGTGTATTTAGTATGGCCTAGAATAACAGCCGAGAGCCAATCCCATACATTAGAGAACAATTCACTGTTTGCTTTACGGTCAAAGGGACACAATTAATCTAGCTGGACAGTGTGTACATTCTAGGAAGAAACATCCCGCTTCCCTCACAATATAGACTGAGACGTGTGTGTGTGTGTGTGTGTGTGTGTGTGAGAGATCTTTACATTATTGGCTGTTGATGTTGATGTTTTTGAATTGTCTGAGTTTCAGATTGGTGCTATCAGTCCCAGTTCTCCTGTGATCATCAGTGCAATGGTGAGCTTATTAAATACAAGAAGTGTAACATTATTTGATCATAAAAAATAACTTTATTTATATGGTACTTCAAAGTTACAAAGTGCTTCACATAGGACATAAATACAACAGATGTAAAGAGCAATATAATGCAAACAGTTAAAATAAAGAACAATTTTAATTAAATCAAAACAACAAACGCAGGGAAAGCACAGAATAAAAGGTTTGAGAAAATTATATTGAAAATAATATATTTAAAAGAGCCTGATTGCTGGTTGTTTCCGAAGCCGAGGGGCCTTGATTGAAGAGGCTCCTCTGGTTTTCTTGGGAATTACTAATCGAGACATACCACATCCAGGGCAAGGCACAGGCTCATATGGGGTAGTAAGTCAGAAATATAATCAGGAGCCAATCCCATATATGCCTAAGTGTGAAGAAATCTTACAAATTTAGGAATCTGAACCCAATATAATAACTTCTGATCACGTTATTATATGATCATGACAGACATATTGTTTGTTCAGTTGCAAAATGTATATGATGCTTTTGGAATAATGCCTGTCAGCTCCTAAAAGGTCATTACAAGCCCTGAGTGCTGTCTCGGTGCTTTGACTTGTTGAACTCCTTTTTCTTGATTTAGCGCCAGACAATTGGAACCACGCCAACTCCAACTGTAAAGGAAGGAACCAGTCGCCCATCAACATCGTTACCAGAAAGACTTTGAAAGACGAGCTGCTGACCCCTTTCCGGTTCGACAACTACCAGCAGAGCTTCAGAAGCACAATCAAGAACAACGGCCACTCGGGTGAGCATCATTTCCATTTTCCATCAGATGAGCCATCAGTGCTGTGGAGCCGTTGTGTGACGTCTGTGTGTCCGATGCGTGCCCACTCCAGTTCAGGTTGGAGTTCCTAACCTGAGCACCATCTCCGGTGGAAGCCTGCCCACCAGCTACAAGGCTGTACAGTTCCACCTGCACTGGGGCCACAATGGAGGGCCTGGCTCCGAACACACCATCGATGGGGAGCAGTATCCCATGGAGGTATACCTTACTACGCAAAACACACTCATCCTGTCTGCAGTCAAGTTATCATTTGAAGCTGGTTTGCTAACAAGCTGAAAACCCAAACCAACAATTTGAACGATCACAAAATTGCAGGCTTTCCCTATAAATGGAATGATTCAAATATGTATGTGAATATACTGTGAATCTAAAGGATAAGGCAGTGTTCTATATTGGTTCCCATTAAAAGACCGAGACTAACAGTGCATTAGTCCGTCCTTCAATACCTCCCGACCTCTCTAGTGTCTTCGGCTCCCAGCCTCAAGCCCATTCATGCTTTACTCAAGACATGAATATTTAAAAAAAAAAAAAAAAGATTGTTTTTTTTATTAGCTCCCTGGACACTGAGGTTCAAGCAAATGTTACTCAAATATGCGTAAATACTGCATTTGTTACGATCTATTTTCTGCCACGAGTTTGACGTGCTTGTGAGTATTTCTGGCAGCAGGATGGCGTATGAAGGGCTGACTGAGAATACATTTGTTGCAGTAAAGGAACGTGTCACCCAGTTTGATGATGTGGCATATTGATATCTTATTGTGAATAATATGTCTTTTTAAAACAATGGAGCTCTATAAATACACACAGACTTAGTATGATAAATTCATCGTTGTCTTTTGTCTTTTTGTGGAATATGTAGACAAAATAAAAAACTAGAACATTTCGAAATTTTTATGTGTGGCGACTACTGCCGTAAGACGTCGCAAAACATATATTACCTGTAGTGAGGTTTAGAAAGTTTGTGGGATTCCACGACACAATTGTACAAGAAAGCACAATAAAATATTTCCTATGTTTTGTACTAAGAATTATGCCTGAAGAGTGAAAATTGTGGAGTGAATGGCAATTTACAAATATCTTTTTCACAAGCGTCTGAAGCTGCTCCGTGCTCTAGCGATGACATCACATGCTCTGACCTGCGCCATACACTGTGGGGCGACTGTGGCTCAGTGGTTAGCAGGTCCGTCTTACAATCAGAGGATCGGTGGTTCAATCCCAGGCTCCGCTAGTCCATGTCGATGTGTCCTTGAGCAAGACACTTAACCCTCATTGCTCACCGTTGCTGTGTCTACGGTCTACTGTATATCATGTAAGTCGCTTTGGATAAAAGCGTCAGCTAAATGTAATGTAATGTAATACACACCCATTGTAAACTAAGAAACGGTTCGAAAATGTTCCTAAACTTGAACAATGATTACATGAAAACTGTGCTAGCTATCAAAAAATGCCCAATTAGGAAAATAAACTCCATCCTTTTGTCAAAGGTTCAATCATTTCTCTACGTTAAAGTATGGCGAGTCACTATGGGCATAAAGACTTTTTTGCTCTCTTCACGCCAAAACCCCATTCAAGTGAATGGAACAATTTCTCGCTGTTTTTGGCGCTTTTCAAAGAAACGGCCAGCCGAATATCTTAGAAAAGTCATTTCACACGATTCCTGATCAGGCCGCACATTTTGATGTGTTTTTTACGCATGTGCTGGTAACACTGAGCGATGAGTTACAGTCCAAAGTTTGAGGAAGAAGGAGAATAAGAAGAAGAAGATTAAGCCCGTAGGAGAACATGCAGTGTGCTTATATCCAAAAATACTGATTAGGCTCTTAAACTTGTTTTTTTTAAGGGTAAACCAATTTACTGTTACTAAATGGTTATTGTTGGTATGAAAGCTTTATCTATCAATTAAGTCCTTTCAGACACATTTTTGATTAAGAAGCGATGAACCTGAACTGATATCGTAGGTATTGTTCGAGCAGGAAATATTCTCAACAAATTTAGCAATGGCTGTAAACTGATAAAATCGTGACTTTTTAATTTTTTATTCATTAATAACACTTCTACACTGTAAAAAGCGGTAACATCAGTCCTTTTGCCTCGACAGCTGCACATTGTTCACATGAAGCACCATTACACGGATCTGGTAACAGCACTATCAGACCCACAGGGAGTGACAGTCCTTGGGTTCTTCTACGAGGTAATCATATTGATGACAGTTTTGAAATCAAACTGCTACGGCCGAACATGACCTCAAGTCGGTCTGAAACAGAGCTGAAATGTGTATATTTACATTCTCAGAGGTCCAGTAGTGCAAACCGGAAGTACGAGCCCATCATCAACGCTCTGAAAAGCATCAAAGCTGCAAGTATGGACTGAGGTTCAAAATAACCAGCTGAAGACACGGCTGCACAGCGGTGCTGCTCACGTTCCTCTGTGGTGTTTCTGTTTTCAGATGGAAATGCCTCTTTGCATTCCATCTCCCTGGCACAACTAATCCCACCTGAGCACAACCTGACCAGCTACTACCGCTACAAGGGCTCTCTGACCACCCCAGGGTGCACCGAGGCCGTCATTTGGACTTTGTTTGAGAATCCCATCCCCCTGAGCATGGAACAGGTCAGGACCATGGACCAGAACAAGTGAAGGAATGCAAGATGATTGTTTTTAAATGCTCTTTCTGTCTTTTGGTTATAAAGGGACAGGTTCTGTTACTAAAGCCATTGAAAGTTTCCCTGAATGCTGAGAATGTGTTAAGATCCTTTACAAGTATACCAAATTATAAAAATTACTAATTAATGAGGTATTGAAGAAGAAAAAAGAATGCTCTGTCACACAAGTATGTCTTTTCTTTTGTACTGTTCTCTAATCTTAGTTTTCTTTTTTTGGGGGGGTGGAATTCTGAATTATTTCACCTCTGTGTGCCTCCATTAGGGTATTTAAAGGGGGGGATGTGTTGGAATTTGGTGGAACTCATAGACATCTAAAATCTGACAAGGGGCCCCAACTAGACACTGCTCTTTTGTAAGCAGTCGCATAACTTGGGGTAACCACTTTACCAATGTACGGTATTTCATAAGCATTTGTGTTCTTGTAAAATGGACATTTCTCTCTGTAGAGGAGCAACACTATTAAGCATAAAATGGAAATACTCAAAGTCCTTCAATATTATATATAGGTAATGTACTTAGTTACATTCCTGAATGTACAAGTCCAGATTACACACCTTGATAATCTCTTTCCAGATTGTGGGGCGTAACCCATCTTGTTATCTTCTGCTCCTCCAGCTGCGGGCGTTCTCTGATCTCACCTTCCACAACGGGAAGCCGATGGTGGGGACCTTCAGGCCGGTGCAGCCTCTGAACGGTCGGCAGGTGTTCCGGTCTGGAGGCGCAGTGATCCTGGCCAGTTCCTCCCTCCTCATGGCCGCCATCGCCACGGCCTTGGGACTGTCCCACACCAACTAGAGCGAGGCATCCCATGCTGCACTGCGACATCCATGAACACAAAACGTTCTCTGTCTCATCCTCAGCTGAACCCTGGTTTGTAACATCTTCACCTTCAAGAGGACCGACCATGTCGTGGTGCAGGCATGACCCACCTGGTGTTCCTCCCTCACAGCGCAAATGACAAAGGCGTTCGAGGAACGCCTTACGAACTGTGCTGTGAGGGTTCGATCAGCATTCATGCATGCGTAGTGAAGCAGTAGGTCATAATTCAGCGCTATGAATGTGCCATAAAGCAGGTTGTCAAGCACTCAAAGGGACATGAATTCAAACTCAACATCAGATCCCGTAGACGTGGCCTAATTTTTCACGCAGCGTCATCCCATAAACACCAGCACACCCTCGCACCCCTTAGACCTCATCCTCCTTGTCCAATGTCAGGTAAATTTAGTCTCTGTTCCACAATAGTGCGAGTCGCCGATGGTTTGCGCTCGGAGTGCCAATGTCAGCCCCGTGACCCGCCACGTGATGCGCTGTTCTCAGTGGGGCATGTTAACAGCCCGGAGCTAATAATAGCAGATCTGAGGCAAATAAGCACACTCCATTTCAAAGCCAGTGGTCAAAGGAGTCAGCAGTTTGACTTTTCTCTCAAAGTCCAGGAGCACACAGCACGCCCGTCAGGTGAACGCCACGCAGCCACTCAGTCAGCAGTTGGTTTGAGGGAGCGGGGAGGGGGGGGGGGGGCGAGGTCTTGCCTTTCCCGGCGGGAATCCAGTGACAGGAGCAGAGCTGCAGTCTATTTCCTCCCAGAGTCAGAGGCTACTGACACCTGAGACAAAGATGAAGCTGCAGAGATGCTAACGATATTCAGTGAGGGAGCGTCTGCAGAGCGAGTAGACAGCGAGACTTTTGAGAACCGACCCGCGCACAACGACACAACGCGCACAACCAACGTCGTTATTTCATGCATCTCAAACACTCGCATGAATCTGCATGTCCTGATGTTCCGGATGTTCCTTCTGAGCTTAGTGTACATGGTCGCTGGAGTGAAGCTGCACACACATAAACCGTGCTTGCCAAATTCTCACACACACACACACACACACACACACACACACACACACACACACACACACACACACACACACACACACATCTTTCTCACTTTTGACCCGTGAAGTTCAGTGAGCTTGTCTTGAGAACATGTGACTGTGTTCATGGTTTGTATTACAGGATCTCAGATGCACTGAATGTTATCGATTGTGAATTACACCCCACTGAGTTCTCACTCATTTATTCAGGAGGACTCGTTATGTATTCTAGTGAGAATTTTCCAAAAGGATTTGTTGTGATGATCCAACAAGGAATCTGTATATTTCCCATGGTTTCATACGGCATGGAGTTGTATTTCTATGCTGTGTCATCGTACACATGTATTTATGTACTGAATGTGTATATTGATATGAGACGTTACTGTTATTTATGTATTGCAAAGTTTATATATAGTACTGAATGCAAAATCCTATATGAAGCATCAAGTTGTTCGTGAGCAATCAAGTTTACTTTTGTTGTAATGCTTGAAAGTGTCATGACGAATGTGTTCCGACTGAACAAAAGAATAAACTACGTATATGCCTTTTTAATGACAGCCTCTTCTGCTTGCCCAGATGATCAACACTTTATTTAGCCTCAGTGTCAGTGTCCGCCCCGGCATCTCTGCCCTGTGAAAAACAAGAACACACTCTGGCTCTGTTGTGTGTCTGCTAGCTCAGACACACACACAAGCTTCTCACTTTCCTGTCCGATTCCCCTTCGGTCTGTCAGGAGAGTCTGAGGGCGCGTGGTTCAAATCCTTAATCCTATTCTAATTGACTTGTCCTTGATGTTATAGAGGCTGTTTTTGGCCAGCGTTCACTTACACACACACACACACACATTGTTGTATCATGCACAGCCCACAATGAAAGCTCCCAGACTAGCAACACTTTCGAATCTCCGAGACAACACACACCTTTCATTTTCTTACAGGTGCTTTTTCAAACTTCATCCCCTTTCAAGTTCCTTTACGTCCCCGTCCCCCTTCTGCTGACCCCACCCCCATTAAGGAATCAAAAGGCTTATTGTGATGGACAGGCTTAGAGGACAGCAGCCCTTCACAGAGACATGCATGGAGACGGACAGAGACAACAGACAAAAGCTTGAATGAAAGCCCCCCGTTCATTCCACTGCTCAGGCCTCTTGCTTCTTCAGTTAAGCATCAGGAGAGACTGGGGATCAAAGGGTGGATCCTTAATATCTGGCAGGGGTACCATGGTCTTCTAGTCAGGCTTCTAGGACAGCCACCATACCGCCTCACTAACTCCGAAATCTCCCCTCAAATGCCCCGTGTCCCTGGGGTCTCCGAGACAAAGGGCGCCATTCTCCCCCGGAGAAACCAGAGGCATCCTCATATTGAATGTGACCCTCTCTGGAACACACACAGCAGCCCATCAGATATCCAGCTGCAGTTAAAGGTCACTGGGGCGATCTTTGTCCATGTGGTCGAGAGAAAAACAAACAGTGTCACCTTTACTGCCTCTCTTTGTGAGGTCCCTACTTCCTGCATCTCACGCAGTCCGTTGATCGATGCCGCCCTGTGTCGAGCTGTCACCAGGAAATATCTGTGGCCCGATCCACTTAACTCTAATCCAATTGATACACCTGCTAACCGAGTTATCTTGCTGCCAGTGATATAGCTCACAGAGGTGTCTGCTAAGGCAGTCATGATATAGCGTTAGGCAGCGGTGGGTAATGACGACTCTCCTGCCAGGTGATAGAGCGACAACGGCCTCCACCGGAGGAAGCAATCAAAAAGATCCAAACATTCATTTCCTCTTAAATTGAACTCAAGAGAGATAGGCTACGAGCAGAACGTTGCTTTGTCCTTTAGCACACAATGACTTTCATTCAAGGAAAATTGCACCAAAACAGCAGGGAAACATTAACTGCTAATATCTTTTTAGAAGCCTACTTATCACAGCCCAAACGCTGTTTCAGCCATTAGCTACATTTCCCATCAGTGGGGATAATATCCTTTCATTCATACAGCGGCTGACATCAGTTTACATCCAGCGCTGTGATGAATGCCGAGAAATCCTGTGAAGCAACTTAAAGCCTCTTGATCTCACAGAGTAGGCCAATGAGTACATTACTGGGTTTAAATAGCCTTTTTAAAACCTAATTCCTCACTTGACTTTCAATTGCTGGGCAGGTCATGGGGTCGTCGTGGTCAAAACCCAGAGAACAGTCCCAAAGCGAGCTGTGGTGTCTTTACCTGTGAGCCTTGTTTGCATCCTGCTAAGTTGGCTGGTTCTTTGAGGTGCTCGAGGAGAACCACAGCATCCGGTCAAGACGACTGAGATCATCTCACGTTGGGCCGATGAAAGTGGAGTCAGTAAAGCAGACGGACTCGGCTCTGAGGCCGGTCTGTGAGAGTCAGCTAAAGCCATAAATTAACCACGGTAATCCCTTTTAGGAGTAGCGGTCTTGGTAAAGTGATCCTGATTAGTCTGGCCTACTGTAGATAGTAGTTCATGACAGGGTAAAAGAGGTGAATGCACAGATATGGAAGAAAGCCCCGTCACACTAATAGAAGAAAATAACTAAAGTAATTAAAAAAAATCCCCTTTACAGTCAGGGGGATTTCTGTCAGAAATTGGGAACTCAATCAGCTCACCTCTCTTCCAAAGAAAGTTCAAAAGATAGGTGGACATTCTTTCAAGTACTTAGTGTACGCATATAAAAGATGTAATGTTGGCTCTGATCGTTCCTACCGAGTCCTAAAGAGATCCCTTCCTGATCAGATTCATGTATACATGATGGGGAATATCCACAGTATTCATTCTGTGCTGAAATGCAGTTAAAAGTTCAACTTAAGCTGATATGAAGCATATTAGGTCAAAGCAAATGGGCAGTAATATTATCGGTAAATATACGTAATACATTTTTGAGAAGCACGGACCAGGTCTGCATGCTGGCTGTAGTAACATAAATGCAGAATGTGTGTTGTGACGACCCTCCCATCCTGCAGGAGGAGCTGGGACGGTCTGCCTCCGAGAGGGCATAAAAGGCGGCCCCAATGGGAGTGTCGCTCTCTCTGACATGCTCTCTCACAAGGTCACTGCAAGAGACAGGCAAAGGGAAGACAGGCACAGGAACCAAAGACATAATTTTCTTATCTGAACGCCCCAAACTGGACTCACCCCTGGTCTGGCTCATAGCCCGTGTTACCGCACAGGAAGGATGTACTGCAGAAGTCGCCATGGAGTACTCAGACCCCACCTGGGAGGGTAGAATGTTTACCGACCCGTAAGGCCACACCCGATTTCCAGCCAGGTCATTACCTAAAATTACCTGTACTCCCCCCATAGGCAGTGAAGGGTGCACTCCCATGACCACGTCACCCTGCACCAGATTTGAGACCAACGTCAAATTATGTTTTGGCGCAGAAAAGACTGTCAAACCCATCCCTCGGGCGGCAGTGCTTGAACCAGTGTCTGTTTCAGAAGAAAACGTCAACACAGACTCCAAAATAAATGATTCCAGAGCTCCTGAGTCTCTTAATATCTTAACAGGTACTTTTGTTTCACTCCCTACCAGAGAAACATAACCATCTGACACAAACCCAGCATAACCAGGGTCAATCTCATGATGAGCTGAGGAAACTGTCAGCTCCTCCTGATCCCCCGGATCCTCAATTGCTGACTTTAAGGAAGAAGGCTTCGTGTGTGCCCGCACGGCAGCAATGGCACGATCTCTTTCCTCCCCACGCAAAGCAACAGCCGCCCCAGACGGTTTTGGTGGTAAAAACCCAGGCTCTAACTTTGTTTTTAACATTGGACACTCATTTCGCCAGTGCCCCTTGCCAAAACAATAATTACAGACACGATTGGGGTCCATTCGTCCCCGTAACCCTCGATCTGCTTTAACTGAAAACTTATTTGCTCCATCTGACCAAAATTTCCCGGAGTTAACTCCGACCATACTCCCTCGGGAGCCAAGCCCGCCACGACCCCGGCTCTCACCCAAAAAATCCTTATGCGTCAAAACAAACTCATCTGCCAATTTAGCCGCATCTGTAACCTTGCTTACCGCCCTTTCCTGAATGTAGGTAACCACACGGTCAGGCAGAGTATTCTTGAACTGTTCAAGCAAGATCAATTCCTCAAGGTCCTCCTTAGTATCTACTTGTGAAGCAGAACACCAGCGACTGAAACGAGTCGTTAACTCACGAGCAAACTCAACATGAGACTGCTTTTCTTTTTTGAGCGACCTGAACCGTTGCCGATAAGCTTCTGGTACCAACTCATATATCATAAGTACAGCAGCTTTAACCAACTGGTAGCTACCGCTATCAGCAACACTCATGGCTGAAAAAGCCTCCTGGGCTTTGCCAGTGAGCACACATTGTAGTAAGAGAGTACGCTCAACATCTGACCATTTCCGAGCATCTGCTGGGAGGTCCCGGGTTCAGATCCCGGACGAGCCCCCATTTGTTACCACCTGGCTCAAGGCTGGCAACAAAAAGGGAGGCCACACTTCAATCTTCAACACAAAACCTCTTTATTTTAGGCCCAGACCATTTCATCAAGCAACTCAGGATGTGTCTTGTGCCGCAGGCCCTGCCGAGTGAGAGAGAGCATGTCAGAGAGAGCGACACTCCCATTGGGGCCGCCTTTTATGCCCTCTCGGAGGCAGACCGTCCCAGCTCCTCCTGCAGGATGGGAGGGTCGTCACAGTGTGCACACATGTGTTTGTGGAGCCACAGCGAGCAACAGGCCTGTGTTCATGTACACCTTGTAAAGATGAGCGGTAATAAAAGCGCTCCACTCACCAGCAGCATGCAGTGTCCAATGTCACATCGAGTTCAGGATAGAAAGACACAAGCTTTTTTTTACTTTGGTGTCACCTGCATTAAGTTCAGAGATTTTTAACCAGAAGCTCAAATAAAAACAAGATGATATGTGGACACAGGCCCTCAGACTGCTGATGTCTCATTTTAGCCATGGCTCAACTTTGAACTGCCTGGGACTTTGTACTCTATATTAGAATCAGGTAAGGAGGGGATTTACATCCACTACGTTCACAATACTTTTAGAGAGTTTTAACAGAACACAGGTTGAGTCATAGTGTGGAAAGGGAAGACCAAAGATATTTTGTGTTCATTTTGAAGAACATTTGATGTGTGGGAGAGAGAAAGAGCCTAAGTAACTATGTTTGAAATAAAGCCTTATTTATGGCCAGTATGAACAGGAGGAACAATCGCAGCTACCAAAAACTCTTTAAATATACAAATGGGCATGTGAGTATAGTTTTAAGATATACTTGAAAAAAATGTGAACCTTTAACTTTTACATTACATTACTTTACATTACATTTAGCTGAGGCTTTTATTCAAAGCGACTTACATGCTATACAGTAGACCGTAGACACAGCAACGGTGAGCAATGAGGGTTAAGTGACAACATAAGATTAGGTTCCTAAATTGAACCCCCGTCTGTGACATAAGTCCCGGCATTATCTGAGAGCCGAAGAAACATATATGATAAATTGACCTCATGCTAAGTGGCTCCTATGGCCAAACATAGTATAAACAGGATAAACTTAAACGTCTTTCCTCAAGGATGTTGAATGTAAAGCAATCATAATGCAGGCACAAAGTCATCTATGAGGAAGTTGATATCGTTGCACTTTTGTTGTGAATGTTACACTTCATCGTGACCTGAGTGCGGACTTGGACCGAAGTGCCGTCAATTAACAGGAAGAAGGCGGAGGCTGGGTGACTAAGTACCAGCGCTCACAAAGAGCCATTGGCAGACAGGGTTAAGTCGTTCTATTTTTGACAGTAATGTTATTTGGCTGCATTGTTCTGGGGGTGTAGGTCAGTGCAGTGGGTGAGGAGAAAATTGATGTTGACTCCACATTTTCAGATTCATGGCAGGTTTTCCTAAAGAGCTGCTGAGGAATCAGAAGTCTGATCATCTACGGATCACCACGGTATAGTATATTCTCATTACCCATATTAATATTGTCTTCAACGTTTCTTAGTAAATTCTTGAACATGTATTCGGACAGAAAAAAAAGAGATGGGTTCTCAAAAATGAGTCAAAGGCCTCAGAAAGCCTGCCAGCTTGAGGGGTATGCACAACACACCCTGTTCAAAGATTTCACTTCGTAATAGTTTCCAATCGAATTCCCAAATGATGCACATTCTATTGTGTACCCAATAAGAATAGTATCTACAGTCATACAATTCATCCACCCTTTTTCCTGGTGCCAATATATTTGTTCTGGCTGCGGCGGCACACCCTGTTCACTCGGCCGCCGTGAGGAAGCAGCAGGCACGTTCATTTCACATTCATTTAATTGAATTTCATGAGTCATTCTGACCATTCACGATGAAATCGAAAAGGCTGCAGTCTGATGCTACATCCCAGCTACCTCCCACCCAGCATCCACACCTGGCACCCAGCCTCATGCCCACCGCCCATCACACAGCTCTGCTGCTTCTTGAATGCACATCAAGCCACACTTGGAGGGAGGAAAAAAGCTAAAAAAAAAATCCGTTGGGCCCAAAGCAAACACATGCAATTTATCTGAAGCAGTTTATTCTTTTCAAGAAGTCATATTTATATTTCTGAAGGAAGCAAACTGCAGGATGAGAGGACGAGAGACAGGAGACGGAAATGTCCTTCACTTAAGCTGTTGGCTCTACGTATACACATAACTTTGGGTTTTCAACAATAACTTCCAGTATTCACACACATTGTACTTTTATATTTTTTTATTTAAGTATTTACACCACCCTTACACTATTGTCAATCAGGCATGTTAACATTCTTTCAAACAACATTTTTGCTGTGGTTACAGAGATTAATCATTCGTCGGTCATTACATGTATTTTACATAATGCACACTTTACCTTTGGCCCATTGAAGTGTTGGTAACTCCATAAACGACTGTCTGGGTCCAGCTGCTCAGTAAATATCTGACTTTCATCACCAGCTAGCATTAGTTGCTAACGTTGGCAGGTGTGGCAGCTTTATCAGAGTTTTAGCAGACATTTTAGTGACAGTAAAAGAAAGCTTCAGCACCAGACCATAATGGACAATACTGTATTTCCAATGCTAATATAGTTATTGAGAAGTCACGATGGACAGAACTAATCTATAAATAAACATCATTGATCTATATTCTGACATCAAACTAGTCAATGCACACAATTTAGGTTTGAGAACCGTTAGCAGTGACTGCAGGTATGTTTTCTTTCACGCATCATGTTGGTAGAATCCGTCCAACTGATCCCGAATCAGCAGCCTGAGACAAATCCTCGTCCATAAAGGCTCGAGACCAAAACAAGTGTGAGGCTGGTCTCAAGTGGTCTCCAAACTGGACTTGTGAACTCACCACACAAATCCCAACCAATACATCAATACAAGGTTATCGGTTGAGAAAATTATAACTGATCTGCTGCCAAAAAAATAAAAGAAATTTGCTTTTCAATGTGAAGCAGCAGCTGTTTGCTGCATCATTTCCTGTTAAACCCTCATTCAGGAAGTGGCATACCCCACGACAACTTATATATAGAGTAATTAGCTGTATGTAAATACATTGAATGACATTGTTGAAATGTAATGTAATTTAAAGGAATATTTAAATGTTTCGTGGTCGAGTGCTGAGAATCCTGAAATACTGTAGCGGCCGCTAACAGTAACATACGTTTACTCTTCTTTCTGTTCTGGCCCTTCCACAGTGACTCAGATATTTTGAAGCAGCCTCTGTAATGAAAAGCCTGCTGTGGGTCAATGGGACACTTGTGTCCCCTCTCCTCTGTGGCAAAGTGCTCCAACCCTTCCAGACGCCGGTGAAATATCTTCCATATATTGTTACACCGCCTCACCACCTTTCCCAGGGGAGCTCTCGAAAGGCTGAGCAAACCCTCACCTCTGACGCCTTCACAACAGAGGAAGGAAGGAGGAAATATCAAAAACTTTCCTCTCTTTTTCTTCCTGTTAGTGGGCTTTCAGCAGGTCGTCAGTAGTGCCACGGTAACCCATTAAAACAAGAGGCAGCTTCCTTATCAGGCGTTGGTTTCACAGCTGAATGAGGTTGAGGGGCATCTGTGTGCTGCAGTGCCGAGGCGCAGATCATATTCAGCTTCTTCAATTTTATGCTGAATTAGGCGAGCACTCCGATTTCAAAGGGAGTGCATCGGCAGGATTTGGAGGGTACCGCTGCTGTTTTTATTTTTTCTGTGGCCAAGTCAATCATACACACAGGCACGTGTACAGCATATGTGCACAGAAACCAACGAGGATGGTGTTACTACCTTGTATGCAAACACAGAAGTACAGATATCTGCAGATGTTGTGGTGGATTGCATAAAGCTGAAATAGGATATTGACATATCTAATTACCTTATCGCCACATATAATCACTCACAATGTTCCCCTGTCTGTCCAGCCAGCGCTTGGCAGTTAATTTCTCTGTTGTGCAGTTTAGGACACTGTGTCTGCTCCATCTCCAATGTCTGCTTTAGGTTCATTCAGCCTTTTTCCTGCTGGCCTGAAGGGTACAAGGGGCTTCTCGTTCTCTTGCTTCTGCTGACTTTGTGCGGTTTTTTAAATGAGATGCAGAGAACTTTTCAAAGGAGTCTGCGGGCCCCCCAACAGGGTGAAGCTCCCCTCTCCATCTCCCCACAAACCCCCAGCCGCAATTGTTTGTTTGCCTGCAGCTGCGAGCAAGTGTCCTCATTCTGCTCTGGGTGATGTTGCGCAGATGACAACTTTTGTCAGCATCAGATGGCTGTTGATTTGGGGATTTCTCAGATCACACAAACCCAATAAGACATTGAAGCCTCCAGCATATCTTACTGGTGTAAAACAGGGACTGTACATCTGCACTGAGCGAGAGAGGAAACGCTCCTGCAGGAAGACTTTAAGGCAGTGATTTAGCATATACTCTCAGAATAGAGACGCTCTGCTGGAATTGACGTGAGCTTGTGTTTCATGCTGATGTTCCAGGATCACTTTGCAGTTTCCATTCTTTCATGGGTGATGGACGCACATGCAGAGAAACGTGCACACACAGGGCCAGACGAGGACAAACAGAGGCAAAGTCGCATGTAAAATTAATGAATAACTGCCATTCACCTTTTGCCGCACTTCACGGGCTACGGCCAGGGCAGCGGTAGCAGCAGTGGTAGCAGCAGCAGCAACAGTGGCTTATTATATATGATATAATACGACTGCAGATGTAAAACACAAACAGCAGTTCACTCACCAGATGCTGTTCACTTAATAAAGAAAAACTCCATCCGCCTCTTAGTTAACAAACACAGTTGTACAGTTTATCGATACGCATCAGTCGCTCCAGTTCCTCCTCGGTGGCCATGAACGCCAGTGAGGACAGCCCAAGTTTCCATGCGTTTTAGGGTCTGAAAATGTCCGCGTTGTCAGTAAATCCACCACCAAGTCTGTTTCTCCTCCTCCTTCAGCCATTGAGTGTTAAAAAAAATACACTAAGTAAAACACTAAAAATGTCATAACTTCTTATGACTCATCTTACTCCTCCTGAGTCCTGCTAGCTGCTAGCTAGCTTTCTGTTGACTAAAGTCACGCTGGTCCACTGACCAATCACAGCTCATGTCAGTGCTGACGCCAGCTAGCCGGCCCTGGCACGTCAAAGAATATGGCCAGCATGTCAAACTAAAGATCAGATTTTTTAAAGTCTATGACAATCACCATGACTTCCCCGTATACCTTAATCTGCAAACGCCAGCTAGAAGATGCTCTTCTTCCATAGAGACATGGGAGGTGAAATCTGATTGGATGAGAGCTCTCCTTGAAACAAGCTACACTGGAAGCAGAGCAACAGACGAAGACAGGAGCTGTGCAATGAGAAAATAAGCTAATAGGGAAAAACAATTATAATACATGTAGTGTATTTGTGAAAAATAATGAAATGATAAAATAGCTATAACTTTGTGATTCTGCTTAGGCCAGCAGAGAAGGCTTAGCTGGCCCTGACGGCCCACCACTGTATATGAATTAAATACAAATGAAATGAAAACAAAATAGCATAATTTATACAGCTGTTCTGGAGCTGTCAATCAAGTATCGACAGTTGTTTCCAAGGTCAAAATTAACTTTGAACTTCAAACTACAATAACAAATACAGAAGAATGCACGTCTGCATGTGTAAGTATTAATCGAATAATCCAGGTAATATACCTGTAATTGGTATAATTAATAAATGAAGTATTGCATTCTATAACAAATGCTTTTACACTTGATTGATTTTATGTAATTTCAGAAATTTCTTAATAAACCTACTCTATATATTTTCAAGAATCAACTACAGTCATTAAAAGTGATCATGTAGTGGACAGATTCAATTGTAGCCAAAAGACATAATGTTTACCTAAATCTGCCATATCTAATATTTTCCCACAGTCATGTTGACATTTGTAGAAGCATGTTTGGGTTTTTCTGATCCTGAATCAGTGGCTCTCAAAACATCAGGCCCCTAGATTATTAATATTTATCACCACACATCCTGCAGGGAATTATTCTCCTGAATGGGATGAGATTTTGTCACTAGCTGATGTTGTTTATTTATAAAAACAGGGGCGCCACTGTGGAGGACATTAATTGTGTCTGAACCGGCCTGGCCGTGACCTTTGACTCAGATGATGACATCATCAATAGGCTGTTGCTCTGTCGGTGGAGCAGCAAATAGTGCAACACTATTCTACAACACTATCTCTGTAGAAATAACTTTGCTGAGAGTGATGATTGGGCCGACCTGAGGCAACTTAAGCAGCTCATTAAATTTAATTTTCACTATAGATGGAATTCCTAATTATATTAGCTTAATTGCCTGTGAGATAAGGAAAATGTGTATATACCCGCTATCCTTGTCATTCCCACAGCAGGAGGGCTGCCAACCAGCCCGCAGCTTCCACTTCATCTCCTTATGGGACTGATTATAAAAGCCGCCAGCTTTTTAGAATTCAATCACACGATAACGGTTCAGATTTTTGCACTTCACTGAGAAATACAACTTATTCAGTGTTGTTAGCAGGATCTGTGATAAACAATGACTGAGAACACAGTCTCTGAAATCAGCTTATGGAACATAGAGTAAAGCTGGTCTGTGCCACTTTTTCATAAGGAATACTTTCAAGGTTAAAGAGTTGTAACTCATGACTAAATGAATCCTTTTCTAATGCTTTACGTGGCAATAATAGGGACTTATTTGGTTATTATGTCAATTTGTTGGTTCACTGCTTTGGTCCTGACTGATACATGTCAACAACTACTGGATTAATTGAAATTCCCCAGAGGATGCGTCCTAATGACTGGAGTCATCCCTGACAACTCAACGTTCGAGTTGCAAGGCCGAGAAAAATCCCTTTGGTTGGTGGATATCCTCATCCAGCAAAACATGCTTGGCCTCTTTATGTAGCTCTTTAATTAACTATACATTGTCAGTCTAATTAAAATATATTCATTAAAGACCTTTTAACATTTAAACTTCAGATATGATGAATTACTGTAGTGGAAGAAACATGTATTAATAACACAGTAACATTTATAACTGCAGGCTTGGCATATTAAGTGAGAAAAGACCTTTCGTGAATGACTTAATGACTTTCTAATAAGTCATCAATCATGCAGTTATGGATGTCAGTAAAGACTCAGGGCTTTCTAATAAGCCATCTAAACAGCAGCTGTAAATGAAGGACGGTAGTAGAAAAATATAGTTGCCTGAGGAGAATAGATTTTCACAACCTGGAAACCCGAAAGGTTTCTAAAGCATTAATAATCATATTAACCTTTAACTAAGCCATAGGTTACTATTAATACACCTTGTGATCTATGTCCTATAGGATATACAAGCATGTTTAATACTCTGCAAGTCACAAGAATTTAATGCAACGACGAGGAAGATCGTCATCATTCACTATAAGCGTGGGCCTCTAAACATGACCGGCCCACACGCCACCATTGCAGATAACATCAGCCTCCTCGAACTCTGGGGTTTGACACAGAGGTGAGATTTCCTTTTTTACAGCCAACAGCCAACGTTTGTTTTGTTTCAGATGCATGGGTGCACACCTGAACTCTCGACCTCAACCCACAACTCACAGTCAAATGGTGTGGGGAGACAACACAGGAGGACAAAGGTGATGAGTCTCTATAGGGGAGAGTGAGGGACAGTGACATCACAACATGTACAGCCCAGAGGGAGGATGTGAGATACACACCCACAATCATTTTTGTTTTCAGTGGGAGGGGGTTAGAGAGCTGGAGATAAGGAAAACAATACATCATCTGCTTTTTTCATATTCTTCAATTAGGCCATTGCACGTATGGGACACTGACACTCGGCAGGCCCTGTGGGATCATTTAAATGACGGTATGCACTTTTTTATTTGAGTAAAAGCAGGGTTAAATCTGATTAGATATTTAAAATGACGGTTGTACTCACAGCCGAAATCCTTGCTGACGTTTCAGGCAGATCCAGATGTTTCACTCTGGTTTGTTTTTTGTGGGCGGTCTGTGCACAAGGCCACTACTTTCTCATGATTACTTTTAGTCTTTTTTTTTCTTTAGTCTGCCACTAAATAATCAATCATAACCTTTCCTAGACCTCCAGCCTCACACCCCATGTTGGCCCTGACCACATAATACATACAGTTAGGTCCATAAATATTTGGACATTGACACATTTTTCATTATTTTGGCTCTGTACACCACAACAATGGAGTTGTAATGAAAAAATCAAGATGTGCTTTAAGTGCAGACTTTCAGCTTTAATTTGAGGGTATTTACATCCAAATCAGTTGAACGGTGTAGGAATTACAACAAATTCAAATGTGGCCACCCTCTTTTTAAGGGACCAAAAGTAATTGGACAATTGGCTGATCAGCTGTTTCAAGGTCAGGTGTGTGTAATTCCCTCGTTATTTCATTTACAAGGAGTAGATAAAAGGGTCTTGGGTTCATTTCAGGTGTGGTATTTGTGTTTGGAATCTGTTGCGGTCAACTTTCAATATTAAGTCCAAAGAGCTGTCACTATCAGTGAAGCAAGCCATCATTAGGCTGAAAAATCAAAACAAAACCATCAGAGAGATAGCAGACACATTAGGTGTGGCCAAATCAACTGTTTGGTACATTCTTAAGAAGAAAGAACGCACTGGTGAGCTCAGCTACACCAAAAGACCTGGAAGACCACAGAAGACAACTGTGGTGGATGACAGAAGAATCATTTCCCTGGTGAAGAAAAACCCCTTCACAACAGTTGGCCAGATCAAGAACACTCTCCAGGAGGTAGGTGTATCTGTGTCAAAGTCGAAAATCAAGAGAAGACTTCACCAGAGTAAATACAGAGGGTTCACCACAAGATGTAAACCATTGGTGAGCCTCAAAAACAGGAAGACCAGATTAGAGTTTGCCAAAAAACATCTAAAAGAGCCTGTACAGTTCTGGAATAACATCCTATGGACAGATGAGACGAAGATAAACTTGTACCAGAATGATGGGAAGAGAAGAGTATGGAGAAGGAAAGGAACTGCTCATGATCCAAAGCATACCACCTCATCAGTGAAGCATGGTGGAGGTAGTGTTATGGCGTGGGCATGTATGGCTGCCAATGGAACTGGTTCCCTCGTATTTATTGATGATGTGACTGCTGACAAAAGTAGCAGGATGAATTCAGAAGTGTTTCGGGCAATATTATCTGCTCATATTCAGCCAAATGCTTCAGAACTCATTGGACGGCGCTTCACAGTGCAGATGGACAATGACCCGAAGCATACTGCGAAAGCAACCAAGGAGTTTTTTAAGGCAAAGAAGTGGAATGTTCTGCAATGGCCAAGTCAATCACCTGACCTGAATCCAATTGAGCATGCATTTCACTTGCTGAAGACAAAACTGAAGGGAAAATGCCCCAAGAACCAGCAGGAACTGAAGACGGTTGCAGTAGAGGCCTGGCAGAGCATCACCAGGGACGAAACCCAGCGTCTGGTGATGTCTATGGAATCCAGACTTCAGGCTGTCATTGACTGCAAAGGATTTTCAACAAAGTATTAAAAGTGACAATTAGATTTATGATTATATTAATTTGTCCAATTACTTTTGGTCCCTTAAAAAGAGGGTGGCCACATTTGAATTTGTTGTAATTCCTACACCGTTCACCTGATTTGGATGTAAATACCCTCAAATTAAAGCTGAAAGTCTGCACTTAAAGCACATCTTGATTTTTTCATTACAACTCCATTGTTGTGGTGTACAGAGCCAAAATAATGAAAAATGTGTCAATGTCCAAATATTTATGGACCTAACTGTACATTTCCTTCCGTGTCCTTAAGGTGAAGATAAGTGCTGACACACACGTTGTCTTGTCAGATAGCGCTATTGTTGATGGAGGTCCATCGGGCTGGTGCAGAGGAGGCCTGAACGCACCCCGTCCTGTAAAGTATGTTCAAAATGTTTTCACTTAATCTGTGTCAAGGACTTTTCTACACACGTCTCGTTGTCATGATCTACGATTAGCTGGACTGGTGTTGTTTCTGCTGAGTAATAATAATAATATGAATTTGTTCACCTTCAGCTGAAAAGTCTTCTCTACAACTCAAGAGTTTTCCTAAATCTTAAAAATGACACAGTCTGACTGCAACACACATTCAAATGTAAAAGGTAATAGTTCACTAGCTATTTTTTTCATCTTCTTCCAGTGTTTTATGACCTCTGGCCAACTTTGCTGGATTCTTTTTTATGAAATGTGCTATTTTTGAGCTGCTGACTTGTCAAGGAAGAACTATTTTATAAAACACATATCTGTCAGGATATGCCAATGAGTTGGAAAGCTGGACAGGACATGCACATTCCTGTAGTGCTGGGGTCACTAGATCTAAGTATGGTGAGATATTATCCTGGTTACTTTCCCATAGTTTGTGAAATGACTAAGACGGTAGTGACTCCATGTCTACAGGCTCTATATTCCATTAACAGACCTTTTGGGAAATATGCTAATTTATTTTTTATATTGCTGAGAGTTGGATGAGAAGATGATCGATCATCCCCTCTCATGCCTGTGTGCTATGGAGCTACACCCAGGAGGCGATGAGCTTAGCGTACCCTAAAGACTGGATTCAGCTACTCAGGCTCTTTTCAAAGTCCTAAAATCCACCAATACTTCTAACGTTTACCAGCTCTTTGCATCTCATATTTCATTAGCACACAAACAGAAATTTAGCAAGATTAAGAGTCTGCAGCCAAAGCTACACAGGAAAAATGGGGGAGTCATTTTTCCGCAGTTACTATTATTTTCCTAAAAGAGTAATATTTCATCAATTTGGAGCGTAATTACTAGCCGTAGCCATGAGAGTATAAGAGCAAGTATTCTGATTGGAGTTGAATACAATTCTATATCAAATTCTATATAGAATTTAATCCAATTCTAGTAAATATATCATCATGTAGAGTTAAAAAATATGAACACTAATCAGAGTAAATAATACTCTGAATTATTAACTCTGAGGCAAGAGTAGATTTTCCTCTATTTAGACTGGGACCAAATGTTATATTTGCAGTACATTTTATTTTTAATTTGAGTAAAGTTTACTTTGACAAATTTACTGTGTAGCCGCTCTGAGAGGCGGTCAAAGTGAGCTTGCTAACTTGCCCAAAACCACATTCAGCACATTAGTTTTGCATATAGTTTCGCATATAGTTACTATGGGAATATGGGGTACAGGGTCGGTGTTACGAGCCCTCCGGTGCTTGTATAACCAAAATGAGAGCTGTGTCCGTATACCTGGCACAAAGCCAAACACGTCTTCTATGGATGTCGGCCTCCAGCAGGAGGTCCACCTCGAACCGCTTTGGTTTGTGACTGTAATTGATAGGATCTCCAGGTGCAGTTGGAGGAGGAGAGTGTCCAGTTTGGGGACCTCAGACTTGAGCCTCTGCTTTTTGCGAATGAAGCGATTCTGTCGGCTTCATCAGACCTGCAGCATGCAGCACGCCACCTGCAGACCGCCACCTGCAGCACGCACCGGGGCAGTCTGCAGCCGCATGTGAAGCGGTCGACGCGATAGTCAATACCTTCAAATCTAAAGTCATGGTTCTGTGTTGGAGAACAGCAAATTGGGTTCTCAAGGTTGGGAGTGAGTAAGTCCCTCCTAAGTGAGGGAGCTAAAAGTATCTCGGGGTCTTGTTCAGGAGTGTGGGGGGGATGGAGGGAGGGGAGGTAAAATGGAGCCGTAGATGGACAGGTGCAGTGTGGTGTCAGCAGTGATGCAGGCATTGTACCGAAAGACAAAGCTCTTAACTTACGGAAGTTACAATACATTACATTTAGCTGACGCTTTTATCCAAAGCGACTTATATGATATTATATGCGCGGCGGGGGCTTGTGAGCGCCGCGGAGCATGTTGGGGCGAAATTCTCACAAGAACTCAAATAAATGCCCCGTCAGATATCAAAACACATTTGGGGGGAATTGATGACAGAGAGAGTCATTTTTATTCTTAAATACTGATGAATGAAGAAAAAATTGGGCTCCAGTAGAAGGGGCACTTTTCTCATTCAGGGCAAAAGGGCAGGTGCTTGAGCACCACTAGGGGTCTATCTGTGCACGTGCCTGATCTTCAGAGAATTTATCCTTTCAGGAAAAGGAACACGGGCTACCAGTTCACCTTAAAGGAGCTGTAATATTAACATTACCATCAGGTGGTCACTGTTAGCGCCCACATGTGCAAACAAGTGTCCTCTTACCGAAGTTAAGAGTTCACAGTCAACACCTGCTGTCATGTAAGCTCGTGTAGTGTATGCCTCAAGTCTGTGGCATACACTTCTTCCAAGCAAAGGTGTGTGTGTGTGTGTGTGTGTGTGTGTGTGTGTGTGTGTGTGTGTGTGTGTGTGTGTGTGTGTGTGTTTTCATGAGAAATGGTCCCCCAGACATCCTCTGTCTGTCTCTTTGTGAACTCTCTCCAGCAGTGCCTGCATCCTATTCAATCTTCCCACAAGCAGGAAGAGGAAGTGTTCGATTGTGTTTGGGAGCCAAACACTGATCAGAACTTACCACTCCTCTAATAACAAATTATGTCATGAGCATAGAAATATGTGACAAATGGCACAACTACCATAAATATGTAAACATATGATGAGGTTTCGTCTGTAACGGTGGTTATTTTTTAAGCCTGTTCGCTACGCTTTCTGCGATCACATCACACTGAAGGTTTTCTTGTGAAATGTCTTGTTATATTTTCTCCTCAGATCATGTTAAGGAATGCGACTGGGGAGCTTTGATGAGTCAAGGCGAGGAGAAAGGGAACATTGATTTATTGGTTCAGCTGAAGACCCCATGATACTGGTCCACCCTGGAGAACAGTGACCCACACCAGAGGCATGGACATCTGAACCACTCAGCAAATGCTACACACACACACACACACACACACACACACACACACACAGGAAATCAACTCAGATACGGCATGGCTTTAAAGCTGCACACATCAATATCTTTATATTAACAATTGGACCAATGACTGTGCAGTGTGAAAAGAGTGATGAACCCACGGAGAAGTACCACCATCCACCAGCCCTACGGGGGTGTTTTGGTTCAGTCTCACTGCCATTATAGGCTTTTGCAGTGATCCAGCATCATTATTTCTAGTGTTTAGCCAACTGGACCTTTCCTACCATGACATTTCAAAGAGTCGCTTGTGAACAACACCTTTCATCTCCTCTTCAGCAGCAGCAGCAGCCGTTTCTGCACCCGACAGCAGATAGAAAAGGTTAGCGATTGGATGGTGAACATAATCGAGCATTTAGCTGCTAATGGGACAGACATTATTCTCTGGATTGGCGGAGACCAAAACTGAAGTGGATATTGGACTTACTCATCAGGTGGTCAGAAACACAACTCTAAATGAATGCTAGTATCGCTTTATGTCAGCTGGACTGTTGCTTAACACCTGTGTGATCTTCAGCTTGTTGTGGATTTCTGCCCTTAAGTTGCCAAAAAAAACACATCCAACTGAGGAATGCCGCTCCAAAAATAACTGACTAGAACTGTAAAGGTAACTGGAGCTAAGTTTTCTAGATGGCAGACATTAGTCTCCATCAAAGTCTATCAGTGGAATACACACACAGGCTACTTTGGTTTGTTGCGGCCTGAAGACTTCAGGAGCACAGCAACGTAATTCAGGTTCCTTTTCGGATGTTCCACCAGTACATTCATGTTTATCTAAGCAGAGTGGACACTCTCGACAACGAAAAAAAGACAGGATGCAGAGAGCGCTATAGGAGACTATCACGGGTGAGTGTCGAACCCAGATGCAGAACGAAGGACACGAGCAGCAGAGATCTGGAATGTCAACTTTACTGGGGCGTAGAATCACAGACAACAAAGCTTGTACAATGATAAATACGGATTGTGAAGGACAGGCAAAGGTCGGCACCGGGACGTCAGATCATAGCTCGGGAACAGCGAGGATTAGGCGAGTCGGGTAGTCGGGGACAGGCAAGATCGGCTCCGGGCAGTCAGGGAGGTACGCTGGAAGGTTGAGAATGAACATCAAAACAATCTGGCAGAGAAGGAGAGTGAGAGTGGTGGTTAAATACTGGTCTAATTATGGACAACTGGAACCCGCTGTGTGTGCAGGTGAACGGAGTGAGCCAAATGAGGTGGGCGTGGCTGGCTGGCCACCTCAACTGGTGACAGAACCCCCCCCTCAAGGGGCGTCCCCTGACGTCCCCCAGTGTCCATAACCAGGGTGTGGGAACCCAGACGGTGGGCTAGTACTCGGGCGACGCCGAACCCCCGTCTCCCCCCGTGGAGCCCACCTCCCGGATCCTGGAAGGACCCGCCCTTGCCCCTCCCGGAATGTGACCCCCTGCCCGGCCTCCGGGCCCGGGCTGGTCTGGATGCTGCCGATGGAAACGCTGGATGAGCCCGGGAGCCAGGATGTGTCTCGCTGGGACCCAGGACCTCTCCTCGGGACCGTATCCCTCCCAATCCACCAGATATTGGCAACCCCTTCCTCGGCGACGAGAGCGGATGATCCGTCGTACCTCATAAGTTAGACCTCCCTCTAGGAACCGTGGGGGAGGCGGCGGAGGTGTCGCTGGCATCAAGGGACTCTCCCTGACCGGCTTAATCCGGGAGACGTGGAAAGTGGGGTGCACCCGCATGGCCCGCGGTAGTCGGAGCCGGACAGCTACCGGGTTGATGATCCTCTCTATGGGAAAAGGCCCAACGAACTTGGACGTCAGCTTCCTGGATTCCACCTGCAGCGGGAGGTCCTGGGTTGACAGCAACACCTCTTGTCCCACCTGATACTCCGGCGCCGGGGATCTGTGCCGATTAGCCGTGATGGAGTAGCGGTCCCCCGCCTTCAGCAGCGCCGTCCTAGCCCTGACCCAGGTCTGGCGACACCGGCGGAGAAATACCTGCACTGATGGGCATGACGCTTCCCTCTCCTGGTTCGGGAACAGGGGAGGCTGGTACCCATATGCGGCCTGGAAGGGCGACATACCCGTGGCGGAGCTGGTCAACGCATTGTGGGCGTACTCGACCCATACCAGCTGCTGTGCCCATGACGAAGGATCCTCGGACGCCACACACCGCAGGGCCGACTCCATCTCCTGATTCATCCTCTCCGTCTGCCCATTAGACTGAGGATGGTACCCGGACGTCAGACTGGCGGTGGCCCCCCGCAGCCTACAGAACTCCTTCCAAAAAACCGACGCGAACTGAGGTCCTCGGTCCGAGACCACATCCACTGGAATCCCATGGATCCAAAAAACATGGTCAATCAGGAGCTGGGCGGTCTCCCTGGCGGATGGAAGCTTCGGAATCGCCACAAAATGTGCCATCTTCGAGAAGCGATCCACGATGGACAGAATGGCCGTATGTCCGTCCGATGGGGGCAACCCAGTCACGAAGTCCACCGAGATGTGTGACCAGGGTCGGTGCGGCACTGGCAGAGGCTGTAGGAGACCGGACGGGGCTCGGCGGGAAGTCTTGTTCCGGCTGCAGGTCTGGCAAGCCCCCACATACTCCCGAGTGTCCTCCTGCAGAGCGGGCCACCAAAACCGTTGACGAAGGACCTCCTCGGTTCTTTGGGCCCCGGGATGACAGGCCAACTTGGAGGCGTGCCCCCATTGAAGCACCTCAGACCTCAATGCGGGAGGCACGAATAGGTGGCCGTCGGGACACGCACTCGGCCCTGGTTGGCCCTCCGTCGCCGCTGCTACTACTTTCCGTTCGATCTCCCATGTCACGGATGCCACGACACAGGACTCCGGCAGGATGGTCTCAGGGCTCCCCACGTCCTCATCCTTCTGGAACTGTCTGGACAATGCGTCCGGCTTGATGTTCCGCGATCCGGGTCTGTAGGAGAGGGAAAAATCGAAACGAGTGACGAACAGAGCCCACCGTGCCTGCCTGGAGTTGAGGCGCTTTGTGGACCGGATATACTCCAGGTTCTTGTGGTCGGTCCAGACCAGAAAAGGTTGCTTGGTCCCCTCCAGCCAATGCCTCCACTCCTACAGTGCCAACTTAACTGCCAGAAGCTCCCGGTTGCCGATATCGTAGTTCCTCTCGGCCGGAGACAGGCACCTGGAAAAAAAAGCACATGGGTGTACCTTCTGGTCGCGGTCTGAGCGCTGCGATAGCACGGCCCCCACCCCCACTTCCGAGGCATCAACCTCCACCACGAACTGTCTCTCGGGGTCGGGAACCTGAAGGATGGGTCCCGAGCTGAATCGCTCCCTTAGGTTCCGGAACGCCGTCTCGGCCTCTGGGGACCACTGAAACACAACCTTGGTGGACGTCAATGCAGTGAGTGGCGCGGCTACAGTACTGTACCCTCGGATGAACCGTCTGTAGAAATTAGCGAACCCTAGGAATTGCTGCAACTTCTTACGACTCTCCGGAATAGGCCACTCTCTGACAGCATCCACCTTGGCAGGATCCATCCTCAACTGACCAGGAGCCACGATGTACCCCAGGAACGAGACGGATGTCTGGTGGAACTCACACTTCTCCGCCTTTACGAAAAGTGAGTTCTCAAGTAACCGCTGGAGAACCGCCTGCACCTGGGGAACATGCTCCTCACGGGACCTGGAGAAAATCAGGATATCATCAAGATACACAAACACTAATTTATCTATCATGTCCCGGAGAATGTCATTGACCAGTGCCTGGAACACTGCTGGGGCGTTGGTGAGCCCGAACGGCATCACCAGATATTCATAGTGTCCCGATGGAGTATTGAATCCGGTCTTCCATTCGTCACCCTCCTTAATCCGGACAAGATGGTAAGCATTCCGGAGGTCGAGCTTGGTGAATATGGTGGCCCCCTGTAATAGCTCGAACGCTGAAGCGAGAAGGGGGAGGGGGTGACGGTTCTTGACCGTAATGTCATTGAGGCCCCGGTAATCAATGCATGGCCGTAGGGTCTTATCCTTCTTCTCCACAAAAAAAAATCCTGCTCCGTCTGGAGAAGACGAAGGTCGGATAATCCCCGCTGCCAGCGATTCGTTAATGTAAGAGTCCATAGCCACTCGTTCAGGTCCCGAGAGAGAGTACAGACGGCCCTTGGGTGGTGACGCGCCCGGCAACAACTCGATCGCACAGTCGTACGGCCGATGGGGCGGCAGCGATGTCGCCCTTGCCTTGTTGAAAACCCCCCGGTAGTCCTGGTACTCATCCGGAACCTGAAGTGTCGTTGGGCATAGCTGGGAGGACGGCGGTTGATGTGGTACGAACGCCCTCTTCAGACATACCTCATGGCAGGAACCACCCCAACTGAGGATCGCCCCCGTTGCCCAATCGAGGTGCGGGCTGTGTCGGCGCAACCATGGGTACCCCAAGATCAAGGGTGCACTGGAAACAGCTAAGAGCCGGAACTGGATGGTCTCCCGGTGGTTACCCGAGACTATCATTTGTATTGGAGCCGTCTGGTGGGTGACCATCTCCATCAGATGCCCATCTCCATCAGATGCCCATCCAAAGCCCGGGCTGGCACCGGAGTGGCCAGTCGACACCTCTCTAAGCCTAGTTCGTCGGCCAGGCCTTGGGACATGAGGTTTTCGTCGGCACCAGAGTCCAGGAGTACCGCCACGGTTCGGGCGCCCTCCGGGAGTAAGAGTCTGACCATAAATCGGGGCCGCACTATGGAGGAAGACGGTTTCCCCTCAGCATGGCTTACCCCGACCTCCCCAGTCCCTGCTGGCCCCAGTCCCTTCAATGGATGCTGTTTTATCATATGTTCATTCCTACCGCGGTTTCGGCTTGACTTACCGCCTCGGCGACGTCTCCGTCTTGGGGACGTAACCCGGGTGCGTCCCACCTGCATGGGCTCCGCGCCGTCCTCTGGACCCCGACCTCGGTTGCGCTGGTCCCACAGAGTTCGCCGCTGCTCCCCCTCTCGGGTCCGGATGCGGAGGTCCAGCCGCTCCGTCAGCTCAATCAACTCCTCCACCGACGCCGCCGGAGGATAGGCGACCAGTGCGTCCTTGATATAGTCCGCTAGTCCATATCGGTAGACGTTGCGCAGCGCCGGAGCATTCCATTCGCTCCGACGGGCGTGGATCCGGAAATCAATCGCGAAGTCGGTGACCGATCGGCTCCCCTGGCGTAGGGATAGCAAGTCTTGTCCCGCTTCAGGTCGAGTCGCGGCCCCTCCGAACACTCTCCGAAGTTCCTCCGAGAAATCCTCGAAAGAATCGCATGCCGGAGTCCGCCTGTCCCACTCCGTCGTTCCCCAAAGAAGAGCCCTGCCGGTCAGATGGCTGATGACGTACGCTACCCGAGCCCTCTCTGTGGCGAAGGTACGGGGCTGCAAGCTGAAAAGCAGGGAACAGGAAGTCAGAAACGGATTACACTGCTCCGGCTCTCCTCCAAAACGCTCCGGACCTCCGACCCGAGGCTCGAAAATCCCCTCGAGCGGTGGCGACACCGGCGCTGGTGGCGCCTGGACGGGCTCTGGCACCGCCGGGCGAACAGAAACCAGCAGCTGCTGTATCTGGTCGGAGAGACCGGAAACTGCCGTCGCCTGAGACTCCGCCATTTGCCGAGCGAGTGTGTTGGACGCCTCGATCTGTTGCTGCTGCCGCGTGAGGACCGCCTCAATCTGCTGCTGCTGCTGCGTGAGGACCGCCTCAATCTGCTCGAACCGTGATCCTGCTGGGTTCATGTTGTGGCCAGATTGTTCTATCACGGGTGAGTGTCGAACCCAGATGCAGAACGAAGGACACGAGCAGCAGAGATCTGGAATGTCAACTTTACTGGGGCGTAGAATCACAGACAACAAAGCTTGTACAATGATAAATACGGATTGTGAAGGACAGGCAAAGGTCGGCACCGGGACGTCAGATCGTAGCTCGGGAACAGCGAGGATTAGGCGAGTCGGGTAGTCGGGGACAGGCAAGATCGGCTCCGGGCAGTCAGGGAGGTACGCTGGAAGGTTGAGAATGAACATCAAAACAATCTGGCAGAGAAGGAGAGTGAGAGTGGTGGTTAAATACTGGTCTAATTATGGACAACTGGAACCCGCTGTGTGTGCAGGTGAACGGAGTGAGCCAAATGAGGTGGGCGTGGCTGGCTGGCCACCTCAACTGGTGACAGAGACATCCTATAGTGTAGTGTACACCCACTCCACTGGGACCAGATCATTGGCAGCGGTACACTATTTTTAGACTTGGTTTACAGAAACACTAATGGCTCAAACCAACTAAAACCAAGACCTTCACACAGATGACCAGTTCATTCATAAAACTGAATAAAGCCATCAACGAAAAAAGCAAACCCATATCTAATCTCGTGTATTTCATTACATTATTAATTACATCAAATCTTGATGTCGTTCATTAGAAAGATAATTCACACACAAACCCAATAAATAATAACTCATAAGTAACAAAATGGCAATGAGCAACTTTTAAATGAGATGCTTTTCTAAAAACCCACTCTTTTGATCCGGTGATTGCGGAATGATTCCCATGAAATCTTTCAAATCTTCTGGACCTGCTGATTGGCTCCTCTTAATATTCTGTTGAACCACCTCCTCATTACTGGAGATGAATCAGAGATGTCAGTTTCTGTCACTCAATATGTAACCTTTATCACGAGGCTGAAACCCTTTGCCCTTACATATTTCTTCAATATGTGTGTGTTGTCAATATGAATTATTCCTGCAGCTATTCTGAATGGACACCCAGCTGCTTGGCATCATGAATATAGGGGAGACCCTCAGTGCTACCTTAAATAGGCACACATGAATGAATTCCCTGCATTGCCCAATGTGTTGCCACACACACATCTCTCGTTTTGTCATCACAAGCTGCTATACACGATCACGTACTAGAAAATAAAGTCTCAACAGTGTGCATCGTATACAGCCCCCCAGCACACGTGCACATCCCGCCATCCATCGGTCAAAAGTGAGAAAGGTGTGTGTGTGTGTGTGTGTGTGTGTGTGTGTGTGTGTGTGTGTGTGTGTGTGTGTGTGTGTGTGTGTGTGTGTGTGTGTGTGTGTGTGTGTGTGTGTGTGTGTCATAGGGAGGAAGAAGATAAACCCCTAATGTACCCGGCGCTGCTCCCACCTCTCCCTGCATAGGAAACCCCAACGTGCAGACACAGCCCTGCGTGATGCTGCAGCCATGTATTATTCACCATCTTTAAACATGGATTCTCCTTTTCACTCCATTTATGACAGTTCCACGGCCGTCAGAGAGCATCGGAGCAAACAAATGCATCAAGCGCAGCCCGGGGCCATGCGTGGCAAAGAATCACTTTGTACTCAATAATAATGCATGTGTGCTTTTTTTTAGCTCCTTTTCATTTGATGAAGCAGGTGAGAGATCACTCAGCGGGGGAAGCCCTCCTCTCTCCCGCTCATCAGCATGCATCCTTTAATCACTTGCACGTATTCATTATTCATCCTCCCACAGGCTATGAATTATTCAGCGCTTGTATTTTCACATGTGAACAGTGAGAGACACGAGGAATGCCTGTTCCCTGTCTTCATCCTTGCTTTCTCCTCCTCCTCCTCCTCCTCCTCCTCCTCCTCCTCCTCTCCCTCTCTTGTGCACCATTGTCACTGTGACACTGCGAGTACAAAGATAGAAAGAAACCACTCGCCTCCGATCAGTGTGCATGTTCTACCCTCAAGCTGTGTAAATGTAAAAAATGACTCTGGGTTTATGTTGCTGCCAAAGCCATCATTACCACCAACAAGTAGAATACAGAAACTGAATGAATTTTAAGTATGTTCATCACATTTGAGAACAAATATCTAAACAACAGGATAACAGATTGTGGTACAGTTCTTGAAAAATATCTGCAGCGCTTTGTTTCTGAAACAAGCAAGTCCTCATTTAGTTAGTTATTGATCAAAATATGACACAAAAATAGCAGCAAATAGCAGCACACCCGCCTCTTGTTGATAAAAGCGACAGCGCTTCTAGATAAAAAAGGTCGCTGACCTCTGCTCGGCCTCGCTCCCATGACGGCTATTATGTTTCCCCTCCACAGGCCCAAACACCTGACCTCCGACGGCCATTAACAGGTTGCAATGAAACAGTTAATCTTTAGCTTGTTTTGTCCCTCGCCAGCACATGTAGCTGTGAAAACAAGACTGTGACCTAATAGGACATTGCCAGGAATTTTGCTGAGATATTGAAAAGGTTGTCACACATTACTGCTCTCTTTAAAAACGACCCTGTTATGTCAGGGTCCGCTGCAATACAGCCATCACGCAGTGATCTTCTTCCCCCTATGTGGACAGGGAGGCGATTGCAACATCGAATTAAAAATCGATCGACCTCGCACCTCATACAACACCATGCTGTCAGAAGCCGCTAACGGGCCTTCTACAAGGAAGGCAAGGTTTTTTACTCACAGGAGACCCATTACGGCTATAATATCCTGGTTTCAAATATAACCACCAAATCGGTCACACACTTTGGCAGATGGCTGAAAACCTGTTTTGCTCTTTTGTGTTCAATGCAGTGCAAATGGCTCTACAGCCACCTCCTCAAACTCGGCATTACTGCAGGAAAGTGGCCATTAATAAAACGTGGTTCTGCAGGCTCCTGATCACAGCCGGAGCTTTGGCAGTCAGCATGAAGCCTTGGCACAGAGGGAGGCGCAGCAGGACTTAAGAGATGACTTCCTACTCTGCCATGCATGCGCCCACACAACCAAGCTGCCACTACTGCTATGTGATTGAGCCTCCATGGATCCTCAGTGCAGTGACTCCTTATTTGGGCTGCTCCCCTTTTCCCCACGTTTCCTATCTCTGGTGGGAGACAATTGTGCATGATGTACTTTTTTTTTTTAATTCATAAAAACAAATGCACAATAAAATACCTATGTATGCCAAGGCAGAAAATAAAAAACAATTTGCTGAAATTTGACAGTAACAACTATGTGTTATTAGGGTCTAAATCTCTGCCATTAAAGTCCTTTCCTTTAGCTGAAAACAGGTCACACAGCCTACCCAGCTCAGCTGATTAAATTTCCACTGCATCTTAACCGCGTTTAGCAACACATTTACACACCCTTTTATAATGTTCAACCCACTTTATAACCTATTAGTGACTGATATTAGATACAATGCCTGTCTAGATGGTCTGCCAAAGAGCAATGCCATTAATATGTGCTCAGTATTTATTACGTGGTGTGAACTTTATTCTCTCGTTAGGTTTTATTAAGCTTTTTATTGCATTGGATAGTCTTATAAAAAGTAATGAGGAGATATTTCAGGTGTTGCGACAACGCGCCGTTGTGCTGTACTAGGGACTTTACAGAGATGTGTAGTAAGGAAGAGAGCCCACAACAAGCTTTCTTAATGACGGGTTTCACCTTGGAACACATGTTCACTGGGCACACCTTGTGGTTCTAGTAGAGCGACAAAAACAACAACTCCTTACTGCTCGGATATTACTGAGTATTGGTGATTTTATTTCCTTTAAATCTCTCAAAAAATCCCCACAAAAGGATTTGAGGAATAACCCGTCTATCTTTGGAATACACACACTACTTTGGTTTGTTGCGGCCTGAAGACTTCAGGAGCACAGCAACGTAATTCAGGTTCCTTTTTGGATGTGCCACCAAGACATTAATGTTTATCTAAGCAGAGTGCAGAGAGCGCTATAGGAGACATCCTATAGTGTAGTGTACACCCACTCCACTGGGACCAGATCATTAGCAGCGGTATGTTAATAACTGTGGGACACTATTTTTAGACTTGGTTTACAGAAACACTAATGGCTCAAACCAGCTAAAACCAAGACCTTCACACAGATGACCTGTTCATTCATAAAACTGAATAAAGCCATCAACGAAAAAAGCAAACCCATATCTAATTTTGTGTATGACATCAGAGAACATTACATCATTAATTACATCTACTCAAGATACAGATTGAGATAAGGGTTAGGATATCATATCATTGTCACAGAATGTGCAGTCTGATGCACTCTGCACTTTAAATCTGCACTTCATACTTAAGCCAGCAACTGACCTTTTTTTCCATATCTGTATGTTGTGGTTTTAACTCAAAAGGAAAGCCGTTACTACTCCTCACATCTACACATGTAGTGTGTTCTTTCACCACTGATGTCTGATGTAGTGGTAACACAGGCGCAGCCCGACTGGGAAAAGCATATCAGCAAAACCCCTGCATGGCTTTGGGGAATTGTGTCGCCCTTTACTCTCTCTTTCTCCCCTTTATAGTTCTCGCTCCCCCTTGCTTTCTTATCAATAATGCATGGATGAACACCCCTTCAAAACTGTGTTTACTGCAGGCTGTTTTTAATTTTTTTGTCTAAAGTCTGGGTAGGACTCTCTGGCGCAGCACTTAACTGGTTTGACTCTTACTTAAAGGACCGACAATACTTTGTGTCGGTAGCTAATTACACATCAGAGCTGACTGGTATGACATGTGGTGTTCCCCAAGGTTCAATACTGGGGCCTCTTCTGTTCAACATCTACATGCTTCCACTGGCTCAGATTATGAGCCCCCCCCCCCCCCCCCCCTCCCTCCTCCTCCTCCACTTAGTGCTGAGCGCCAGGCCAAACGGGTGCAGCACTTCTTCTCTGACCCGCAGCATCAGACTAACAGGTAATGACGGTGTTTGTGCAATCCCCACGTTGTTTGGTGATAAATTAACCACAACATTAGCGCCGCTGAAAACATTACGTCACAACTGGTCCGACGTTTCCTAAAAAAATAAACAAACAAAAAACTCACGAAATCCGTGATTTCAAAGCCTTGTCCAGCTGTTTACTGACGTTAGTCATGTTTAATGAAGAGAGAGAGGGAGAGATATACAGGCAGGCATCTTCTTTGTGTTTAAATGCCGTTTAGACAATTTCGAATGTATGTTGATCAGTATGTAGTATGTAGCCAATCATCTTTATTCATAAGGAAAATGTAAACTAGCTGTCTAATCTAGCTAGCTGTCTAGTCAGAAAACAGTAAAAAATGTGTGTGTACTGTGTTGTCAGCTTTATAGAGATTATGTAAGTCACTCTTGATTATTATGCACAACATTGATTTATCTCATTTAAAAAATTTGCAGCATAATGCCAAGAAAAGACAGACTCCAAAAGCAGAAGGACAGGGAACTGCAGCAAGCAGCTCAGGGTAGCAGCTCTCTTTTATCTTGGATCAGGCGATCAACTAGTAAAACAAATGAGGGAGAATTTATTTATTTATTATTATTATTTTTAATTTCATAAATAATTTTGGCGATGGGTGCCCTTTTTTTTGGTTTGAGCACCTGCCCCCCAAAATGTCTGTGCACGTGCCTGACCAGGGGACTATAATCCCATACCAGGGCTGGCTAAATGTATTGAATAAATCAACAACTGGATGTGCCAGAATTGTCTTCAATTAAATAAAGATAAAACAGAAGTACTTGTTTTTGGTTCCAAGGACGAACGATTGAAAGTGAGCTCTGAGCTACAATCACTGACGTTAAAAACCTCAAACCAAGCCAGAAATCTAGGTGTAGTTATGGATTCAGACCTCAACCTGAACAGCCATATCAAGACAGTTACAAAATCAGCCTACTATCACCTGAAGAATATATCAAGGGTTAGAGGACTTATGTCTCAACAGGATTTGGAGAAACTTGTTCATGCATTCATCTTCAGTAGACTTGACTACTGCAACGGTGTGTTCACAGGTCTCAGTAAAAAGTCAATCAGAAAGCTGCAGCTGATTCAGAACGCTGCAGCTCGAGTCCTCACTAAGACCAGGAGAGTGGATCACATCACTCCGGTTCTGAGGTCTTTGCACTGGCTTCCTGTCCAACAAAGAATTGACTTTAAAATCCTGCTGCTGGTTTATAAAGCACTGAATGGTTTAGGGCCTAAATACATTAGTGATCTGCTGCTGCCTTACAAACCATCCCGACCCCTTAATGGTTTTATGTGAAGCACTTTGAATCGCCTTGTTGTTGAAATGTGCTATACAAATAAATTTGCCTTGCCTTGCCTAATAACAAATGTATTCATAAAAAAGGAACCAAAGCCACCAAAAACATACATCACAATCTCTAAATGTTATCCCCAATCATACGCTGCCCTGTGAAATGCAAATGCAAGTGCAAATAACTAATTCTACAGACAGATTTTTAGACAACAAAGGAATGACGTGTCTGCCAAAAGCTACCCCCCCCCCACCCCCCACCCACCCACACCCCCTTCTCTGATGGGCATGACCTCTGCCAGCTTTTTCCTGTGTCAAGGTTATGACTTCTTTTATAACCCACAGCTCCTCTACAGTGTGAGTGCTTTTTAGCTGCACAGCTGTGTATCAGAGAGACTGCAAAAATGGAAGGTGCATGGAAACAGAAAGACACACCATGTCTGAGATAAAAAGGGAATACTTGATTTGTTTTCCTTCAGTGAGTTTTTGGTGTTTGTGGCAGAGAAATAGAGATGTAACGTAAATCTGACCTTGGTGTAGATCTGTAAAACCTTTTGGGAAGGAGTCACGCCTGTAATTCTTCCTGCAATGCCTTGTGGAATCACACGTGTGATGTGTACATGTTGTGGATAGTTACTGAGAGTCAGCAGAGGCCATGCAAGCTTTACAATGTTCATGGAGGCATGGAAGTCTGACTGGATCCCAATCAATCGAAGATGGAAACAAACTAACATTTCAAACTGTGACGATTGCAGCTATATGTTACAGTTCTTTTGACCTTTTACAGCGGAGCACAACCAACATAGCATATTGTGGTAATAAGCTTGGATGTTTGATGAAATTTACATTTAATGTGTGCCACACAAGTCTATGATCTAAGGATATGAGACATCCCTGCCATGGGAACCAAAGGAATATCTACTTTAATTTTGAAACATCCCAAATTAACTGGTGGGAAAATGACTTTAAAATGATGAGACCGACTTCACACAGGAAATTAACGCTGAACTCATCATTAACCTTACATTCATTTCAAGCTAGATGTCAGAGCTGTGGGTTGTTTGGATGAACACGTCACTCTGGGAAGCCCTTTGTGACCAACCTGCCTTGTTTTCTTTAGATGCACAGTGAATGTAACTTCTCTGAGCCAGACAGCACAACTTTAACTAAATAAAATCCAACATCAAAGTTCAGTTGGTTTAATTATCCCTTGGGAATAAAGTGTTCCAATGTCACTTGGTTAATGTGAGATATATTGATTAGATTGAAAAAAGCAAGCTCCCTTAGAGTGAATCAGAAAAAAAAAATGATTTTGCAGGGAAACCAGGGAGTCATAAGGTTGAAAAAAATGGCAGACATAAATAATAAGTTAAAAAATAAATAAATATAGAGAAAGTAAAGTATATTTCAGTCTGCAAAGGTCTGTGGAGTTTTCTGGGACTAAGAAGTTCTGTAGGGAAAGAAAATGTTCCTGCAATCTGTGGCAACCAGGGATGGATAGAGAATAAGTGGGGATGGAACGAGTACTAGAATATAATGCTTATAAAAAGGCACTGTTACTTTAATACATTTTTTACCAAAGAAATAATGTTGAAAGATGATAAATTATTTTACTGTTAAATTAAAAAACACATTTAGCCTAGAAAATAATGTACAATATTGTCAACATATGGTGGAATAATCCCCACCAAGCTTTTACATCCAAACCCACGATGAATTCCTTTTCCATAAATGACACCTGCTGCCTGTCCATACATTCTCAATTATAAATATCCATCGCCTTCTTCTATGTAGCCTCAAAGTAATTAACAACAAAACTCAGACAAGTAAACAAAAATGGCCGATAACCAATAAAAAGTCAGTGGACGCTGCACCGGGGGAGACCTCTGCTCGTAGCTTTATATATCCAGTCTCCTGCCATCGGTCCCACTATAACCAGTCTACTTAGTCTCTCATTGTAACCAATCCACTCGGTCTCTCAGTTACAGGCTTTTGAACTGAAATAAAGGACTATTGTCAAAAAACCCGAAAGGCCCCACAAACCTCTCTGAGGGGAATTGTGGATGCTGAAGTCACCGCAGGAGGGTCGACCTCGAGCATTTAAGCATTTAGCATGTTAGCCCGACCCAGCATGCACCTGTTGGTTACATACAGTGTTTGATTTGGGTCACTTGGAGTGTTGGCCAGGCAGTGCATTAAATCACTGATTTATTCAAGTAAATGCAACCTTTAATAATTGTGCCGATATACAATAATATTAACCATAACCCAAAATGACTAGAGATGCACTGATTGTTTTTTTGTTGATCGGCTCTGACTGTCTCATATTTTAAATATTGTCATACACGTGCCCCCTGGCGTATGATAGTTATAGATCGCCAAACAGCAACAGGCCAAAACGTCCCAGCCACCACACACACAACATGTCCTCGGTGTGGAAGTTCATCATTGCGAGAGATTTCATATAGAAATTTTGATGTTTTACATTGATTTTAGGACGGTCAAAATTATTTTTCATGTTGGTTCTGGGGCTGTGGTGAAAGAAAGCTAGACTTTGATGTCAATTTAAGATTGTTAAAGCCTTGAGATCCCAATGTAAAAGTGAACCACTGCGATCCAGACAGAGCACAATACAGTTAAGGAACACTGCTCCTGTAAAGCTGGGTATGTCTGTATTCACTGTTAAAAATCTTTCAAAAGCAAAATGTCAGGCCGGAACTCGAAGCAGGGCTCAGATGCAGAAAGGTCAGTGAACAGGCTTTATTTGAACCAAAGTACAAATCAAAAACACTACTAAAGAACTCAAAATTACTCCAAACGGAGGAAAACCTAAAACTATGAACATTAATAAAACCTAAACTGAAAATCACTCCACTTGGGAGGCTTGGATAATCCTAACCTAAGTTTCTGCAAGAAGGGCAGAACTAAAAGGCTAAACTGAAAATCACTCCTAATGAGGCAGGAAAAAGCGTAAACACACGGTGGCGTCGATAGCGGCTGTGGATTTGGCTTGAGTAGTCTTAACCAGAGACGAAGACACTGAGGCACAAGACAAGGGGAAGACACAGACTATAAGCACATGAGGGTAATGGGGAACAGGTGGACACAATTAGGAATCACATGACACTTAGACAGGTGCCACACGAGGAAGGAGGAGGGGCCACAGCCACGGTGTGACACAAAAGCCGTAATGTATACATTCAGAATTTAGCTAGCGTATAGCATTGTGCTAACACTAGTTAATGATGTGCTAATATACACTGCTAATGTTAGCTGCACCGGTTTTCACATAGAAACATAACGTTTTAATCACGTATATCTTCTTCTTCTTCTCCAGGTATCATTACAGAACATTAATGACTAGCTCCCAGTAAGAGATGTCTGCAACTTAGCGGGGGAAAAAAGTTTAGTTAATAAAGTATGAGTGAAGACATGAATAGCCATCATTCAAATGACGAGGTCCTAAAATGCACTATTAGCCTAATCCAGACCTCCTTTGTTCATGTGAATGAGCCTGAGACGGAGGAGCTGGGCTTAAAGGAAATGCTATGTGCTCTATGATGTGAAAGACCTGTGTATTTTCATCTGGATTCTAAACTCAGATGTCAAACTTGCTTTGCCTCATGCACCACTGAGCAACTTTCATATGAATGGCTGTAGTTATCTTTATGGCTCAACCTAGTTGTACAGGGGTCGGAGCTGGCCGATGCTGTGCTGTGATTGGCCAGTCTGCATTTGAATGGTGGGACTTAGCAAGGGGTCTATTTGTGTCTATCTAATAATGACATTGTTATGCATTTTTATGTACCGTTTGTAAATACTCATTATGGTGAAATAGGTTAAGAAGTGGGTTCTAAAAAATAATTAAAGTTATCACTACTATCTGAAGTGTAGGCCCTGTAAGGACATTGATAAGTGAGACACGGACACCTCTTTGGGGAAATGGACTGAATACATGTAATCAAAAGAAATTGAAGTTTCACTTAAGGTGACGCAAATAAAAGTATAGACCCCTCAAACTAAAAGAAACCAATTAAAATCCATCCCTTTTTCTTGACAGCTCTTATCAACGTACCAAACCAAAAACAGAAATGGAATTTAATTGTCCGCCATTCAGTTTATGTTATTGCAGTTTCATATTTGAGTTTCAGTCACGTGTTTTTTTTTTTTTATGTTTGTATTATTTTCATTATTATTATTAGTATATATCTTTGCATGAGTTCATCTGTAATCCAAGTGGAGAATCCGGCGCGTGGTCCTGATTCATGGAGGGGCTCCTCGACGTGGTCGATGCTGTTCCTCCCGCTCTCTGTAAATCCTCACTCGCTCTGTCAGAAATGAACCATACATGAAACAACAACCTGCATTGTAAAGTTGAATTTCTATTTATTTGTAATATGCGAGTAGATTGCAATACTCATAGTCCTGAATCACTTTAATCTCTTCTTCTTGTGAACAACAACCCACAGAAACACATAACTTCAACATCTACTTTTAGTGGTTAATGTACTTTTCATTGTATCTCCTCACTGTCGCCATAGCTTGTATATCAGACTCTGCTTCTACCCGTTCGCCTCCTTTCGCCCTTTTGTTAGACTCCTGGCACCCTCTGCGGGATATTTTTAAAACTGACAATATAAGCCCCCCAATTAAATCTGAAGTTTTTCTGATAAATCTAAGAGGGTGACATTTTCAATAACTACAAGCCCACCAGTAAATGTTCATATTTACAACATGTGGAATTTGTTTACCAGTGTCACCTGTCTGATCTGCCCTCTGTTACTAAGTAACAGTGTTTATTATCGAAGATTGACAAAAATCAATTGAAGATGAATTACATAAGTGGCATATGGATGTATCCACACAAGGAACATAAGCTTTTCAATCTTTTTTCTCCATGTCAGAATAAAATTTTAAAAACTAGAAATCCAATACAACTGTTATATATTTATTCACAACCCTAATTCCAAAAATACTCTGAGATTATGGCACACCTCTCTCTCCAAATACACTTGCAATCCACAGTTAAGTGCCAGTATCTCTCTCACGATTCAACCACATTAAGAAAACTGACAATAATACTTGCAGTGACCATATTTTTATAGCCTAAAAGACCATTTATTGTTATGAAACAAAATGTGCTTTCACAGGTTACTTTTGCTCATTTTATGCCGATATTTGCAATTGACATTAGAGAAAGGACAGAAAATGAGGGGAGGGACAAATGAGGAATGACAAGCAAAGGTCCCCATGTGGACCCGAACCAGGGGCGCTGCAGTTCATGGTCAGCGAAGGTTACACCCCAACGCCATCAGGACTTTGTGATTTTACAGTATTATGTTTTAATCAAACATAATACCATAAACAGGTTAGTATTACTATCACAAAGTCTGTGAGGAGATGGACAGTTTTTAATAGTTCTGCAGTAGCAATCACTGAGAGCATCTACTCCCTAAATCTCCAAATATCTGCCCAGCGACTTAGAATCATGGATGGATGAAACAACTTCACTGCATGTTAGTAGGTTTCTTCTAATTTCATATTGGGAAAGGTGCACATTCCTGAATACATTTGTGTTTGACCAAATTTTCATAAATACCAGAAGGAGCTCAAAACTGGTATCAGATTAATCCGTGCATGTGCTGAAAGAATACTTTAAATCAGAGAGCTGACGCTTCAGCGTCGCGCGCTGCTGCTCGCTTACATTGAACGAGTGTCTGGCGCCCTCTAGCGGCATCTTTTTAACGCTGCATCCGGGTACGAAGAGTTAGAACCGGTGCCGTGCGGAAATAGAAACTAATCATTAGGTTTCCTCGTGTTGTGGATTATTTATATGTTTGCGTCTGTTCTCTTGACGACGTTGAAAGGCCGGGGCTTTTCATTTGGTGGAGACGTACGACACGCTGCCCTCACTTTCATCTTAAATTATGTCCCTAAAGTACAATAAATATATTGCATAATAAAGTAAATAATTTCAATGCAATACAATTTATTTTCTATAGCCCAAAATTACAAATTTGCCTCAGAGGGCCTTACAATCCTCACATGACATCCTCTGTAGGACACTGAACATATTATCTCAGGATGTGTTCATGATTGGGTTGGACCTAAAAACATGTTTC
This sequence comes from Cottus gobio, assembly GCA_023566465.1. Taxonomy (NCBI): domain Eukaryota; kingdom Metazoa; phylum Chordata; class Actinopteri; order Perciformes; family Cottidae; genus Cottus; species Cottus gobio. Next base: position 22,954,143 of record CM042229.1, on the reverse strand, counting down.
CATCTGCTGTTTCTTAGTGCTCGGCTGGTTTCGGACGGCACTAAACGACCCTTGGCTCACCTGTCGGACGAGAAGTCCCGAAGCGTAGCCGAAGTCAGCGCGAGAAAGCGGGTCACGTGACTTCGGAACAAGCCACGTGACAGAGTCACTAAAAAGGACCGCGTATGGAGCTAAATCCAGGCCATATGTGTTGTTCATTCGAAAAAAAGATTTGAACCTGAAAAATCAAGTTTATTCGAAATAAAAATAAGTGTATGAAAAGTTTTTTGGGGTTGAATATAATTTTGAATCAGTTCTTCTTTTTTTTTGAATAAAATATATTTTTTCAGTTTTCAGTAACAGATTTTATATTTTCAACTTTCACTCTTTTTTTTTACAGTTTCAACTCTTTTTTTTACAGTTTCAACTCTTTTTTTTTCGAGCTATTTTTTTTTTCAGGTTCAAATCTTTTTTTCAGGTTTCAGACTTCTGGCCCGGATCTGTCGTGGGGGCGTGGTTTCTACTGAAGGGGCGTGGTCTCATGAGGGACAGCATAACAAAGAAGGCGGAGGACCGGCCTCAACCACGTTGTCTTCAGGTAACGTGGTAATTATGACTGACTTCCTTTATACAGCATATTCACGGGATTGACGGTAAACTAGTTGACGCCAGTGACACAGTTACGTTTAGCAAGCTGTTTAGACCGGACTTGGCATGAATAGCAATATAAGAGCAATAAACTATGCCAGGTTGTGCCGTTCAAAGACTACACTATAATATCTGACGTGTCGCACCACTGTGAACACATGCAGCGTAACTGCGATGTCGTCAGTTGTGAGATGAACTGGTTTTGAATGAACCGGTTTATTATTTTAGCGAGAGGCAGATGAGCTGAGCCTCTCTGTCACATTGTTATAAAGACATAAACAGATCAGTTTGCTGTGAACGTCACTACCCGCTCGTGAGGCTGTGGTTGAGACGCTGAGGACAAGAGTGAAAGTAAAGGTTGGTGCTACGAGCCGAAGCCTAAAACACTCACGTCAATAAATCTTTACAAACGCTGTTGTCCGTCATATGTGTGTAATATATATATATATATGTATTAATCTGATGTCAAGATGATGACTGTCTATGTATTCATACACCTGTCAGAGAAATATACTGTAGCACCGCGTAGAGACGGTCAGCTGTGGAAACTGTGATCTGCACAGAATAACTTATGATCCAACACTGTGCCGTTTTATCTCGACATGCAACAAGTGATATCTTCGTCATGAAGATGGACTTTTCGTGATGATGCTGTGATGATGCTGTCAAAACCCTAAATGAATGCTGCAGCAAGCCGCTCCATCGTATTGTTTCAAAAGACACTAACTCCTGTGTGTGATCTGCAGGTCCTTATAGCAACACAATGAGTTAAGTCATGTTTAATCTGGATGAATGTGCTGCACATGTAGAATGTCGTTATGATGATGGAGATGCATGACCGTAGTCTTTAATATAACATATTAGCGATGTGAAATGGCACACATTGTAGGATCACAAGTTATTCTTTGCATATCACAGTTTCCACAGCTGACCGTCTCTACGCGGTGTTTCAGTGTTGTAGTGGCACTGATGGAGAGGTGATTGGGTCCGCCAGACGGTTGATAAGGGTGCACCTGCTGGGCTCTTTCCCGTGTCTCCGTCGGTGCCACTAGGGTTGCCGAGACTTCGTTCCGTATCTCTGTCGGTACACGCGGCGGTACCGAGGCTCATTACGCAGGAGGCGTCATACGAGCGGGCATTAGGGGTCTGGGGGGCTCCGGCTGCTCGCAGAGCTTCCTGAGAGGTGCACCCAAGGATAGCTGGGGGGAAATCCACGCTGGGTGGCTGGACAGCCAGTGGGTTAGGGAGTTTCTTTTGGTCTTTTCCTTGTTGGCAGTGACTGGTTCTTAATTATGTGTTCATTATATTTCCTTTTCAGTTAGTGAACCGCTGCCTTGGTCTCTTGTCTATTTTCTGGGTTTTCTTTTATTCATGTATTGCTCATCACGGCCCAGGAGCTGGGAGTCCTGCCCGTCAGACCAGCTGTCACTGTGGACCCATCGCTGCTCCCCAATAAAGGAGACAGTTGCACAAGAACTCTGGCTCTGGCGTGTGTTTACCTTTACGTCTCTACGCGGTGCTACAGTATATTTCTCTGACAGGTGTATGAATACATAGACAGTCATCAACTTGACATCAGATTAATACATATATATATTACACACATATGACGGACAACAGCGTTTGTAAAGATTTATTGACGTGAGTGTTTTAGGCATTGGCTCGTAGCACCAACCTTTACTTTCACTCTTGTCCTCAGCATCTCAACCACAGCCTCACGAGCGGGTAGTGACGTTCACAGCAAACTGATCTGTTTATGTCTTTATAACAATGTGACAGAGAGGCTCAGCTCATCTGCCTCACGCTAAAATAATAAACCAGTTCATTAAAACCAGTTCATCTCACAACTGACGACATCGCAGTTACGCTGCATGTGTTCACAGTGGTGCGACACGTCAGATATTATAGTGTAGTCTTTGAACGGCACAACCTGGCATAGTTTATTGCTCTTATATTGCTATTCATGCCAAGTCCGGTCTAAACAGCTTGCTAAACGTAACTGTGTCACTGGCGTCAACTAGTTTACCGTCAATCCCGTGAATATGCTGTATAAAGGAAGTCAGTCATAATTACCACGTTACCTGAAGACAACGTGGTTGAGGCCGGTCCTCCGCCTTCTTTGTTATGCTGTCCCTCATGAGACCACGCCCCTTCAGTAGAAACCACGCCCCCACGACAGATCCGGGCCAGAAGTCTGAAACCTGAAAAAAAGATTTGAACCTGAAAAAAAAAATAGCTCGAAAAAAAAAGAGTTGAAACTGTAAAAAAAAGAGTTGAAACTGTAAAAAAAAGAGTTGAAACTGTAAAAAAAAGAGTGAAAGTTGAAAATATAAAATCTGTTACTGAAAACTGAAAAAATATATTTTATTCAAAAAAAAAGAAGAACTGATTCAAAATTATATTCAACCCCAAAAAACTTTTCATACACTTATTTTTATTTCGAATAAACTTGATTTTTCAGGTTCAAATCTTTTTTTCGAATGAACAACACATATGGCCTGGATTTAGCTCCATAACCGCGGAGCTGTATTTCCGAGTGGAACTCGGAGGAGTCTCGCAGGATGTTCCGACCTGAAGGACTCGGCGTGTTCCGCCTCTCGTGTCTGTGCGCCGTGCTTGAAGCGGCATGGCTGCTGGACACCGGCATGCTCTTCCCCCGGGAGTCCTCCTCCCGGGAGCTGAAGGAGCTCAACGGGCTGTGGAGCTTCAGGGCGGACCGGTCCCCGAGCAGGAACCAGGGCTTCGAGAGGGCTTGGTACAAGCGTCGCCTCGCGGAGGTGAGCACGGCAGGAGCCGACAGCAGCTCTGACAACCTCAACTTGTGTTTGTTTTGACAAATTAAAGCAAACTTAGGTTTGAAATAGTTCTCCATAACCACCGACTGTACTCTGAGATACTGGAAATGGCTCAAAGGCGAGACGTGTACATTCCTGTTTGTAATTCAACAGCCTCCCAAAAGGGCCCATGGCAAAACAAAAAGAGAAGAAAATAAGACACTCGATAGATAAAACTACGATTATTCATAACTTTATATGTAGGCTATCTCGCCAGTAACTATAGTTCTACTACTATTTGCTCCATTGTGCAGAATGTCAAAAGCCATGTCATCACGTGCTTTTTTTGTTTGTATTATTAATGGAATTTTCATTTTCTTCTTTTGTAACAAACACATAATTGACAGTTATTCACTAAGGTAAGCAACGAGTCATGATAAACAGAGAGGAATTTTCATTTTAAAAAGTGCTTTAAAGTACTTTAAAGTGCAGAAACTTGCATCTGAGTATCACGCTGACACACTATATATATATATATATATATATATATATATATATATATATATATATATATATATATATATATATATATATATATATATATATATATAAACAACCAGCCGCTTTGTGGATTGTACTGAAGATTAGAATAGTTAATTAAGGTAATAATTTAACATTATGCCTAATTTCTTATCGGTTTCACAGGCACACTCTAAAGTTCATATAACTATTTAAACACAATTATAATACCATGGCGTGTTCCCTGTAAATGGAGCAAAATCTACTTTGTGACCCCCTCATCACCAGCATAGACATTTATTGTGAGCAGCAGGGTAACTTGTTTTGTTCTTCTCTGATTGTTTCAGTTTTTGAGAACATACAAATATTGAGTTGAAACCCAAGAAGGAAAAAAGAGAAAAGTCCAAAAATATATACAGGCATAGCACCGTCCATAAGTATTTAGACTGACATAATCTTTCTAATTTTGCTTATTTACACTACTGCAATGGATTTTAAATGAAGCAGTCAATATGTGGTTGAAATGTAGACGTTCTGCTTTATTTCAATGGACATACTAAAACTACGTCAAGGACTTTTTTTTTTACACCTCCCCCCACATTTTCAGAGGTTCAGAAGTAATTGGACAAACTAACCTAATAGTTAAATATATTTATCATTTTTAATACTTGGAGGAAAATCCTTTGCAGTCAATGATTGCTTGACCTCCCCAAACTCTGAGTTTCCTCCCTCGAGATGCTTTCCTGCAGCCTCCTTCAATGGCTTTCTGTTTGCGGGTCTTTCTGCTTTCAGTTTTATCTTGAGTAAATTAAATAGATTCATGAAGGCATTTCTTGTTTGTAGACTTTGTCAAAGACACGCCTCCCTCCTCCAGAGTATTCTTGACCTTAGTATTCATGTTATGAAGGGTTTTCTTCACTAGGAAAGAATTCTGCTATCGTTACATGTCTTCTGGGCCTTTTGGTGTTGGTGAGCTTCCAGTACATTCCTTATTTTTAGGAATCTACCAAACTGTTGATTTGGTCAATCCTAATGTTTCTGCTATCGTCCTGGTGGGTTTGTGTAGTTGGTCAGCTTTTTAACGGCCTCCTTCACTTACATTGACACCTCTTTGGTCCTCATGCTGAGCGTTTCATGGGCCAGCTAGCAAATGCAAACTCAACATTTTTAATAATCTCCAGACCTTTTAATCTGCTTAATTTGTTATGAAATAAAGAGGGAAAAGGCCACATCTGGCCATCAAACCATTTGTAAGACCACTTACTTTTGAGCCTCTGAAAATGTTGTGGACTGTGTAAAAATGGCTGTAATTAGTAAACGGTTAATGCGATACTTTTGTTATATCCATTGAAATAAACCTGAAGGTCAACACTTCAACCACATATGGACTGCATCATTTCAAATCAGTGTAAGAGTAAAATAATTGTGTCGCAGTCCAAATACTTATGGCCTTAACTGTACATATTTTTTTTACTTTGTCTCCCTTTAACCATCTTGTGATCCCTGAGGTTTATCTTGTGGGTCCTGGCCCCCAGTTTGGAGCAACATCATGCTCCTATGGCATTGGAGCATAATAATACTACAAACTCGTCAGAGCAGAACCTCTTTGATGCTTTATCCTCTGTAGACCGGCCCAGTGATTGACATGCCAGTTCCTGCCAGCTACAATGACATCACCCAGGACCCCAACCTGAGAGATTTCATTGGCTGGGTCTGGTATGAGAGGGAGGCCGTGGTGCCTGTCCGCTGGATCACAGACGAAGGAACAAGAATTGTCGTCCGGGTGGGAAGTGCTCATTATTACTCAGTAATGGTGAGTATGACGCGTACCTTCCTAACTACTGCAATGAAGTTGTAAAAATAAAAAGTCCACTTCTTGCCGTTTTTTACCTGTCACTTCTACGTTTTCCACCTCTTGTAATAATGTTGCCACCTTAATTTGGTTTGCAGTGGGTGAATGGGGTGAAAGTGACGGAGCATAAAGGTGGCCATCTTCCTTTTGAGGCTGAGATAGGCGCTTTACTCCGCAAGGACCCGACTCAGCCGTGCAGGATCACCATCGCCGTCAACAACACTCTGTCCCTGGACACTCTTCCCCCAGGAAGCATCAAGCACATGAGCGACAAGACCAAGTAAACTCTCTTTCATTCAGAAGAGAAACGCTGACTAAAACAAACTCCTTTTTTGAGTGTGCCAACTTCACTGACGCAAACTGCATGGAGTCATTATTGCAGCATAACTATTTGCAAATGTGTGGGGACAGTTGCGTAACTGAATCCCAATCTGGGTTTGTGTAATCAGATTTGTTCATGTGTAAAAGTACTCCAAATTCTGACTGAGATTTGTGAATGTGTACGGGGATCTGGCAATGTGTATCAGAACCCGTCTTTTATTCACAAGTTTAAAGTCATATCTTTTAAAATACTTGTTTTTATAATAGGAATTCATGTGCAGAGTGTTTAAACCTACAAGTTATTTAAGATAGACCAGTCATTGTAACTCAACAGATCACAGCACTTTCACTTTTAAACATCTTTATAATATTTATCTTTTTAAAGTTTTAAGAAATTGCAGTAAATATGTGATGTGTATTCAGCTAGTCACAGATTTTAACATGGTTACATCAACACTCCTGAACTAACCCTTCAACTGCTTTCATCAGTACTTTAACTGGGATGAATTACAAGTAAATTCCAATATGGATGCCACTCAGCGGTGGCGCTTCAAACTCCCAGAGCCAGTGTTTGGTTTGTCCCTTCGGGGCTACTGTAGAAACATGGCAGTTTTCCATTTAGTTTTTTTTCTGAGAATGTACCCTTTCCTAGCTTGGTGTGATATTTGGGGCGGGATTCAAATGTGTAATGCTTGTCAGTTCAGATAATGAGGACAAATGTGATTGCTCAACAGGTATCCTGATGGGTATTTTGTGCAAAGCATCTTCTTTGATTTCTTCAACTATGCCGGCATACATCGCTCGGTATTGCTGTATACTACTCCTAAGGCGTATGTGGATGACATCACAGTGGTGACTAACTTCTTGGATAACGCTGGTAAATGAATGCATGGGATTATAATAAAACTACTAATTCATTGCAAGTCAGCACCAACACACTTTTTGGAGAGTAAACTGTTAATAAAGGCACATGTGCTTCTTGTAAACCACCAAAGAGTAGTTCTGTGACAGCTCAGTGTTGTTTTCCCTTCATTTCAGGTCTTGTCCAATACAAGATATCAGTCCGAGATGCCGCCTCAGCCACCCTGAATGTCACGTTGATGGATAAAGATGGCCACTGTGTTGCCTCCTCCAGCGGGCTGTCTGGAGTCCTCAAAGTAATGGATGTCAATTTGTGGTGGCCGTACCTGATGCATGAGAACCCCGGTTACCTTTACTCTATGGAGGTAAGAAAACAGGCTGCCATACATGTGAAACAAGACAGTTTGCTTGAGGATGAATGCTATGGTCTTGATAATAGTTGGCCATTATGAGATTGAATGTTGTTTAATACAACTTGTGTTTAAGTCACGTTTGCATTTTAACATCTAGGTCCGCTTAAAGGCAGCCGATGAGAACTCTGCGTACGAGGATGTGTATACTCTACCAGTCGGCATCCGCACGGTCAACGTTACCAGCACCCAGTTCCTCATCAACAACAAGCCCTTCTACTTCCATGGAGTCAATAAACACGAGGACTCTGATGTGAGTACCACTAGAGGGAAGCAAGACTCTGTCGTTTCCCTTTTTTAAAGCAACATATCTGTTGTAAAGCAAGCTAACATCCACAGACCATCTTTTATATCTTGAATAAAGGAAGTAGCACTTTAGTAGCACTGGAATGGCTCTTACTGATAGCACTTTGTAGTTGAACTTTATTGATGAAATTGTACCGTCTTGATTCTTGTTGTTCTGATTCTTGCTTGTACTCACGATGAAATGCACTTATTGTAAGTCGCTTTGGATAAAAGCGTCAGCTAAATGTAATGTAATGTTTACCCTCCTAAAATTGGACAAGATCCAGTCCAATAATCCAATCCTGACTTTCTCTGTCAGATTCGAGGTAAAGGCTTCGACTGGCCCCTCATTGTCAAGGACTTTAACTTACTGAAATGGCTGGGGGCCAACTCGTTCCGTACCAGCCACTACCCCTACGCAGAGGAGATCATGCAGATGTGTGACCGCCACGGCATCGTGGTGATAGATGAGTGCCCGGGCGTGGGCATCAAAGACATGTAAGTGTCAGCACCCCATCGCTGTGACCTTCAGGTGTGTTTGCGGGCAGCACCATCAGTGTGTGAGGACAGGAACAGAGGTCCATTTCTGTCAAACCTCCTGACTGCTGTTAACATAGAATAAAACAACAACATGGGGGTTGAATTAAGGGCTGAACGGTAACTAATGTCAGGTCACAAATACAGTTTGACCTGTCCTCACCGGCTTTGCTTACAGATGTTGATGGAGTGCTTTGCCATAAATGACTGGCGGATCTGGTGTATTAAGTCTATTTCCCCCCGCAAAAAATAATCTGTGTGCAATTTGTGCTCTGCCAATGTAGCCTCAGTTTTGGAAACGCCTCCCTGACCAATCACCTGGTTGTCATGGACGAGCTTGTGCGTCGGGACAAGAACCATCCCTCTGTGGTCATGTGGTCAGTGGCCAATGAGCCGGCTGCAGAGATGCCCCCAGCTGACTTCTATTTTAAGTGAGTGCTGGTCGTTTTGTTGAGATGTGAAGCCCTGAATCCACAAACCTTTAGAAAGGATAACGCTTTAAAGTTTTGTATGTGGGATACAGGTTGGTTATTCAGCCTATCCCTTTACTCTGATATGTGGAATGCAGTAAGCGTAGTCATGAACAGCCCTGAACACAAACAGCTGGAGCTCATAAATGGCCTGAAGCTTCAGGAAGTACTGGTGGACCCACCCAGTATGGGGGAAATGTGGCGTACAAGCACAGACTCGCTTTGTCACACGGAAGTTGTAAAAAACACTAAAGCAGTTTCTTCACATTAAAGAAGGTAGCACAGTAACATTGTAGGGGTTTTATATAACACTGTAATCATTAAAAAATATTTTGCCTGTCCTACAGGACCCTGATACAACATACCAAAGCTCTGGATCCAACTCGGCCCGTCACTTTTGTTTCAGACAGCAACTATGCCAGAGATAAAGGGGTGAGTTTTATCAACTGTGAACCTACAGAGCATTTATTATTTAATATATTATTAGTATTGATGAGAGTGAGGTCCCGTTTCCTATGTAGATATGAAGGCCTCATTCTAGGCTAATAAAAACACAATAGTTATCAGATTCACACCGGGGGAAAAAATATATAGATATTATACTGGGCGACTGAGTGGTTAGCAGGTCTGCCCCCCCCCCCCCCCCCAATCATGGATCCCTAAACACTTAAACCTTGCTTTGACAAGCTTCTCCACTAGCTGCAGTGAGGTAGATGTGTACTCCCGGTTGTGTCGGTTTAAGGACTGTGAGAACTTTCTAGCTTGAGCGGAGTTGACACAACTTCTTAAAATGTCTGAACTAAAATAATTATTAGAAATACTTAACTTCACTCAATCAAAGCCAAACCTCGCACAGATACTCCTACAGTATTGAGCTATTTTATATATTTAAGTGTTTGTTAATATAGTTAAGATAATAGAAATTAACCTTTCTTTATAACAATATATATATTTTCTTTTTTCTTCTGTGTACTATCATAAACCAATATACCACTAACGCATATATGGCCTTATTATCTATCTTCTATCTATTTTCTGTATATTATAGCTTTTTGAAATTATTCAAATAGACCTTGTGAATGAGATAATCAGGATTTAGTATAAGATGCAAACCATTTGCAATTCTTGCCCAAAATGTCTGCGGTGCAAAAGGTTTGCCTACAAGCAGAATGTCTGCGGTCAGATACTGTAACTCTTTTTATTTTATTTTTTAATGAAAAAATGCAGGGATCTATGAAAAGGGCTTATCACTTATTTACAATTTGTGCTCGTATAGAACTGAACGGGATGTCACGGGCGTCTCTACGAGTCCTATAAGTCTTGTCTCGTCTCTAGGCTCCCTACGTGGACGTCATCTGCGTAAACAGTTACTTCTCCTGGTACCATGATCCAGGCCACGTGGAGCTCATCCCCCTCCAGCTCAACACTCAGTTTGAGAACTGGTACGGAAAGTACAAGAAACCCATCATCCAGAGTGAATATGGAGCAGATACGGTGCCGGGGCTTCACAGTGTGAGGACTCTTATGCATACGCATCCAGCTATCTGAAGCCTGCAATCAATTTCAGATTTTTGTTTGTGTCTGGGAGATGGGGTTAAGAAAGCTGTCTTCTCTCTGCAGGATCCACCCGTGATGTTCACTGAAGAGTACCAGAACATCGTCCTGAAGAACTACCACAAAGTGTTCGACGAGAAGAAGAAGCAGTATGTCATTGGCGAACTCATCTGGAACTTTGCGGACTTCATGACTTCACAAGGTACTGCAGCTGGAGAACACGGCCACCTGTAAAACCAGAACTGTTTGAGTTCCTCCCAACTCTCCTGGGAACGAAGTGCTGTTGATCACGTGACCACTGCGGGTTGCATGCAAGGCGCCGTTCACTTCTGCAGGCTGGACAGTTGCCAATGTCACAAATGTTTTTCATCTGAAGTGTTTAATTGTCTTCATTAATTCACTTGTTACACAATAAAAAACGATGAGATAATAATACAATACTATAATATGATATAGTATTGTCATTATATTATTGTGTATTTTATATAATTTCGTATTGGTATATTACTTGAATAAAAGGTTTTATTGGTAAGTTAAACAAAGGATTCATCAATTTAGAAAATCAGACTTATCAATTTAAAAAAAATTTAATTGTTGCAAATTAAACTTTATAACTTTATAATCATACAGTGATATTAGTTTTTTGTAAATGTTCAGTGACGTTCCTGTTTGTGGGCCCTGTGATGACGAGGTTCTTGTTGATCCCTCGTGCCTGCAGGGGTCCTACGCGTGGTGGGGAACAAGAAGGGCGTCTTCTCCCGGCAGAGGCAGCCCAAAGCCGCGGCCTTCATCCTGAAGGAGAGGTACTGGAGGCTGGCCAATGAAACGGGCAGACTACCTCCTTGGACCAAGTACCCCTGCTCATTCTGACACCTGCAGGCTCAATCCCATGTAAACTACATGCCTAATAAAAAAAAACGTGCTGTTTAGTTAAAGTGCTAATACGATACTTAATTCAATCGCACTTCGAAACCATTTTGAATACGCTGTGACATTCAGCTACGCTAATCTCATGGTCTGCAGTTATGAACAGTTGATTCATTATAAAATTCACAAGTTGGTGATATGGTTTCCTGAGCATACCCATGACGGACCCACACGTTTTTAGCTGTTGCAGGACTTTCTGGTGCATATAAATGTGTGGCAGGGCTTTCCACTATCATAAGAAGGTCGAGGTCACAATCTTTCATCACTGATTGACTTTGACCTTTCTTCCGGTCAGGCGATGAGCTTACCTGGCAGAGTAAGCACATTACAAGCACGCTGTAATGGGTGGCAGCTTCCACACCATCTCTATTCTCCTTTTATCATGGGTTCAGAGAAACATTTTCTTCAATAAATGCATAAGTGTTTTTGCAGTGTGATGTAACAATGTTGTTGGAAGCCGCCGTCATTTCTGATCATGTTTTTAGCTCTGTGCTGAATTCGTGTACCATTTAATGTGACTCCAATCATACATGTTTTATTTTTATACATGAAAATCTAGATAATTTTGCATATGAATCAAGCTATTAAAGACAAAAGAAGATATGCAAACTGTTTGTTTTGTTTGTAGAGCACGTTGAAGTCTACTTTGCAGTCTTAGTGTGGCTGAATGCTTTCCAAACATACCCAACATGCACCTAAAGGGTTAAGTGGCATGATGGTGGTTGATGGCAGCATGACTGCAACACAACGTTAGATCCATAGTGGCTCTGCATGTACCTCATCACATGATTGACCTCCATGTGACAGCTGAACAAATACTAAGACACCGCTTTAGCTTTCCTTCAAACATGCAGAGGCAAGATGTTGTAGACATTTCTATAAAAGGCCCTTTTTCAATGCTTTTTGGATTTTGTCCAGCTGTAATCGTCATTTACACAATCGCTGGAGATTAGTCAACCTTTCCTGAAAAAACAACTATTTCAATGAACTGACTCCGTATCAGCACTGATTATAAAAGACCTTTTCTAGTCACGGTGATTCAGAGGTTCAGACACGCGATTCTTTCAACAGGAGGGACACTGTATACTGATATTTAATATCCTATGTCACATGAGGGTTGGTGTTCAATAGCATTTTATTGCATCTGCATCCATTATCTGAAGGCACTTTTTCCATATTTTGTTATGTTGGTCTTATTCCAAAATGGATTAAATTCATTTATTTCTTCAATTCTACACACAACACCCCATAATGACAAAGTGAAAAAGGTTTTTGGGAAATTTTTGCAAATCCATTAAAGAATGAAAATATAACACGTACATAAGTATTCACAGCCTTTGCCATGAAACTCAACATTGAGCTCAGGTGCATCTTGATTGGAGTCCATCCTGCTATATTCAGTTGATTGGACATGATTTAGAAAGGCACACACCTGTCTACATCAGGTCCACAGTGGACAGTGCATGTCAGAGCACAAACCATGAAGTCCAAGGAATTGTGTGCAGACCTCTGAGACAGAATTGTATGGAGGCACAGATCTGCTGAAGGGTGCAGAAACATGTCTGCAGCATTGAAGGTCCCAATGAGCACAGCGGCCTCCATCATCCGGAAATGGAAGAAGTTTGGAACCACCAGGACTCTTCCTAGAGTCGGCCGCCCGATGATGAAAAGCTGCTCCAGAGCGCTCTGGACCTCAGGCTGGGGCGACGGTCCTTCTTCCACGACCCGAAGCACACAGCCAAGACAACAAAGGAGTGGCTTTGGGACAACTCTGGGAATGTCCTTGAGGGGCCCAGAGCCCTGACTTGAAACAGATTGAACATCTCTGGAGAGATCTGACGCTCCCCATCCAGCCTGATGCAAAAGAGAACGGGAGAACCTGCCCAAAAATGTGTGCCAAGCTTGTAGCATCGTACTCAAGACTTGAGGCTGTATTCACTGGGTGCTTCAACAAAGTATTGAGCAAAGGGTGTGCATACTTATATACATGTTGTATTTTTGTTCTTTATTTTTAATACATTTAAAAAAAAAGATTGATCAAGCTTTTTTCACTTTGTCATTATGGGGTGTTGTGTGTAGAATCTTGAGGAAGAAAAATTAATCATTTTTGGAATAAAGCTGCAACATAACAAAATGTGGAAAAAGTGAAGCACTTAATACTTTCCAGATGCACTGTAATACTACACACTAACTTTGGAAAATACTCACTTGATTTTTCTAACAAATATTTCACAAAAAGGGGCTGTGGATTGTGTCCACTCCTTCCATGGGAAGCACAACAGACAGGGGTCTTCTTAATGGCCAGCATAGAGGAGGATTAACAGCAAGTTGTAAGGTTCATAACCCGACTATTCATAAACAATACATCGTGCACTGATCCTTCAATGTCACAGTAACAAAATGATCACATTTAGCAGTATTTAATGTATTGAAAGGACTTAAAATGAGCGGTAGTTTCAGAGGGAATGTTTTAATGGTAGATCATTTCCACATGACAATGACACAATTAAAAATGTTCTCATGTCAACCACAGTTTTCCCTTAAGGTAAGATGGATTTGAACAGATTCTTTTTTTATTTTTATTTTTTTTGCACCCTCCTACCATTCATGTAACACTTTTCCATGTAAGAAAATACAGCATTTTAAAACATATTTGGCAATACAGAAGCAAACCCAGTAAGTTTTCCTCCACAAAGAAATTTAATAAACATTGTATGCTGACATGGATTCCTAGCCCCCTCCAACCCCCTCATCTTTTTATCATTTTCTTACTAAAATAACCCAGAATGTTAACAGTCTATACAGCTAAAGGGCATAATTAGGGATGGAAAAAAAAATAAAAACATTGCAATCATGTAGTTTAAACAGAGTGTATTCTTCGCTAACAAACATGTCCTAGCTAGACAAAATAAAGATGATAATTATATAGTGGAGTTCAGGAAGGGAAAAGGGGATGACCTTTGATTTGACAGGGCATTTTGTCTGGCAATTTCCAAATGGATTAATGCACCGATACTGGATATCAACTCTTTGGGAATTACCAATTTATCAGATTACATTTTAAGGAAGGCAAGCATTCGTGCCCGTTACAGTTACCATTCTTCATTTTACAAGGCTATTACTGTTGCTCGTCTTTGGCTCAAGGCCTAGTGATCAAACAGAAGGCACTTTTGTTGGCATTGGTGATGCAACTAACATGGCAGTTATACCTCAGGGCCTAAATGAATATTCTTGAGAATGCAGTATCGATCATTTTCACCTCCGTTTTGACATTGAACCATCACACAACACGCGTTTACCAGCCAAAGATTTTCAAACTTTTGACTCGTCATCCAAACTCCTGACCCATTTTTCTTGTAAAGTAACTGCACACAACTCGTGTGACGGGATGACTGGATCGTGGACATAACGATACCTCCTGTGCACTTGTCAGTTCTGTGGCCGCTAGTGCTCACCGGACTCATAGTTGTTGCCACAGAAACTAGCAAGTTATGTCAGTTTGACTTGTGCAAGTGAATCCATGGGAGACTCGTCTTACATGCGGGTGCACAGGCTTCCCCAGACAAAGACAAAACAGTGCGGGTTGTTAATCTTTTTCCGAGTCGAGATGAAACAGAACCTGATGTGAGCCCAACGAGGCAATACTGTGTACGGAAGATCTTAAAGATGACTTGCTGAGAAATGATGCAAACATTTGAATCATTCTATGGAGGGCCGTACAGCAGGTGTAACAAAAAGGACTGTACTGGTGCATGTTTTTGGGCCAGTTTACTACCAATCGGGCCAATTGTAACATAACTGCCGACCATTTTCCAAAGCAAACTAGTGTTTGAATGAGTTTCTCATTCGCCATTGGTTCCCACTCTTATGTATGGAATGAAAATCCACTTTCAAAGAGAACGAAATGTGTTTAAAGGGGGTACTCCACAGAATGTTTCGACAGGGAAGAAGAATGCATTGAATAAATAAAATGGTTTTGCTGCATCAGTTTTGAATAAATGTTATTAGAGTGCATGCTAAAAATGGTGGAGTACTCCTTTAAGTTAGGTTATCCATCAGTGTACGACTGAGGTCCAGACTCGATGCCAAACTGCATCACATTGAAACAGTTATGCTGAAATTCAAAAGGACAAACATTGACATGGTGAACAGTAGAGAGATCTTCACTGTGAGGGATTAAGAGCTATGTGCATCACATAGTGAACGGAAACCAGTGTCTGGTGTGTAGGGAGAAACTATTGTGCTTTGGAAAATGGGCAACACCAATGTAACGCCGCTACAGAAGTAAATGGGTTACAACATGAATGAACAGACAATTTCACTTGATCGTATCCACGGGGGGGGGGGGGGGGGGGGGGCACACCTCAATTCCCGTTTTCATAGACAAGCAACGACTTCGCAGGTCATCACAGGGAACATGTCACTGAGATCACTTTCCTGGCCGTTGCTATCGTCAATACTTGAACAACCCTCGCTCCACAAAAGACTGTCAGGGAGAACTTGAATTCCATCAGAGTGAAGGGACATGAAGACTAGCAGTAATGGGAACTATTAACAAGCCGGTTTTGACGCCACAGATGAATCACATTGTTAGTTATTACTACGACGGCTCTGGATCTTTGAGTGTGAGACTGTCCGACATGCTTGAAGCAAGGAGGCAGCGTACCATGCATCTGACGGGTGGGATGCTGTAAATCCATGGATTCTGGATGGAAGAGAAGACAATGGTCCGACTCTGTCGCTGGGTGCTGGACTGAGCTGGCAATACTGGGGACTCCTTCTCGCAAAGCCACTACCAGCTGTGGCTGCTTCCCCCCCTCGGCCCCCCAATACCGGGACTAATCTCTGTACAAACCTTGCTGTGTTAGAGATCAACCACTTCGTGAAAAGCCTCAGTGTCGGCAGCGGCTCATCTTAGAAAACCGTCAGCGACCTGGCTGTCTTTCCCTACGGGATCGGAAAATAAATCCCACAAACTCTGCATATGGCTTAACGCACCGCTGTTTTTGTCTTACGGACTTTTACACCCCCGTTACGCCTCTCATGTCAACATAAAGCATTACATGTTAGTTTTTTTTGTTCACATCCTGCAAATGAACTGTAACTCAGCTTGGCAAGATCACCGTTACTGTTCAATTGACATCAAATGTGTACAGGCTGGACAGTGAACAGAAGCCAGATGAGCATTAACACATTGAAACAGCTAGATAAGAGATGCCTCTGCCACTCTACACTTCAGCAGACAATCACAGTGTAGCAGCCGTTGCTACCTCATGAGACTCAATTAGGGAGGGAGAAACACTTCACTGGTATCTTAACTTACAAAACTGTGATCATAAAAATAAAGCCTTGGACCTGTGACAATAAAACAACGAGCAGACCTGGTGTTAACGTAACATTACCCCCCAACCCGAAATGCAAGAAGAAGAAAAGAAAGAAAAGAAATTAAGGTAATTCACCTTAACACTCCTTTAGGCACATAAGTCTTTATGGATCCCACTTGTGTGGAGGTCAGGAATGCTTTTCACATAATAACCCCCCTCCCCCAAAGAAAAGAAAAGAGTGAGGGTGCCTTTATGCAAACATGGTGAGAAGAACCCATAGTTCTGTTAAAAGACTTGTGTCGGTGGCTTCAGATGAAACGTGACCACTTGCAACAAAGAAATCCACACAACTCTGAACTGCATGCCTGGCCAGTGTTTCAGGACGAAAGACGTCCCGAGCACATCTTCAGACTCCTCCCCCTGACAGGTGACCTTTAGCGCTTATTTTGCTCCCAATTTACTGATGTTTTTCTCCTGTTTTGTTGGTGGTTTTTCTTCATTTTTGTCCTTAAAGGTTTGTGTCAACACTAAATCACAATCTAGCCTGGAATATTGCTCAGCAGCTATTTACAGAATAGCAAAACAAAAAAAAAATCTGACTGATCTACACACAATTTCCTCACATTGTTCTGTGTTGATTTTTAGTGGTCCCGTTCAGAAAAGAAATGTACTACAAAGTGTAAACATGAAAACAAACTATTCTGTATGAATGTTAATCCTTTTGTCCCCACTTCCCCTCCCCCTAGAACCGTGTCTGCAGACTGTAGGATACCCTAATGAGTGTTTTTTATTATTATTTTGGGACATTTATTCGTTTCTGAGTTTTAGTGCAGATCCGCTGTGCAGCAAAAAGGACCTTTTCTAACCTTTTCAAGTAAACCCCTTTCGTGTCCCGTTTTCTTCCATTCTGCGATCCATTTTGTTCAAAAGAGAGCCGTCCTCCATTGTTCGGTATTCTGCCACTGCTCGCTCGGGTTGATGTGTTTCCCCACACACACAAACACGCGCACACAGCCAGCCCCTTCCTTAGGTGAGTACAATGTTAAACAAGGAAAAAGAAATGAAAAGAGAAATCATCTTTCACTTACAACTCCTTCCGTGTTTGCAACATTGAGATGTCCGGCCCCAACATTTAAGTTAAATTTCTTCTTCTTTTCCTTTTTTTTTTTTTTTTTTTTTTTTAAACACACAGCAGAATAAACATTGTTTGGAAGCAAGGTCTCCTGGTGGCAAGTCAAATGTTCAGAGGTCACATTTCTTTTTTTCATTTGTTTATCGCACTTTTCTTGCCGCTCTCGACAGCTTAGTCCTGCTTGGCCTGAAGCTGCTGCTTCCAAGCCTCGTTCAAGTAAACCAGTCGCTTGTAGTTGAGAATAAAGAGAATGAAGTTCAGCGCGTATGTTGTGATGCAGATGATGCAGAAGTCCTTTAGGACAAAGTAGAGGATGTAGCCCAGGTAGAGCGAACCCACCACCGACAAGATGGATGTCGTCATGAGAATAAGGGCGGCCATTGCACTGACAGTCATTCCTACGGCGGGAAACACAAACTAAAGCTTAGGCAAATAAACCGCAGAAGAAGAAACAAAGGCAACCTTAGAACACACAAATAACCTGATGAGTCGGCTCTTTAGCTTTCAGCCTCAGACAGCCTCCATTTATGCAACCAGCCTCCTCGTGATGACAGTCTTTCTAAACACTGGTCATATTATTCTGTTGTCACATGAGGTGCAGTCATAGTTCTCGGACTTGCTAAGTTTCCCCCGTGTTGGCTCTTTTGATCCGTCATCAGGACTCCTAACAGTTTGGCTGTTCCACACCTGAAGCTGAAAGGGTTGGATCCTGGTTTCTCTTACAGGCAGAATACCGAGCCAAACACTTTCAGGCATGTCTGCCTGAGTCGCTCAGATCGACAGCTCTGAAAACATGAGGAAGCTGCATATCTGAGGAACGGCTCATTGTGAAATCAAAGGCATGACCGGCCATGCTTGATTTCACATAACGAGTGTTCAACCCCGACACAAATACAATGCCGTAAGGTTCAGGGGTAAAAGGTTTTACTCAAGTACCAAAACTTAAATATAATTTTGAAGTACTTGTACTTTGATTGAGTGATTGTATTTTCTGCTACTTTGCATTTCTACAATGCGGAAGCAGAAACTGTACTTTTTACTTCTCTACATTTCCTCTAAAGCTTTACTTCCTAGTTACTTTGCAAGATTCAGATTATTAAAACTAAATGTGATCCACGAATAAATGGTGTATTATTATTATTATGATGATTAGAATCAAGTAATGTCAATTAAGTAATTAAATGAATCCTAACAGATGGTAACATCAATCACTAACAGACATTAATGAAGTTGTGGTATGTTATTATGTTCTGTTCTCGGGGTGGACCATATGTACCATGAGGTGAAATAAATTAATCAATTGTCAAAAGATTTTTCCATGACATGTATGCCATATGTGGCGATTGAGCACAAATCAATGAGCACCAATCAATATTATGGACGTATCATTCAATATTTGCATGATTGTGATGAAGTATTTTGTTTTGGGATAATCCAGTCAATTTTAATAACTGACCAATCAAATGTATTTATTTTTTATTGATGGTTATTCTGCTTGTTTATCCATATATAGCATCTCAGTTGATTGTCCAAAAGAGATTCCATGATGGGAAAAGGGTGTTTCAACATTTGAGTGTACAGTACAGTGCTTCGACAGTATTCAAATGCGGCTCACTGGCATTAATCAGAGGTTAAACTTTGAATATTCAGATCCTTGAGTCATGCTTGCAAATATTGAACGGTCCAAGGCCATAAGAATAATGAAACTTCTGAAACCGAGTGGTCTTGCCTAATATGGAAATCTTGACCCGCTGTAGCGGTTTGGCTTAACTGGGCTGCTATTGTGTTGGTCAAATGAGTGCTAACTGCTGTGGCTAAAAGGACCTCTTGTTCGTGCCAGCACCAGGTGGCCAGGCGAGCCTACAGGCCACTCGGCGGGCAAACCAGCATGACTGCGTTGAAACGAGTCACACGTAAGGGGAAATGTTTAGGATTACTCTGAACGGTCGGTGCCAAATTACACTGAGAAAACACATAAGAATGAGGCCGCTGTCTGGAGCGCAGCATAGGTCTAGCGGTCACCTCCCTTGTTCTACACCGATACGTCACCGCTGCAGTCTTGGTAGAAATTAATTAGAATGAAGTCCAAAAAGCTGATCATATTGATTGCAGATCAGGTGAGCTTCAACAAATATGAGCCGCCTGTAACTAGATTATTATGTTTACACATGTCCCCCATGTATAACGTCAGAGTCACGCGAGTCTAATTTGGCAAATACAGCAATGACAGAGTGTTGAGTCGGCACTAGTTGTGAATGCAATGGCTCCCTAGATCTGTCACCTGAATATGCAACACCAATAGACGACTGAATAAAATCACATCTTACCTAGTAGGAGCTGAAAGGCATAAAAGCCGATCCCGTATACACTGTTGGGTTGGTTCAGTGCACTGTCATTTCCAAAAATAGAGCCCAGGAGTCCAAACCCTCGACCCCACCTAGTCCACACAAGACAAAGAAGGCAGTTACAACTCTACTTCAGCATCTAACAAAGTCAACAGCCTGAATCACAGCTGAAGTCTAACCACATTGAAACAAACAAAGAGAATGATAGGATTGGAATAAATATATACATGCAGCGATCACACTCGGTTCTTTCTGATGTTTGCTTCCCAGGAAGCTTTAATATCGAGGTTTGCTTTTTCTGAGAATTGCGTTCCAGGATATGCGTATTATAATGTCCTGAAAACTATTTGGTGTTCAGTGAAATAGAGCTGCAATGAATACATATTTAATTAACTATTAATCTGCTGATTATTTTCTGGATTCATTGGAGTCACAAAACAGTAAAAAACAAACAAAAAACAGTAAATTAAAAAGTGTCCATGAGTCCCAGATGATATTTTCAAAGGGATTTTGTCCGACCAACAGTCCAAAATGATAGATCTTTCTGTTGATAAACTAATCAATGAATTGGCTAAACCAATGTGGACTTTTTGGGAGAAAACAAATGCTGCAAAACTCAAACATTTACTTTTCTTTCTGTCCCACCATTTTTTTTCAGTGCATTTAGCAGATGAGAGCTCCTAAAAGGAAACCGTAATCCAGTTGGTCTGATAAAGAACTGTCAACACGCTGGCAATAGCATTCTGTTGTTTACCACAAACTTTAAACCTAACACATTAGGTCTCCTTCCAGTTTGAGCCACAGTCAAATTAATGTTGTGCTGCTGTTATTTTTAATGTACTGATGGAGTTGTTTCCAAGAAAACCACAACTTCCTGCGCAACAAAAGATAAGAAAGCAGTGCGGTCATCATGCTCAGGCTATTTAAAGCAGTACGAGTTTCACTGAATGGGAACTTACTCAACATGTTGATAAAACATTTTGCATATACTTATCATAGTCTGAAACAAGTTTGTTCTGCTCTGTGGTGCTCCAAACATTTGAGAGTGCATTTAAGTTATTGCATAACATAACAACTCATACTTGTGCAAAGTAGTGACCCTGCTTACTGGGGTTCTCCTGCCATATTAATCAATGAGTACGTTCCAAGCATGGCCGAGTATGCGCTCATCTTTTTACGCACAACTGTATAGGTATATCACTATTCATATACCAGTTATTCTTTATTATATCATGTTTTGCTGAACATCATATTTAATTCAGTATTGATATTTTAAGTTTTCTATGTATCATCTGAGGCTATACAGCAAGAGCATGGAGATAAGAGGCTGTTTGAATACTCAGGCCGTATTTAAAATATTCTCATTTAGCACAACCACATGCCCAAAGCACCAAGGTGGGTCGTAGTCGACTTCTAAACACACTTTCAATCATTTGGGAAGAATGCTATTCCAGGTCAGGGATAATGCAAGTTATGAAGCCTACGTGCAAGTATTTTACCATTTATCTCTTTACCATAATCAATTACATACTACTTCACAGTGCAATAAGCTACATCAACATAGGGTATTCACTTTAGAAACCTTGATGGCAGCAGAGATTAGATACGTAGTAGGAACGTCTATGATTCTCCATCTGAAGAAATTGTGTCTTTCTTTCAGTCCTCACTTCATTATTTGGAACACACTCAATCGGAACAGACGGGTCGCAGCTTATGTTGGGTGACAAAGGCCGGACTGTCTTCTCATGCTCAGACCGGGAGTTGACTCACTCAACTTACAGGTCCTAGACAGGTTACATTCCAGCCATGCTATGTGTGTTCACAAGGCCTGCAAAGACTCATGCAATGGCAGACTAGGTGGGGTTCCCTCGAGTCATTCATAGTTGCCCATGGTCGAGCTATGCATGAGGACTTGACAGCATTTGTTTCATAACTGTCACCTTAAGCGTGTAAAGGGGGGTTCAATGACTGATTGCGTGCAAACTCAAGTCTTTGTGAGTAAAACAACTCATTCTGGCGGACACATCAAGTTAGCTAAAGTAAAAGTGTCCATGTGAGCATTGGCTCATGACGGTTAGCATCACTGACGCGTTCAGGGGGCCACGGCGGTCACAGTCCCGTCCTCTGACCTCTGTGGCCGTTCCGCGCGCTGCCTCTCTGCCGTGTAACGTGAAGGTGTAACGTTCGTGGGTTCAGCCCCTTTTGGACAGACCGACATTAGCACGGCAGCTAGTGACAGCCAGTGTGACAGCTAGCGCTAGCTGCAAGGTTACAAAAGTTGCCCCGAATCCTCCAAACGAAGCCGGCTAACTACGAGGAAGCGGCAGAATGAATGGACTCCGCCGGCGGAGAGACGCACACGTCGGTCCGAAACAAGCTGCCGTCAACTTCTGCGCTAAAGTTGGGTGTTACAGATGTGTTGCCCCCTGTTCATACACACAGAGCACCCAGTACGACCGGTCGCCGTTAGCTAGCCTATCAGCAACGAATCGATTGATTGGCTGGATGAAGAGCTGACGGCTCCCTGTTGACAGCTAACCGTAGCCGGCTAAGAAGTAACGTCCGAAGGCTATCGAACGGGTTGCGGTCGCTATCGGTTAGCAGGGTTAGCTTGGTCGAGCGCGTCAGCTAACGAGACGCTCTCGTTAACCGACGAGCCGAAAGTTAACTTGTTCCGTTCGGGGTTCTTTCACCGAGTGCCGGCTCGCGCGGCACGCCGGCTGCTACAGCTTGCAGTTAGCCTGCGCGTTAGCAGGCAGCCGGCACCGAGGCTAGCTGCGAGCCTTTGGGAGGGTGAACCGCGCAGCCCTTCCCAGATTGGCACAATAGCGGGCAGCTTCATTGAGCGCTCTTTGCCGAATTCAAATTACCTTGAGCTGAACACTTTCGAACAGCTGATGGAGCTACTGACGTCGCACATGGCCTTGAAACTCGGATCCCGAGCCTTTTCCCTCTCGACGTGAAAGGCGTATAGAGACAGCAGTATGCCCAGCAGGCAGACGAGAAGCCTTGCTATTCTCTCCCACCGAGGGGTGGACACTCTCAGGACGGGCGCCGCCATCACTCTCTGGCCTAGCTGGAGACACGCATACATACGCAGCGAGTTCGCCTGAGACAGGACTGCGACGTGGAAAGGCGTCAGGACGTGCCACACCGTCGGGGGCGGGCCGCTGCGCCGAGGAGCGAAACATACAGAAAGCCGGCTTTCTATGCGGGCACATTTCAGGCAGCGAATGCGCATGCAAAGTGGGTCATGCGTGGGTTTCTATCAACGCGCAGTGATCATTATTATCTCATTTAAGCTTTTTTCTTATCTTATGTAAGGTTAGACAGCTGAGTGGAATGTGGTCAGCATGGTTTGAGCATTAACTTCAGTGCATATAACGTACCAGAGAGAATAACCGCACTATGTGCAGTTTAAATTACTGTAACTTCCTTGAATATTTATTTATGTCAATATCGCAAACACATTTTAGTCGCCTGGTCCGTAAACATTTTTACCTACCGGTTTGAAATATTGTTATTACAGCAATTTGTATTCCCAATATTGATTCGATATGAATGTGTAATTTGCCGTGCATGCATATAACACGCGTACGTGTTTAAAATACGAAGTAGAGAAACACAAACAAAACGATTAAATCCAACATGGTAAATGAGGACAACCATGCTGAAATAAAGTGAAAATAAATGTAGAACAAACAATGAAAATCAATATTTCCAAATAACCAGCAAACAAAAATGTATTAAATCATACAGTCCATATTTCCAAAGTCAAAAAGTGGCACAGCCGGGATCACGTGACTACGTGTATATAAACAAAGGGTGACCTCATCTGTTTACGCGCTCAGAGACTCGTCTGGTATAAGCCACAGCTCTCCGTCTCCAAATGGCGACAGACATGGAACGATTCGTTTCTTTTGAGGAAACATATTACGATCAATATGACTATTACAATCTACTCGAATACTCGTGCCATGCTTGTGGCAAAGGGAGATCCAAGCGAGAAATCGAGTTGAACACAAACCGCCATTGTCCCTCCGGACACGAGAGGAAGATAGCAGAAAAATTTCACAACAGCGAAGTGAAAAGCAAGAGAATCAAAATCGTATCTTGATGGCTTTCGATGTTTTCAGGTAACAATGTCTTGTGTTTATTAATTGTTTAAATATGTGTTGTATTAACTGTATACAATCGGTCTGTGTGATAGAAAAAACAACCTCCTTGGATATTTATGCAACTGACATCCTGCAGACTAGTGCAGCAAGCAGATTCCGCACATAAATGCCAGGTGAACAACGCCTGCTGGTGTAGGCATAGCCGAAAGTCAAGTTTTCTTTGTCCCACTATTAGGTCACTCCAATAGGCAGACTAGAGCCATATACAATGGATCAAGCATTTCAATTTTTCCATGTTTGTATTCCCCTTTTCTGTTTAGAATCATAAAGAAATCACACCATGTTCCGTTTACAGCACAGGCGGAACAATTGCTTCTTTTGATACCTTAAAATCGGATTTGTTGAGCTTAGTTTTTTCAACAGTTTGGTAAAAAACAATGTTCTACCAATTAGGTAACTCGTTATACTTTGGCTTGAAAACTAACAAGTTGAATACGTTAACATTTAATGATATTCTTCACATAGATCCGGACACAGAATTGGATTCCCGATGTTGACCATGGCCGTGGTTTCCTGCCTTCCCCGACTGACCCAGTGAAAAGAGCGCTGTGACACCGAGAACAAGCCCTGTAATCGGTCACGTGACAGCTCTCCATTCCATTCTCTGGAGCAAGACCTGCTTCTCAAGTTATAGCCATGCAAGTGTTGTGTTGAGCTATATAGGTCAGTGGTGTGTGCTTGATAAATATATAGAGGCACAGTAGATGTAATCATTTATAGGGGTGTTGAATATATATTCTGTATTTTGATTCAATAAAAACTGATGTTAACTAAACCAGCTTGGAGTGTTTTATGTATGTTGCTCATAAGGGAATAATAATATAAACAATTTGTTTAGCTTGTTTTGTAGGCATTTTGTGTTTTTCTAAAAGCAGAATGTATTCCTGTCCCTTGCATTGGGACCAACCATCTTCCTGCTCTATGAATTTCTCCCTCCCAGTGTCCAGTGTTTTCTCAGGAGCAATGAAGGCCTGCAATGTTTACTTTTTGTATCCCAGAGAAGTGTCATGCCAAGAAAGAGATTTGTTTGTGCGTTTCAGATTGTATGATCATTTGTATGTTTTATAAGTCATAATTATGAGCTAAAATTATGAGATAAGTAATAATTATGAGATAGTAAGTTAATGTTATGAGATAGTAAGTAATAAGTATAAGATGCTAATGAAATATAAAGTCATACTCATGAGATGCTATATCGTTATTTTGAGATCGTATCTCAATATGATGACTTATAGGATCTTTATTATTTCATCACAGTGGTGGAAATGGGCTTCCACCATATAAATCAGATACTTTTATTTTGAAGGAAGAATTTCCCAACCGGAATCAATATTATTCATTTCCTGGTCCTCACACAAGCACGAGGAGCTGTCCTGCTGCGAGCATATGAACCAATTTGTTCTTCACTTATTTTGTTTCTACGCGCCAGGATGCAGATATGCAGTGTGTGCAGCGAACATACACCAAAATACAAATGCCCAGCCTGCAAAATAAGATAGTAAGTAACTTATAATAACTTTATGAAAGCTAACATTCAATTAGCGACCGAGTTGTTTGGCTAAAGATAAACATATTTACCATGAGCTAGCGTTAAAAGCTAAATTACGATTCAGTTGACGTGACGTCGCTGTAGCGTAACGTACGTTTATGATCATGCATGGCGCGTGCCACTTTAAAACAGGGGACGGCTGTAACTAAAAATGAAGAAGACAGAAAGATATGCGCGTGTTCATAGACCGTGCCGCTGCAGTGACACGTGCGAAACAATTTGGACGTCAACACCACATGGGCGGAAACCTATACGTCACAAGCCACTATTTCCGCTGTTGAAGAACAAATCATACCACAAATTGTTGTGATTGATAAATTAATTGACCCAGTTACTCATTATTTATTCTGACTAAGTTAGTAAACACCTACTTTCTTAGTGATGTATGTTATCCCCTATTTAGAAGGATCACATTGACACTAACATTATACAGCAGCTGTACACTGTGTGTACTGATGTCACTGTATTACCTTAATTCAGTAGTATTATTATGGAGTCATTATAATGATCTGCCAGATAAGTTTTTTTTTTTAAATCAGGCCTTTTTTTCTTCTTTTCCAGTTGTTCACTTGGCTGTTATAAGACGCATAAAGGTAAATGAGCTCAGTTTATCATTGATGTAGTTATGTGCGGTTTAGACAAGCTGCGATTATACTCGGGACACATTGCGCTGCTCATCCATCCACTGACCCACCATCTAAATTCTTTGTTTGTCCTCAGACACTTGCCTACCCGTTGAGCAGCCTGCACCTATTGATCCCGAAGCTACGGGTTCCTTTAACTCTGGTATGGTGTTATGTGTCTGATCATTTCCGTGACTATTTCTTTGTGTAGTGTGTAATAGGTTGGACTGGACAGGCACATACTAATAGTACGCTTCAGGGAATATCCCCAATGTAATCAAACTGTTGTTTTAATTTGATTACTCTATTTTTGTGCATGCATGTAAAGATAATCAGCTGGAAATATGTATTTGTTTTCTTCATAGGCACTTTTTCTTTCATTTGCAGAGACGTGGACTGTTGAGGATCTTCTGCACGAAGAGGACATCGTTGACAAAGCGCCTCTGCACAAGCTCCAGCTGTTAGGTATTATTCCAACAGCACCGTTCGGCTGTGCTTAACACTATTGGCAGCGACATCACATGTCCCTTCATCCAACACGTTTCACTCATAATCACATACATTCAGTAATAATGTGTTTTCGTATTTCTCTACAGGTCAGTCGAAAGAGCTCCGGGATCTTCTTTACAACCCCCATCTGAGACGGCTGCTGCGCTCCATTGACAGTGCAGACAGCAAAGACATTGCTATGAAGGCTGCCATGCAGGAGCCTCTGTTTGTGGAATTTTCAGATCGGTGTTTGAAAATTGTCGAAAATGAAGCCAAATCATTGACACCCAATGGAGCTGATGTTTTGTAAAAATGTGACTGCATTAGTTTGTCTCAGATCGCATCTGAATATTTTTTTAAATATAAAGTCTCTGAATTATTAGCATGAAGTTTAGTTCTTGTAATTTGTCGATATATCACTGTTCTGTGCCTCGTCATGCTACATTATTTAGTGTTTAAATAAATGCTGAAATATTTTCAAACTATCACTACCCCAGTCAAGCCAAAAGAAGTTACAGTGCAGCTATAGTAAGGTCACTCGTTGGACAGCTGATCAGACAACAAAGTTTAAGGTGAACGGAAAATGGATCCATTGCATCTTTAATAACACCAACATTTAAATATGAACACATTTCAAGTTATACATTAATCCCTTGGTATACACATTACAAAATCTATAGCTGGAAAAAGGCTAAGCGTGAGAAAATTAAGATATGAAAGGACTCAACAGCGGTCTGTGTGCATAGGATCAAAACATGGATGATAAACATCAAGCTAAGTTACATGAATAACTTGAAACATTACTTAAAGAAAAAGACGTTCTGCGTATTGAAATTATGAATGTAGTAAAATAGTGTGAGTTCTCATACAAAGCCTTAGTGTAAATATACTTTGTTGTATAGCACTTGGATTAATTAATTAAGCTTTGGACTGCAGCAGATTAAAATCCACCCAACGTGGTTTAGGAAAATATATTTACAGATGTGTGTATAAAAAACTATCAAACAAAAAGCAGCAATTTCCATAAACCTGGGTTCAACGTTTCCCTGTTTCACACGAGTAATGCGTCTTCTCGTTCATGTCCGTATGTGAGCAGGTCTGTAGTTTTAATGTGCAATAGATGCTTTACATGTGCAATACTTGCTTAATTCTCCCCCCACACACATAGTTACACTCAAAATGAATGCAGGATGTTGTGATAGAATCTGCATCCGACCCATGTGTTTTTGCACCCACAATAAATCTATAAAATAAAAATAAAAATCACATAAATAATCATCTTTAAATAAATACATGTACTAACAGCCCATTTGTGATTTGGGTGTAGATTTTAAGAAAGGCACTCATCAAAGGCCCAATACTTTGATCAATAGTCAGACGTTCCAAAGGAAAGAGACAAAAACCTGCAGTCCTCTGTTTTAAAATGTGAATTAATTTCAGGTTTCCAAACGGGGACAAAGGCTCTATCCTGCAGTGACATCACTCAAACACTGTCCAATGATATGTCTTATCTCAGAAGTGGCAGATTAGTAGCCAGTTTTTTCTGGACAGTCTACTGTCTGTGATTTAGAATCAGATATTATTTTTTAATTTGTTTAGTCCCTGGAGCCTGAAGGTGACTAGATGGTTTATGATAAGGTCAGGTTCATAGGCACATTATCTTACCTAACTTGGTGGGTGGGGAAAAAAAAGATGATGCCAGGGTGCAGGCATTTGCATCTAAATTTGGCATTCTTCAAGAAAGCTGTGAATGATAACTTTCATTCAACATCAAAAAACAGGTTTGTTCCCTCTGTCAGATTATTGAGGAGCAGATGCTCTACTGCAATAACACTTCCATAAAATCCACCTTTAGTGTTCCCCAGAGTGGAAATGCTTACAAAGTTTTGTCTAGCAGGATGGCGTTAAACCCCGTCACGTCACTCTTCATGTCTGGTTGTGTGTCAGCGTAGAGAAGTGGAGATCGCTGATAGTGCAGCTTTACAGATCCCTGACAAAAAAAAAAGAAAAAGTTAAATCTCAAATGACCAAATATTTAAAAAAAAAAAAAAATCATCCGGATTACAAAAACCTGATGGGAGATTAAACTACGTGCCCTCACCTTGGGTTGAGCCCGTATGGAGGCGAGCTCCTGCGAGTACTGATTGGGCTTCACCGTATACTCCCCTCTCCGGGAGGGCAGGTGGAGGGAGGCCATCACGGACACCATCTTCTGGAAGCCTGTGGCTGTCAGGGACATGGTGATGGACGGGGCGGAGGCCAGAGCCAGGCCCATGGGCCACCCTCGCACTGTGACGGGCTCCTGGATGGAGGAGAGCTGCACGGAGCCCCGCTCCCTGATAACAGGGTTCAATACTGGCAAGTCCTCCTCCGCGAGGTCCTTTGCGTCATCCAGTTCCGCCTCGGCCAAGGATTTCAATATGGCCTGCCACAAAAACAAAAATACTTTACAAATAATCTATAACTCCACATTTATTTGTTGTTTTTTTAAAACAGGGCCAATGCACATCAATAAACACTGCTATTGCTACGACTATTATTTGTCCCTGGAGAGATTTCACATTGCTCTCCTATAACATCGTGAGACTCATGATGGACAGTAAAAACCAGGCCTTCATTACCCATGATGCAATTCAACCTCCAACAGTCTGTTTGGAGATACGGATGTGTTATGCAGGTAGCAGCTAACGTAGCCTCAAGCAGAGATGGGGAGTGTCTGGTGAGATATTTTCTAACTCCACACCCACAGATTGTTTTTTCCTCTGTTTTCAAACTCGTAGTCTTCAGCCTCAACTGATGTTCACTCAGGGGACATCAATTGAGGATGTTCAGAGGATTTCTCGCACATCGCTCTGGAGCCCAAAAAAGGCTTAATATAACTTTGAGCCATGAAGAATGAGCAAGAAAACATGAGATGTGATATCTCACCCTCCACTTCCTCCAGGTGTTCTGGATGACTGCAGCTGCTCTGTTGCATCTCTGGACCCGCCTCCTGACCAGCCACGACCGCACCACTGTGGGAGGCATGAAACACATTCAGCACATCTAACCAATCCATTCATTTTGCAAGCGCAATCTTTGCATTGTGGAGACAGCGGTTTATGTCCTCCCATCTAGAACATCGGCCATCAACAGTTAATCAGATGAGCTGCTGTGGCAACTTCTGCTGCCTTCAAAAAGGGATAAACCGTCAGCCCGCAAACATTGCGTATACCGACTCTGCCAGCTGGTTCCTGTTGGCCAGACATTCAGGTCACTCAGTGGGAGTGAGGCCACGAGTCTGCTCAGAGGTACCTGGCTGGGGCATTAAGAGTTTACCTGCTTGGATCAGAATAGCAGACTGATGGCACTTGTGACGTCTGCGCCGCTGGTGCTTCAGCCAGCAGCACTGAATGGTGAAGGCACACTGGGACAGGATCTTCTTCCTCTGATCCTCCAGAGAATCAAGCTGCGAGACAACAGCCAGGCAGGTCAGTGCTCCAAAAAAAGACGAGAGCCCTTATTTGGTTTACAGGACTCTTATGCAACTGAAACACCGAACAACCAGATCGAAAAAGAATCCTGGGCAATGTGTCGTACTTCAGCTCATTACTTCTGTTCTAAGGTATACATACACCTTTAATTGTGTGAGGATGTCTAAATGACTGACCATCAACTGGGTGAGAAACACTTTAGTCCTTCCGCAGTGCACCCATGAATTGGGTTTTTCGCCGTTGAGGTTGTGCGAGGGGTCGAACGCCTTGTGCTGTAGCGCGACGCTGAGGAGCTTCTCCACCTCCCGCCGGAGAACGCCGCTGCTGTCAGCCGCCGCATCTAAGAGGGACATTAGAATTGGAGTGAAGCATTAGAGACATAATTCAAGTAATGACATAGTATTCAGTCAGTGAGGTAAAAACTGGTGAAGCGTGAGAGCGAGCACACGGCATAGTTTACACAGAATCCGATAGGATGACTGAATTAATCTTTCAAACCTGATTCAGTGATTAGTGAGCAGGCTACGTAAAATAATGAATGTAACACGACTTGAGTGTAGAGCCATGCTAGTGGCTTAACAAGGCAGTACTTGAGCTAAATGCTAACAACAATGTTAACAAGCCGATGTTGAGCAGGTATAATGTTTACCATGCTCTCTACCCTTTGCCGAGGCTGATGGGAATTTTAATAGTTTTGCAGGTATTTTGTCATAAACAAAAGTGGCACGACAGGAAAAGTCATTATTAGTTAGGAAGAGTTTTTATAGTTCATCCTGAGGAGAAGATTAATTTTATGCTATATACTATTCACTAAAGTCCTCAAATGTAAGCATCAGGGTGGTGCTAGAAATGTAAGCGGATCACCAGAAGCCAATAAGATAGATCCTCTGTGGAACATTATTGTCTGTACAAAATTGAATAGCAATCCATCCAATAGTTGACATATTCCAGTCTGGAACACAAAGGCAGACACACTGATGCAGACAGACCAACAATGCTGCTAGCATGGCTCAAAAGCAGCTAAATAGTGTGTTAGGATGACTTTAAGTCCAAGCATGCATTAATAAGGAATGAGTAAAGAAACATGAAAGCAAGCTCCGATAGCCAGAGGTTCATGCATTTACCTGGAAAGTTCATAAGAAGTTGCAAATGTAGTTATAAAGTCTTGCTTTTATACACCAAATGGAAAAGTCCCCAGGAGAGTAGAGAGCTGAGGCTCGCATTTACTGAGAGAGCTAATGAAAGGAAATGTGAATAAATCAGCTGACCTAAAAAGAGGAAATAGAATCACTCTTTGTTATCAGTAAACATGCCAAAATTGACCGTAAATTGATCCTATAACAAACTGAACTTACCGACACTTGACTTTGACTTGAAAACTGAATCTTTTGCAATCAGCCCATAACGTTGGATGAAGCTTTTGAAAGGAATCCTGTACAACAGAGAGGTCAAGTCAACCAAAATCCAAGAAAAACAACACACGTTAAAAGGATAGTTAGTTTTTTTTTTTTTAAAGTGGGCTTGTATAAGTTACTTGTGCAGTGTATTAACCTATCAGCTGGCGATCAGCACACCCCCAGTTTGGAGAAACAGACAGCAGTACGGGGACCTGAAGTTATTCATTTATACTCACCAACACACTCCTTTGACATCAACAGTAATTAACAAGCAGAACTGCTGCCTCGATGGAGAACCTAGGTTGTGTTATTGTGTGACTTTGGTGTTTTGAAGGGTTAGTTTGGATTCAGAGACAGCGGTACAACAGCAACTCACGTGTTCGGCTTGGTAAAATGACTCTTTACGGCCATTGAGTCTTGTGGCTTTAAAGAGAGCGTAGATGAATAGAATGGCTCCAGAAAGGAAAAGAGAAGATAACAGTAATATTTGTTTTGCTGCTGCCTCCGTCCACAGCAGCTTTGCTCCCGTGCTGGTGCTCCTGTTTGTTTCTCCAAACTGGGGGCAAGCTGATCGCCATCTACTGTAGCTAGTAATAATAATAATAATAATAATAATATTTTTAATTTCTATTGCGCTTTTCAAGCCACTAAAAGCCAGTCTAATACACCAACTATGGATAAGTAGCTCATACAACCCCACTTTTTAAGATTTAAACTTAACGAAGACACATTTTTTACCTTATTGGAAAGCCAGCAGCACTGATATGAATAGTCTCCACAATCCCACAGGCCTCCAGCTGCATGATAACCTGACAGTAGACAGGGAACAACCATTAAAACCTTTCCCCCTTTTTGTGAAAATAGAACACATTGCCTCTATTGTAATGGCGGTATGAAGGAAAAAGAAAAAGCATCTACCTCCTCCTTTTTGAAGGTCAGCGGCTTACAGTCTGGGTTGGGTTTGATGCAGCGAGTGTAGTGAGGAGTTGTGGTGTGGAGGATCTTCATCAGGCTCTCCAGAGAGTTCTGCAACCAAGACATGAATCAGAGCCAGGTCTGAACCCTCTAATCTACAAGCCCCATCCAGCTACTGTAACCTGTGATAAAGGCTTTAAGCTGGCTCCCACCTTGAACTTGGAGACCACGGTGACTTTACTGAGCCCCTTGGTAGTTGGGTTCTCAGTTTCCTTATCACTGAATATCTGGTGAAGCAGGGGGTTGTCAGACTTCTGAAGCAGGCTGGTGAGCTCCGGGGGCACTGGGTCCTAAAACACAGAATCCAAGAGGAGATGAGCGGATGGATCTGTGGTGAACTCTTTGAACACAATTTAAAAAGTTGTTCTCGACAGCACATACCTTGTTTTTCTCCACCATCCCCTGTAATTGGTAGTGGACTTTGCCAGCGTAATGGGCCACAGTGAAGTGGGGCTCCTTGCTGAACTTGTCCCAGCTGATGTTGGCGTTATCACTGAGCTCCTTCTCCAAACGAACCCGGAACGTCTTCGCGTCCGAGACTCGATTAAGTCGACTCTCCTGTAGGACGAGGGGGTAAAAAGTTGTCAACCTTCTCTTACTACAGATACATTTATTAAACGATAAATCAGTGTACGGGATTAACCAAGAAAGTGAATGCATGAAAAGTAAGAGTTAAAAGTGTTAGGGGACAATTAGAGGACACGACTTCAACAAAAAATAAATATAAATCCTTAAAATGTATGATTGCTTTGTCTCTAAAAACTGTCAACGTTTTTATTAGTATTTTTATAATTATTATTTAGGGTTTTTGTTGTAGTTTCTTTACCATTATTAGTGCGTGCTTTTTTTTTTTTATTTATTTTTTTTTATTTATTTTTTTAAATGGACCAGCATACCTCATCAAGAAGAGAAAACACACTGACAGGACTTCCCTCAAGAAGATCCAGGCAACTCTGGTTGTCTTGGTATTTGACAAAGGACCACTCCAACCCCTCTGACACATATTCCTCCTGTTAGAGATAAACAGAAATATTCAAGCGCAAAATATTGTTTCACGTTCCTACACAAGGTGCGATAAGTTGTTTCGTTTGCAATGAACAGAGATTTCCCGAAGCCTCCTGAATGTCTGAGGCCTGCGCATCGCGCCAAGCAGAGAAACTACGACTCTCCAGAGAACAATGGAAAATGTATAGACGTCGTACCTGTTGAGCTCTGAGATAATGAGACACAAAGTGCTGCTGCAGTTTCTCATTGGCGTAGTTGATGCACAGCTGCTCCAGGTTATTGATCTGGAAACATTCAAACCCGTACACATCCAGAACTCCTGGAGATCACAGAGAAGAGAGGAAGGTGTCAGCTTATGAGCAGAAACTTTGGGAAAATACATTACCAATAGATATGAATTCATATTCAACAAGGTAAGACAATAATGTCTTTACCTATGAAGTTGCACCACGTGGATTTGTCTGCACACATGCTGTTGTTGATGAATGTAACCAGCCAATCGAATAATCTGTAAGAAAAAAGAAAAAGACTCACACTCTTACTCCTTTTCCCAAACAATAGACAGCCTGTAAATATAAAGAGTGATTTACAGTTCTTCTCTATTTATTGTAAACAAAAGGGCATGATGGTTTCACATTTCAGTGTTTGGGGACAAAGTCTTAGTCATAGGACAAAAACCAGCTCCTGCTCGGCCAGCCCCTTTTCCACTTAATATTAACACATTGCCGCTTGATCTCGTGATCAAATGTTCATTCTTACTGGGCGTAGATGACCTTGGCCAGGCAGTCTCTCCTCATGCGGCACTCTGCCTGGGAGCAGGGCTTGAGGACGCTCTGCTTCCCCGCCTTCAACGTCCTCACTCTTAAACACATCTGAAGCTCCTCGGCGGGGACGCGCAGCAGCTCAGCAGCCCTCTGAGAAAAGTCTAAAACACAGAGTGGAAGGCTGTCAACTACGTATTTCAAAAGAAAATCTCGAGCATCATTATGTACTGGAAGCGAGTTGATTAAATATCTCAAACCTTTGGACTGTTCATCTAGGTTGCAAGGTTGCGATTCATCCGCTGAAGAGAAGTTCACATTCCCCAACTGCAGAATCCCTGCTAATATCTGTAAAGCAAGAATCAGAATTAAACAAACAGAAAGTATATTCTGTGCTTACAGAGAAAGAAAAGGGTGAAAATGTATGAATAGGTAACAATTTATTTCAACACCGATATTAGCATTCATACATAGTATATAAACATTTAAGAAATCAGAACACATAATGTGCGCATGTAACAACACTACAAGTAGGGCTGGGGGATAATACAAGACATTGCGATACACGTTGCTTAAATTGATAATAACAAGCACATACTAAATACAATTTCTTAATTCTTAATAAAATTAACTTAATCTGCTTACTCTGTATTTGTGTGCATTTTACATGAAACTGTGATGTTCATTTGGCACAAATATTCTTAATAAAATGAGGACATACTCAGTAAATCAATTAAACGTTTTTATAGCTTTTATAAATGCTAAATAATGGATGGATTAGATGATGGGTATCTTACCCTGAATATTTGTCTCTGCCTTTCTGCATTAATGCCCAGATGAACCATTGCCTCAACAGTCTCATGAAAACAATCCTCTGTAAAAACAACACATGAAGAATAGGTACTTGTGAGAATCACTATAAACATTGTATAGAATAAAAAGGACAAAACATCCTTAAATACACATGAAAATTAAATACCAACCCTCAACAGTTTTTTCTGAATTTGGCAGCCACACAAAACATTGCTCACGAGGCATCTTCCACTCCTTCCTTTGCTCATCTGTGGCCCCTTTCATCATCTGAAAAACCAATATGCTCTCAGCATCTGCACACATCAATGTGGTAATATTAGACAGAAATACCACACGTGCAGCCCCGTTACCTCACCTGGTAAAAGATGTGGAAGTTCCTCTCATTAGCCAGCTGGCAGGCCACCCTGGTCTTCTCTAGCAAATAGGTTTGCACAGACGCCCCCACTAACAGCTGACACCTTCACGTAGAAACAACACGTTAAACCGACCAACAGCTTGTGCGGACGCTACCCCACGTGATGGAGAGGAAAGTGCAGCAGCATCAACTGTGAGTACCTGTCCAGCTGGAGCTGGATGTACTTTCCAAAGCGACTGCTGTTGTTGTTCCGTAGGGTACAGGCATTGCCTACATGGAGGGTAAAGTGGTGACTCAGCGAATGTCCACAGTGGTTGCTTTCACATTAACTTGACACCAGCGATCATTGGTTATCTCACCAAAAGCTTCCATGATGGGGTTGGAATCCAGCACCCT
Source organism: Cottus gobio (assembly GCA_023566465.1). Taxonomy (NCBI): domain Eukaryota; kingdom Metazoa; phylum Chordata; class Actinopteri; order Perciformes; family Cottidae; genus Cottus; species Cottus gobio. Next base: position 22,918,191 of record CM042229.1, on the reverse strand, counting down.
CTTCTCTATCCTCTCCACCGTGTCCTGACTCTTCACCACTGAGGAGGAAGCTGCCACGGTGGCGTAGTATTTCATCAGGCAACGAGACGTCCAGGTCTGTGAAGAAAAACAAATCAAAAGGCCGCTGACGCTTTTCTACTGATCCCGTGAATGGTTGACGATCAATTGATTTAATCAATTAAATATACCAATCGTTTCAGATTTCCTGAGGTTATTCTTTTTTAATTTATTTTGGGACCTGCTCATTGCAGTGGTGTTTTCCTCAGAGATGAACCGCCATATAGATTTTTATTTTTCACCCCCAATTGATCAACTAACTAACTAAAACAAATTGCCATCAGATTTTACTTATTGCTTTTAGTTTTAGCCTGACAACAAAGACCTTACATGATTAGTTTAAAAACTGAGACATAAGAGAAGAGCAAAGCTTTCTCACATTTCAGAAGCTAGAATCATTTTATTCAAAACAAATCACTAGTGCTGCCTAAAGAAGAAAAAATACATCACTTCCTGTTTGTCCATATACAGTAAACTGGCCAATAGCCAAGCTCACAAGCATAACACACTATGTGCTGGTTTACCTTTCCTGCACCGCTCTCCCCGCTGACCACCAAGGATTGGTTGACTGGCTCCAGCTGGCCCTGAACATTCCTGTAGGCTTCTTCTGCCACAATAAAGATGTGTGGTTTGAACTCCTGTTGGCAAAAGAATACTTTAAAGATACTGGTCCTTTTAGACCATCAGTGACTTCACGAGGTTCCAGTGTTTATCGAGTTTGACTTGTTTGAAGCTGTAGACAAGAAAGTGGAGGATTTATGTTTGACCACAAAACACCAAGGTTGATGTTTTTTGCACTTTGAAACTCTGCAAAGTTTGTAAAAATACTGCTTGATGCTGACTTGTTGACTCACTCATTGTGTTGGGTCATTTTTGAAGCTCTGCATTAGTGCATGACTTATTCCTGAAAGTCCAGCAAACCCTCTGAAAATGCACCCACCCTCACATCCACAACCCTGCATGCAGCACAATCCATCTTCCCCCAACATAATTGAAAAAGCCCTATAGAAAAATAAACACAAGTTACAGTTGTTACTTTTTTTTATATGAAATGAAATAATATAATACCTGAGGCTGAGGAGCACAGTGATACTCCTTCATCACATCCAGAGTGTAGAGGTCTGGGATTGGCTGAAAGGGGTTCAGAGCCACCAAGGTGCAGCCAGCATGGGTGTAAAACACCTTCACGCTGTACCTGGCCTGCAGGCATTTCAGCACTAACGGAGGAAAATATGACATATTAGACATTAACAGGATAAAACAAAACAGAGTAGACAGCAGCATTAAAATGGTAAAGATATGTTTATCTATAAGAGAAATATTTATTTATATAAAATAACACGATCCATAACAGATGCAGCATATTCAGCTTAAAAAAATATCCTACAGCAATTCCACGCTGTCACACCCTGACCTCTGCTGTTAATACGCTGAAATGTTTTCTCCCTTATGGCTAAAACGATCACCACCTCCAAATATAAATGCAAATCTACACTCATACTTTATTTTACATAACGCCAATAACACTGCATTTTTATGTCAAGACAAACAATGGACAGTAAAATGACAAAAACAAAGATAGTATGCCTTAAAGCTATTATGCTTAATATTTACCTGTGGCCCTGCTGTAGGGAGTAGTCTGAATTGTTGTTTTTGAGGAAGCATGAACTAGTAAATCATGTCCTTGGTTCACTAGCCTGAATGAAACTTGAGCCCTCTCATTGTGTACACTGCAGTAACTCATGCATTCTTATTTTTCTTTATCGTGACCCAGCACATTTGATCTTGATGTTGGTTCAACAATACACTGCAAATGCTGCAATCCAAGGTGACATGAGCTGGGAAACACTGTGTAACACTGGCTGTGTCGGAATAAATAAAAGACTAAGTTGATGCAGCGTGTCAAACACTCACTAGAGATGTCAAGATCCATGACATCAAATTAGGTGGAAGGGGTACTTTGTTGATCAATCATTTGTTACCTGTTGATGGGGTCACTGGGTTGACTTTGGTGAGGTCGTCATAAGTGTGGAGTTGGTCTTCATCAATGAGGAAGGCCTGGATCTCTCCCTCCAGTGTATCATTTAGGGACGAGGGAGGAGAATTCACTTTTTGGACAAACCCTTTCTGCTATGTGAATGAGGAAATACGTGATATTAATGTTTCAAATATGAACTGAGACTTTGGGGATAATACATTCATATTTGTAAAACACACACACACATATTTCTTGACATCACAGATAGAAAAGTGCAAGATAATCATAAATGAAGGATTCAGTATTACATCCCATGCTATTCATTTCATTGTTGGCCCATAGTCTTACAGGGTCGATTGCTACATGTATTTGAGTCACTTTGGTCAATGCGTCATGTGTAATTAATTCCTTCACAATCACTTCAGACTGAATGGAAGTCTTCTTTGACCTATCAAGGTCCCAGTGGGCTGGACCTGCAGCCGGCCTGACAGCTGTCAACAGGTACTAGTTGTGTGCAGACAGATTTAATTAATCCAATCGCAGGCAGCTTACATCCATCCCATCATACAGCAGGGCTATTTAAAACCATGTAAATAGTCTTAATGCAATTGATTCAATGCCTAATTCAACACAAATAAAGTACACAATACAATTTACATAACACAGACTGATTTCCTAAGTGTTGATACACTTGTTTGAGTAACCCTCGTACAGTTCTGCTGTTCTCAAACCAAACCCCAGTCAAAAATCTGGCAATTTACTGAATGCCGTTTATATACGACTGTGGCTCAATGGTCAGAAGATCGGTGGTTCAAACCCCGGCTCAGCCAGTCCATGTTGTTGTTGTGTCCTTGAGCAAGACACTTAACCCTAATTGCTCAATGTTGCTGTGTCTGCGGTCTATTGTATATCATGTAAGTCGCTTTGCATAAAAGCGTCAGCTAAATGAAATGTAATGTTTTTATTTTACCATTATTTAACCAGGCAGATCATTAAGAACAAGTTCTTATTTACAGTGATGTAATGACATATACACTCACAGACGAGCAACCCTAACATGAGGCGTTATCTCAATATGAGATCCACAACAACGTTAAAGCATCACAGTAAGACATGACTGACATAACCAACATTTAGCTAAACGTGGTCCACAACAATTTGACTTCGGTCACGTTTCTCAGTATATGTGCGTGTACGCTACTTTTTCTAAAGCAAGGTAGAAATACGTTGCCGAATTGAGCCACTACATTCGGCGTCATTTAGCATTTACTCACAGGTCCATAAAACATGTTACAAATAACAGCTAGTGTTTGAATACGAACCAACCAATCATAAGTGGTAACATTACATGTCAATAACGGTAACATTACTCCAAGTCAAGTAAACTTATCGATGATAAGTTATCATTGACTTTTACAAAAGGAAGACTTCTACACCAGCCAGTTGAGGGATCCTGGACGTCCTTACCGTTCCCGCTCCATTCCTGTGTCCTTCTCTGACGATACGTCGGTTGTCGGCAGAACTCATTGATTTCACCTTTACCGTTGTGTCTGTCTTAAAAGTCAACCTACAACCTTGACAAGAACTACGCCTATACTCCAATTAAGAAACGTTGTTGAGTTGTTCTACACTACAGTACTGAACCTCAATATTTTCCATTACTGTCAGAAATTCCTGAGGGACAACCGCGTCTGCTGCCTTCCCGACTGCCTCCCAAACTCCCAACTTCTCACTTATTCCCGCCCTCTTGCTGACGCTTCAGGGACCCAGCTGTCCGACCTGTGTCCAACGTTGGCTGATAATTACAAGTAACCTTAGGGCATACCTTTTAATGTCAATTAGCATGACTTAAAATTAGGACTTTATATATTTCATTTGCTTTGCAGTTTTCCTTTTGATTATCTAAAAGGCGGGACTAGCATTAATGGCCTCCTGAATATATATATATACTCTAAACCAGAGCTCTTTGGCCGTCGTGATCATAATATATTATATTAAGGTCTGTCTAATACAATAGTACTGTTTTTTTTTTAGAGGAGACTTTCCGCAATTGTTTTATGCTTGAAACAAGTAGCTACAGGTCAGGTTGGTGAGTTTCCAGAAATTCGAGTTGTCATGAATGCGTCATGAGGCCGAATGCGGAAGCGTTGTAGCTGTCATCTCGCTGCAGGTTAGCATCAGGCACGGGGACGTCAAGCAACTGTAAATAGGTATGCTGTGAAACAGGTATTTTGTAAGCCTTTATTTCCAACGCCGAACAGACACACATCCGTGGTGAGTAATATTAACTAGACACGGAAACACCTTGATCATGTATTAAACGTCGCAAAATAGATGAGAGAACTATGACCATGTCTCGTGGTCGGGGCTAGTCGAAAACTATCTGAGAAAGAGAAAAATCACCCTGTTTCACTATGCTCTTTTGTATTAACATCTACAAACAAAGCTTTAGCTTTTAGCTTTCGTTCATAGCTTTAGCTTTTAGCTTTTGCTTAAAGTCAGCCAATCAAGAGTTGAATAATTGATGAAATTAGGGGACACTTTGTTTAACCTCTTACCAAGGAGTACAAATAACATTAGGGCTGTAAATTCTGTAAATGCTGCCATAAAGTCCTAAATGTTGTTTCAATTACCCAGTGTCTGTCTGTTTAAAACGTTCATAATTACTTGTCGCGAAATACAGTACATGTTATTAATTGTATTTTATTGTTTGCAGGCTATGTCTCAGAGGGACCTGAAGGAAGCATTTGTCAGTAATCTCAATGGGACCAGTCTGCAGGAGGTGGCCCTGGGCTCATTTCTCACTCCACTGTGCCTCATCAGCAGAGGGCTGATTTTGACCCTGTATCATCAGGCCAGGCGGACTCTTCCGCTGCCATTCCCACTGATTTCACACCTGCTTCTAGACTTTAGTGTGCTTATCCTTCCCCTCGTCCTGTCATGCACCGTTCTGAGCGACGTTCTCCTCCAGGTCATCCTGAGCCTGGGTTTCATTTCGGCATGTGTGTTTTTCTATATCTATCGTGTTAACAGCCATCGCTCTGCTCGGCACCCACAGAACACTGTCGGCACCTTCCTTCAGAGTCACGTTAAATTCGACCAGCTTCCCTTTGTGACGATCTTCCGAGTGTTTGTGAACGTGAAAACAGCCATCAGCATCCTTGCCGTAGACTTTAGTATCTTCCCAAGACGATATGCCAAAACTGAAACATATGGGACAGGGGTTATGGACTTTGGCGTTGGAGCGTATGTCTTTGCAAATGCCCTTGTCTGTCCAGAGGCACGGGGGAAGAACATCTCCGGATCCAAGGTGAATCACATTGCAAAGCAGCTCCTGTCTGTCTGGCCCCTGGTTGTTCTTGGTATGGGAAGGCTGGTGAGCCTCAAAATGTCTGGCTACCAAGAGCATGTGACAGAATATGGCATCCACTGGAATTTTTTCTTCACATTGGCCATCGTCAGAGTTGTGGCTTCTGTGCTTTTGGCCATTTTACCAGTCAGTCGGTCATGGGTCATAGCCCTTCTGATCAGCGGGTTTTATCAGTTCACTCTGGAGACATCGGGGCTGAAGGCTTTCCTTATCCACAACAATGACAGAGAAATAGGCTTTCTGCATGCTAACAAGGAGGGTATATTTTCTGCAGTGGGCTATGTAGCCATCTACATGGCAGGAGTTCAGGTTGGACTTTATGTGATGCAGCCAAGATCCCACGTTAGGCAGTGGCTCAAAACACTTTTTAACCTCTTGTTGGGAAGTTGTGTCCTGTACACTGCTTTGTACACCTGTCAGACACTCGTGGAGCCGGTGTCCCGCCGCTTAGCTAATTTATCTTTCTGCCTCTGGAGTGTTTCTCAGTCTTTGTTTTTTATGTCCTGTCTTGGCATGGCTGATATGGCTTTACTATTTTCCAAAAGAACATCAGGCTGTCACCTTGTCCCCTCATCGTGGAATGTGCATAAGAAACAACCAGACTCGGTGTCCGACAAAAAGACAGACGAGATAGAAAGACACTGTCTTGTTCAAGCTGTCAGCAGGAATCAGTTGTTATTTTTCCTGCTTGCAAATTTGATGACGGGATTGACAAATTCAATAGTGGACACTCTTGTTTGCAGCAACTCATTTTCTTTGTGTGTTTTGCTGTCGTACATGTTCATGAATTGCTTTGTAATATTTGTTTTACATAATTGTGGAATTACAGTGAAATTCTGGTAAAATTGTGTTAAATAAACCTTGTAATAAAACTACAAGGTTCATTTGGGTATTTTGAAAATGTTTGTGGGGCTGGAGGGACATTCTGTAAAGCTGAAGATGCTATTGTAAATGTTTATTTATGTAAATAAATGTATGTCTTGATGAAATGGTGTCTCCTGACAAGTGAGAACTTGCACTACAATAAACTGTTAAGGCAAGCACTGTAAATTCTTTTCATTTGTCTTTGTGTATAAAACAGTTTGTCATTGCTGCTAAATAATGCATTCTGCTTATATGGGATGGGCCTACTGCAGAAATTACATCAACTATACCAGGATTTTAAGACGTCAACTGAGGATCTGATATTTTTGTAAAATGCACGTTTAATATATATATATTTAATATTTTATATATATATATATATATATATATAAAAAAGGAAACTCCATGTATGTAACAGCTTTAATTGTGTGAACGTAGCACTTTTCTCTATCACAATATTATAGCAATAAGGCGCCCCCTTGAGGCCACACGCATTACAACATCAGCGACGACGTTTGGGGGCAAAGGTCAAATCAGTAATGAAGATTCCGCCACCGTAGCAGCCTCACTCACTGTCGCACTTGTTTATTATTTTTAAGGGGAACTTTGAGAAGAAGGTAAGTACCCACAATTAGTGCTTTTATTCAGACGCCCATTTACTGTGTCAAGGTGACACATTCTGGTCTATTTTAAACGTTAGTAAGATAAGCTAATGAAAGTGACAGTTGCTAAATAGCTATTCACCCAGTCCAACTTTATATTAGCCGTGTTCAAGCTCGTTAACGTTAGCTTTAGGGCAGCGATGCTAACAAGTAAGTTAGCCAAGTTTGCTGGCATTGACGGGGCGTAGACAAACGATATCAACACTGTACATGTAGCATTTGTTAATATATTATTGAGGTCAGCATAGAATAATCGCTTGAAAATATTGTGCTGACCAGCTTCCTCCATTTCTCAAATTGAGCTGGCAAATGATACTAGCTAGCAGGCTAACGTTCACCGGTTAGCAGCCGGTTACGGCTTGATGTTGCCCAACACACATAGCTATTTCCTTTGGCGTTAGCGTTAGCCTCTGGGTCAAGACAACCCAGTGTGTACTTCAACAGTGTTAATACCGTCACATCAGTAGATGGTCGACGTTTTGTGACATGTGGTTTGGTCTTTTGGTCTGTGACAAGGCGACGCTGCAGTTAGCCCTCAATGACCCGCCAGGTAGATTAGCATTAGCTTAGTGTAACCTGTTCTGGTGTCAGACGTCATCAGTGGCTCTCTTTCTGTGTGTTTGTGCGTGTGTCACCTGCAGGCGAGCTTCACCACAGCTAAACTGGAGGAGGTCATGGCACGTCTAGTGGCAGTTTGCAGGGAAGGGGAAGAGGACTACCCATTCCTCGCCAGACAGATTCCCCTGTACATCGATGATAGTCTCACGGTCAGTAGGCTTTCCCACATGTGTGTGACCACAGGGAGGCTGTCTTTAAAAGCCACAGGTGTAAAGTGGGCTAACACAAACATAAGCCACGTGTGCACACTCAACTAATTTAATGTTCAGAGGTAAAGGCTTGGTTATTACCAAGCATTGATCATTATCAAAATGTTAAGTCCACACCTCTTTTGAGGTACATGCACAGTACTGAATAAAGAAAACTTAGGGCAGAGACAAATAAGTGTCTGTGTGGGGATGTAAGATGACAGGCTTTAAGCAATGCTGTCCCAAAGTGTGAAATCTTTTTTGTGGCATTAAAGTATACATTTTAACATCTGTAAAGACAATCATGCCTCATTAATAGTATCATCTTGCCTGAAACAAGTTAGTCTGAGAATTTCCATCATGTACATTAACTGTTGTATATTGTTTCTTGTCGTCAGATGGTGATGGAATTTTCTGACAGTGTCATGGATGTTGACAGTCAAGAGATAAACACTTCACATTGGAAACAATTTTCCGGGGTGAGTAGTTTTAATTTTCCGTGCTGAAGCTGATCAGTGTGTAGTTTGTCTCCATGTGACCTGTCAACAAAGTGGTAACTGCATGGTTCCTTTGGTCTTTTAGTACCACTCCAAGTTGAAGCAACAGGACTTGAATATCGCCATGATGGTGACATCCCGAGAGGTATACAGTGCGTTAGCTCAGCTGGTGCCATGCGTGGGCTGCCGACGAAGTGTGGAGCACCTCTTCTCGCATTTAGTGGAATCGGGTAACCCAGCCTTGGAGCCCCTCACAGTGAAACCCACGGGCCTGCTCTCTGTCACCAAAGGCTGCTTAGCAGACGCAAAGAAGCTGTACACCCTCTTCTACGTCCACGGGTAAGATGCAAAGAAAGTGTGTTCTTTTATTTTCACTGCCAAATTGATCACACCATGTATCAAAAGAGAACTGCCAAAATCAACAGTTTTTCATTGACTATCAGCAAGTGCTTTTGGTAGGTTTAAAACTGAGAGAACCTAAAATCTAAACTTCAAACTTTGCACATACTGAGTTATCTAAGGTACTGATGGACTCATTATTTTTTTTTTTTTTTTTTTTTTTTTTTTTTTTATAAACAGGTCAAAGTTGAATGACATGATTGATGCCATTCCAAAAAGTAAAAAGAACAAACGCTGCCAGTTACACTCCTTAGACACACACAAACCTAAACCTTTGGGGTGAGTATTATTACAATTTGTATCTGTATCAGTTGTTTCATTCTCTGAAAACATCAAGGATGTTATTGTTAAGAGGTTATGTGAATAGTGACTCTACCCAACAGGCAGGACCAGTGTGTTTTAAGTTGTTTCTAGTCAATCGTAGTGAAGATGGAATTACACTAGAAGACGACATGTTTGTGTAGCTTCAGCCTCCAGAACATTTCTGTCATTCCTTTGTACCATTTTACGTTTCTTTCCCCCTGTCCTGATGGTTTTATATACAAACATTAGTTGCAGGTTTAAGAGATGATGATGTGCATTGTGATAGCAAAGTCATAATAGTTGTACGTTTGCTTCCAGGGGAAGCTGGATGGATGTGTGGGAGCTGATGTCTCAGGAGTGCAGGGACGAGGTGGTGCTCATTGACAGTGCTTGTCTCTTAGAGACACTGGAGACATACTTGCGTAAACACAGGTGACATGTGACTCCTATAGCCTTTATTTCCCCAATGCCGTTTGAGGTTTCTAAAGAACCCCATTGACTTTGTAGTACTTTCGTGTCTGCAGATTTTGCACTGACTGCAAGAATAAAGTGCTGAGGGCGTACAACATCCTGGTGGGGGAGCTGGACTGCAGCAAAGAGAAGGGGTACTGCGCTGCCTTGTATGAGGGACTATGCTGTTGCCCCCACGAACGCCACATCCATGTGTGCTGTGAGACTGACTTCATCGCTCACCTCCTGGGCCGGGCAGAGCCCGAGTTTGCAGGAGGCTACGAGTAAGTTGAGATTCCTACAGTGAATACTACATAGCTAATTTTGACCATCAAGCAAGTCGGTTTCATGTGAGGCATTTTCCGTCATGTCATGTTTCTTTTTAATGTATTTATACATTCAGATGATGATATTGCTTCTTTTTCTTTTTTAAAGACGCAGAGAGCGGCATGCCAAGACTATTGACATTGCACAAGAAGAAGTCCTGACCTGTCTGGGTATTCACCTGTATGAGCGGCTGCACAGGATCTGGCAGAAACTACGAGCAGAGGAGCAGACCTGGCAGATATTGTTCCACTTGGGAATTGATGCACTACGCAAAAGTTTTGAGGTACTACTGAGCCTGTGTTTGTATGGTATAATTTCAGACTGATTCATCAGATGATTAATGTATTACGACTGTGTGATAATGTACTTATTATAACTGTTTCTAGATGGCCGTGGAGAAGATGCAGGGGATCAGTCGGCTGGAGCAGTTTGTTGAGGAGCTGTCTGAGGAGGAGAGGGCCAAAGAGCTGAAGCAGGAGAAAAAGAGGCAAAAGCGAAAAAATCGTCGCAAAAACAAGTGTGGCTTTGACATATCTGAACAGGAAGGAGAGGACAAAGACAAAAATCTGGTTGAGGTGCGTGTGGGAAGTGAAGCTCTCCTTGCACGTAGCGGTTTTCATCTGCAGCTGCACATCTGTTTGCCTGTGTTTATTTGAGTCTGTCCCATTTGGTGTGTTGCAGGGTTCTCTTGAGTCTGTGGAAAGCACTTGCAAGGTCTGTGGTAGCCCCAATGAGGAGGAGGCCAGATGTGATCAGAGCATCGCTGCTAGTGGAAGCACTTCCTGTAGCTGCCCAGACAACATCAAACCGGGTAAAAATGCACACAGGCTGTTGAAATTTATTCAAAGCTCAGCCACCCAGTTTATTGGAGTTTATATTATCTTCTTGTGCGGTGTAATACAACTGCACTTTGTAACTTGACTGTATGGTGCAGCGAGGAATGTTAGTATCTTAAATTCTTTTTAATAAAATGTATATCCAGTTCTGTCATTTTCATGAAAATCCTTTAATGAAACAATACGGCTATTTTTATTAGCTTCTGCTGAGGTTGGCGAAAAGTAGCCAGTCAGACGAGGCTGTACAGTTGACATTTGCGCCACTCGTTTCTGGCTCATCGCCTGTCGGCTGCAAACCACCTTATCTTTGTTGGAACCCTGAATGGATGCTTCAAAGATCCTTTTGGTGTCTATGATTATCCGATCAGCACAGCTTTGCTCGCTAGTGTCCTTCCATTTGTCAGTTTAGTTGACTGAAATTATACATTTTAAGCACGCCTCTGCTGGACCACAAGGCAAACTACTTTGTTGCACTTATACACTATTTGAAAAAGTCAGGAACAGTTTGTATGTTTACTGTTTTTCCCCCACGTTTAACCCTTTTTAAACCTGTGTTTTTATACATGTTTTTTCCCATGTATTTCTACAGATTTGGCCCCCCACAGCAATGGTAGTGACTGCGGCTACTCCTCAAGTATGGAGGGCAGTGAGCCAGGATCGCGAGAAGGGTCTTATATTGCCTGCTCTGAGGGAATGTGCAACCATGACGATGCAGGTGTGGCTTGAGCAGCTCTGAGATACTGAGAACCAATTTAGGGTCTTTTTAAACATACCTTGCTTTACTTACTGTCTTTGTCTACCTTCTGCAGTAGAAGACCCAAGTGCCCATCACTGTGCTAAAGACAAGGAGGAGGATGCGATAGACAGTTGTGTGGACTGCTGGCCACACTCTGTGGAAAACACTCAATGCAAGAGTAAAAAGAAGAAAAGGAAGGGCAAGGGTTTATGCAACGATCAGGTGGGAGAACAAACAGTAGAATTAATTTCCTCTGAGGGGAATATTTAACACTGATATCATCTAAAGTATGCATATTTCCGCAGGGACAAAAAGGTGACGGTTGCATGTCAGATGGGAACGCGACAGGCCACAGTCCTCCATCATCGCACACTTGCCGAACCAAAGAAATACTTTCCTCCTTATGTGGCGACACGTTCGCCAGCATTGCACTGCGATTACCGTGGGCAGCAACTCGAGCTAACCTCAGCCTTGATGCGAGGCCTCCAGAGGGAAACGCAAGTCTCATGGAGCTTCTGGTCAGTGAGAATTGTCGTTTAAGATACTGAAAAATAGGAGACAATTTGACTGGTTACACGCTACTGAGCCTTTGCACAGTGACGATGCTCTTGAACTAAGTACAAACATCTCCTGTATGAAAGGTCTATAGTCTGTTCTTTATATTTGTCTACATTTCTGTTTTTTCCTCATGAGAATGAATGAATACACTGGTTTTAATTGTGTCCTTACACAGGAGAATTCAGAAGTGACTTCAGATGAAGAGAACTGTCTGACGCAGGATGAAATCCAGGCCTTTTTGGAAAGAAACCGGTCCTTCTACAACAACCGCCGTCAGTACAGACAACTCCTGAAGGAGAAGTTCACCAACTACTGCCGTGCCACTGAGCGGAGTAAGCCAGTCTGTGGAAAGTGGTTTACCACCACCAGTGTCAACTAAGAGCACTAATGGCACCTTCCCCTGGGGAAGAAACGTGTGACCACTGCTGCAACATCGTTGGAAAAGAAATAATGCTGAAATACATTTGATGTCTTGTTCAGACATTTCTCCTTTTTAAGTAAATGTGATTCTTACTTTCGGTTGGTCATCTCTGTCTTTCTCTCTTTTTCACTTGCACACCAACACACTTCTCCATCTCATTTCTTGGCCACTTTCTCACATGTACTTGTTCTCTTCGACCAAGCTATTTGTTGTTGGTCCTCTGTAGGGTAACGGGTTGTCGGGTCGGAGCACAGTGGAATCCATAATCGGTAACGCTTTGCAAGCTGTGACATTCGGGATACATTTTAGGAGTCTTATTTTATGTTTTCTTGTTTTCTCTCACTTTGGTGACACGTCAGTGTAGTGGTGAAGGTTGTACCAATAAATGTGTACAGAAATTCTAAATATAAAGATTTTACAGAGAATAAACATCCATTTGTAATGAGGAATTGGGTGTGATAAGAGTGAAAAATTTACAAAATAAAAGATATTTATTAATATGCATTATCATTTTGTTGTGTTTTTATTGACCTTCATAAGATCATGTATATTTAGATTTTAGAAGATGGATGAAGATTAGTGTTCTTATTCTGTGAACAAACTATTACCTACTAATTAACAAATTAGACGGGTGTTAAATTAAACCTATATTTTAATATACAGTGTGTATATATATATATATATATACACAGTGTATATTGTGTATGTTTCTATTTTACCACTTAGTTAATTGTCGTTTTGTTTTAAGACACCTAAAATATCGGTGGTATTGGAGCGCATAACTGAGTATCTCACTAAGGATTAATTTCTAAAATAACATAACTATTTTAACATTTCCGACCAAAACCTTGTGATTCCAGGGAGGTATCCTGCGAAACATTTGTTTAGTTATTCGAGTTATCCCCAGTAGGCGGCGGTAGAGGACAACACACGGAGAGCGCTCGCGGGCGCTCGGCACAGGGCTCAAAAAGAAAGTGGGAGGCGGTATGAACCAAACATTTACTCACGCCAGGGCTCTTCATATTTCATCTCGAGGAGCGCATGGATCCGGGCTCAGACACACTGCCCGCCGCTGTCCTGGATGCTGGGCGGACTGTCACAGGAGGCTGAAGCTGCTGCATCCCTCATTTTGAACACACACACTCATCACCACTGATATCCGCGGCTGTGACAGCTTGAACGGAGCCGACAGAGCCGACAGAGCGCGGGGAGCCGTGTTTTCGTGTCCAGCAGCGGGGGAGGTAGTGCGGCGGAGAGATGGAGCGGTGGAAAGGCAGAGTGGCCCTGGTGACCGGAGCCTCGGTGGGCATCGGAGCGGCTGTAGCCCGGGCACTGGTCCAGCAAGGCATGCGGGTGGTCGGCTGCGCCAGGAATGTCGACAAAATAGAGGTTGGGGCATTTCATTTACTATCGTCAACACTCAAAAGATAAGCTAGCTGTGTTTAGAGCCACAACAGCCTGACGTGAGCTAACACGGTGACTGTTAGCTAACATTAGCTCCACAACTTCAGCCAGAAAACTCGAGCCAACGGGCGCAGACGGGCTAACGGCGGGGAACCGACCGATGAAACGAGCCGGTGTGGTGGCCGTAGCGTCGGTAACCTGAGCCCGTGTTATGAAAGAAAAAGTACCGCATTAAGGATAATAGTTTTAACGTAATAATATATTGGACTAATATTGAATCCAAAATAACTAACGTGTTATACTGTCTGAACTGTATGCGATCTAAACCCATGACGTCAGCTAAATCCAGACTATCTTTTCAGATTTCCCATATGAATATGACAGGGATTTTTATTGTACCCCGGATCAGAACACAGTGCCATCCACCAAATGAGGCAAATGCGATGCTCCTAAACCAGCATTACTCTGCACATTCTGCAACCCCCCTTAATCTGTAATAATCTCTATTATTAATCCTTTCCTTGAAAAATCAATCTCTTTTTGATTGACCTTCTGCAGTGGGGTTAGAGGTCAGCAGCAGACCAGCGTTTACAGAGCTGACAGTAGGTCTTTCCAAGTGACAGTTTAGAGAGGAGATACCTGCCAACAACTGGCCCCAGGAGCTGGTGGGTCACACTGCCATCCTCCCATCCACCGCCAGTGTTGCAGTAATAAACTGCCTGTTCAGGTGGAGTCACATTACCTCACCATAGTTCCCAAAGATGTATCAGTGGGGCCTTTCAGTGGTGCCAGGGCCCCGTCTTGTGGGACACCAAATGTATATCCGATGTCCTGTCTGGTGTGCATGAACGGCTTTTCCGTTCATACATATTGAACCAGTGAATGTATGGCTCGTAAATGAAAAAGAAATATGAATTGCTGGGGTAAGGACTGGAAGGCAGAAGCCAGGGCTATGGCAGTCAGTGGCCCCACCCCTCTCACTCTTGCCTAACCATAAGCCATAAGGCTTGTGCACCTTGCTTATTTTGTCCGCCAATAATTAATCCTCCACTCGTCCCAGCTTCCAGCGCTGGACTGCCGTAGGCCTACATACAGCTGCTGTGTTTTGGTTTCGAGCAGTGCTGTAGCTTAGCAGGCCTGTGGTTGTTAACAACACTGTCATATTTGAGCTTTTAGGCGTTGAGCCTATCCACCTGTGTGAATAACGCACAAGTTGCATTTTATGTTAGTAGTCGTATAAATTACGTCTTCCTCACATCAAGCTTGATGACGCCACACAGGACTACTTTGGCGTTTACAACATAATTTGGCAAAAAGTGAACATTGGAGCAACAGATTCAGGATCTCTGATGGTGTTGTGAAAGCATGAATTACATGAAGGCGCAAGTCATTTCAAAGTTGTTTTGTTTTTTCTATTGTTAAAAATAGGAATTCTTACATATTTCAGTTAGGTTTTCAGTCTTCATTTTCTCCACCGTCACTATATATGCATGCGCGCGCGCGCGCACACACACACACACACACCCATACATGCATATAGTGAGTGTGAATTGCGTGATAGATAGCCTTTCTCCATTCATACTCTGGTCACATGGGCCCTGCTGTCAATAGTTAACTGCAGCAGCTCGTTTCAGCCCCCGTCTTTTACGAAACAAGGTCACAACACTAAACCTTTTTTATAGTACTTTTACGTTCATACAATCAGTCGGCATTCAAGAGCTGATCACAGCCAGAACAATCTTAATTATTCTTTATGTATTGTTAGGTCATTAAGCTAACTAAATGTTTGGTCTAACTGTTGATATGATGTGTCTCTCCCATTCTGAGACAGATTTCATCACTTGGACAAGACCTCAGAGAGTTGTCTGTGCGTCGGGACAAAGCTGGTATTGTGCTCTGTGCACCGTAAACTGGGTTCTTTGCTGTATTTGTGTCAAAGCTGGCTCGCTGCTAGTGGAGAGGGCAAGTGTCCATCACTAAGTCATTGTTTGTGACTTCCCTTTTGCTGTTTAACTCTTTACTTTTGCTTTTTGATCTCTGCGTTGCCCAACAGCAATATTCCCGCCCACAGTCTACCAGATAAAACATCGATGAAAAGATAAACGTATTCAAATGTTGGAGCTTTCAGCGTAAATAAAACATGCAGAAAGCGGGGAGGGGGGGGTCCCGGCCGCAGCATTGTTTTCGCTGTCTGCGAGACCGTAGAGTTGGCAGCAGGGGAGCAGCGAGCTGAAGGGGGACGTGTGGTCACCATGGGCTGTGTGCAGGAATGGAGACGCCGGGGACGCCGTCCAAGTAGCAGCAGCACAGCTTCTCATTAACTCCCGTGAAACCCTAAAAGGCCGGGGGGGAAGACGCTTTTATTTCTCTGGAAGAACTCACTCTTCACAGCACGTTGTTCGGGGACGTAAAATGTTTAGATGTGGCCTCCGTGCACAGGACAGTGCCGTCTGAAAGTGTGCCATTGAGGGCCGTATGTGTGCACTGCGGAGCGTAGCTTTCGCAGTGAGATCGCCATAGTAACAGTGTGTTTGGTCTTCTTCTTTTGAGAGCCTTGTTTGAAGGGTTTTCTTCATATCTGAAGAAGAGGACATCCACTGCAGCTACTGGTTGCCTGGCCCACATAGCCCATATGTTGGGTTTGTTATTCCTGCTTACCGAGCACCAGGCGACGCAGCGGTAAATACACAGGTCTGGACTCCAGTTGCCGATTACAGCAACTCAAATGAACCCCATTTAAGTGTTGGATTTAAGACTACCATTCATTTGTTTTCTTTTCACACATTTGGCAGGGGAATTCCATAACTAATAATAATAATAATAAACAGATTTGTGGTGGAGTTTCGGGTTAGCAAGAGATTGGTAAAGATAATCTGCATGAAATATGTCCAAAGGAGATAATTTACGTCAAATACTTTTTGCTCAACAATAAAGAGAAACGTGGGATACTCAAACCAGGAAGAACTTTTTTTGCTGACAACCTTTTGAGGAAATATCATTTTAATTAATTGGTTGCATTAGGTTTCAGGTCTTTGCATGTTTCTTTTTTTTTGGCAAAGTTCCCAATTGGCTGCTTCTTAATGCGGCGCTGCACAAAGCAGGAGGCTCTGCACCTTGTGAGTACATTCTGAATTCAAACTTGAAGCCAATGTGAGCCGGGAGGTTAATTTAAGACCTTGGCTGAACAACTTTGATTCGGTGCCCGTCCTGCGGGAGGTAAAAGGCGCTCAGTCATGCTTCAAAAGCCGAGGTGACACAATAAAAGACAATCAGTGTCTCACGCGCCTGCAAACCTGACGCTGTCTGCACCGCCTCCCTGTGAGTTGTGTCTGGACAGCCCGTCCTGTGATTTCACGGTGAATGAATATCACTCCAGAAAGGATTTGAAGTGGGTCGGGTCAGACAGATTTACTCTCTTTGTCTCAAACCTCTGCCTCACTTGTGTTTCCATCTCTCTTCTAGTCTGTCTCCGTGCTTCTTTATATAGTTTTCTGTTTTTAGTTTTGCGATGCGTGTGATGTGCAAAATGTAGAGTTAGGTGGTTGTTGAATTGTTCTATATTGTAAAACCCCATTTAGCCTCTGTACATTATGAATAATCGCCCGGTCATGACAGGCTTTTTCCCTGTGTCACCTGTCACCAATCGCAGCATCACGGCACCACTATCTTCCCCTGCACAGTTGCTGTTTTTATTTCACCCGTGTCAGTTTTCTCCTGAGCTCGTGTTACCTCGCGCCTCCGTCTTCGGACTCCCGAGCTGTTGTCTTGCCCAAGCAGAAAGCTTTTCCACTGACTGCACGTTTTCCCACTTGAGCTGACTAAGACGTATACCTGGCTAATAATCTGTCACGTTCCCGCGGATTCTGCCTCCAGGAGAAGCACCGCTGTCAACAACGCGACAAATCACGCAGCATTTCCTCATATGTGAGTCGGTGACTCCCGGATATCGAGACACGGATTTATGACCCAAGGGAAGATGATGATGATGATGATGATGATGATGATAAGAAAGTCTCATTCATCTCTGTGACGGGCCGACGCCGCTGACCTCGGCACATTGTCACCTTGACATTCGTTCCAACCTCTCCTTCACCTCTTCCAAGTTGACACACTTGTGTGCGATTTCTACAGGGAGTGTGATTTGTGCACTTGATGGACAGATTGATACGCCCTCAAGCGCCGGTGGATAAGCCGTCTCTCTTCATTCCTTCTCACTCTGCGAGAGCAGACCTGCGATTTTCTCGGTAACTCTGGAGCAAAGGATGTTTTCTCACTCCTGCATTGCCGCAGTACCGTACAAACGCTGTTAACTTTCCTCCCGCCGCTCATGTCGGGAGTGTTTTTAATTACTTCTACCAAATCCCCGGGGCTTCCTATGGTTTTCAGTGTGATTGGTCTCGGCAGCCCGGTGACCCCTGTGAGCTGCTCTCCCTGCACCACCGCTGTGCTGTCCTCTCCGAGCTCATCACCTTCTGGGTGTAAGGTTTACCGGCATCGACAAACCCCCCTTATCCTCCTGCTATGAAAGGTGGGGCGCTTCCTGTCCTGTGGAAGACTTTCTAGAAATCTCCTGCTTCTGCATGCGCGAGGGGAGGCCTCAGATGTGCGTTGGGGAGGGGGGGCATCACCGCTCAAACGCTAAGTGCAACGGCAGAAGCCGGCCGGCGCTTGTTATTGAATGTTTATTTGTAGCAGAGACTAAGCAGAGTGCAAAGGAAAGTCCAGTTCGACAAGTTGAGTTTTTCCATAAAGGAAAGTGAGGAAGTGACGAGAAAGAATGCAAATTGGATTGTTGTCACTTCGACTGTGGCCAAATTGGATTAGTTGCTGGGTGTTTGTTTGATGTTTGGAAACATTTTATGGTTATTCTGAGCTCACAAGCTGAAGAGACCAAGCTCGGGCTGGCGCAGTTTGAAAAGGTTTTTCATTTTGGACGCGTCCGATCACGACGCCGTCTGGTTTTGTTGCCTGCTCGGGGCTGTCGTGCATCATGTAGCTCCAGCCAGCTATGGCCCCCGCGATGGGAGCAAAAGGTGCTGTACAGATGGCCGGCGTCAGGTGCAGGAATCACTCGTCACATGAGACGTGATGGATGCTGGTTCACCAGAAGGAAGCGTCACCCCTCTGCATGTTTCAACTACAAACAAGACAACCAGACAGCCTTTAAAAACATAAAAAATAAATCATGATGCCCATGTGAATATGTGACCAAAGGCATGAAGTTGATCTTTTTAAGTATCGCAGACATCCCATCCTCGTACTGTCTCGCGTCTCACATGAAATGCTGCCTCCGGATTTCAATCGCTTTGTGAAAATAAAATGCCGCCACACTGGTTACACCAGTCTGTTGCACAACAACACCTGGCCGCCTGCTCCGTCTTTAGTCGAGACTCAAGATTATACAAGCCTTTGCTGTTCTCACCGACAATGTTTAGTTTTATTTACTCAGGCAGCATATTTTAGGTTCAAAGCTCATTTGGGTGAAGGGTTAGAATGTAGTCCTCGATTAGAACTCCTCAGAAGTCTGTCAATGAGTGTAGTTACAACAAAGAGTGTAATTATTTTACTTATCTCTTTGTCTTGATGAGACTATCCCGAAGTAAGTGCTGTAAATCCGCCCTGTCAGACCTTTGGACCTTTTGGTGGCAATCTTTAGTGTGTGTGTGTGTGTGTGTGTGTGTGTAGAAGAGGTAATCGCACAACAGTCCCCTCTGCTGCAATGCTGTTATACAGCCGACTTGGTCGAAGTCAAATAATATTTCTTTAGTTTGCGTTTTCTTTTTTTCATGATGAATGGATTGGAGAGCTCATCTCTGGTTAAAAAAGATAAAGTTGTGCTTTTTTTTTTACAGATCTGTCGATTTCTCCCCTATAACCTACTCTCACCTCTGACCCCCACGCTCGGTACGATTGTGCTCCGTCTTTTTGCCTGTCATTCCACAGTAGTTCAGCTGGATAGGGAGCGACAGGGCTACAGTAAAGAGGAAAGGGTTTCTCAGAGGCTTTCTTGTTAGTTAGTTTTCAGAAAAGGAAACTACAAACAAGGAGTGAGTTTCCACTTCACTTGTTTACTTGCTCCTAGTGAAACATCACGGTCTCAGTTTTGTATCGCTTGGTTCACGAAGATATTGTCTCTGAATTAGTGTTAATGTGAAGTAGTCTTCCCTCGGCTGCATGACCCGCCCTGTGCTGCTGTTCTCCTCCTCCATAGAGCGACGCACACTGGAATCTGATTTATGTTTTGACGGGCTTTGATGGATTTTGTTTTTCTGCCTCTCCCTCCTGTTTCACTGTGTGGCTGCCAACCCCGAGCCTTTACTCTCCCTCCCTCTGCACCCTTTTTGTGATCACTGGACAACAGTCTCTGTAATGAGGATGAGAATGCATTTTGACAGGCAAAATAGTTTTGTGTGTCACAGGTACTTAAGAACTGGGCGGATTAAGTGGGGAGTTTTTTTGTTTTGTTTTCTGGCTCAGTGTTGGCTGGATTACTCTTTTTGATTTTTGTTAACCACCTAGCAGTCTTTTCAGACAATAAGAGGAGGCACAAGGGCCTAAAACACAATCCATCCCTTGTCTGCGAGACCTCCTGAGTCAACCTGAGACAAATCTAATTTCTCGGCGCTCTCCGCTCATGGCTGCCGCCGTGTGCTATTGATCTGGCTCACCACTTAGTTCTTGTCTGGCTTTAGCGTTTCGGCATCTTCATTTTTTTGATCCCTTCCCACTTCCCCAGCGAGGTTGTTTCACAGGTCCATTTACACCAGTTCCTATGTGAGCGGGTGAATGATTGATGAACATGGTGTGGGACAATAGTCTCCCATGCATTGTGGAGCTTATATAACAGCCCCCTGCAGGGCTTAACGGCCGTGAATGTGACTATGTAGGCATGTAAACATGTAGGAGAGTGCTGCGTGGGTATATGCACACCCATTACTGTGACACAGAAAGGCTTTATAGCCGGTTGTAACATCATTTGTCTTTTGAATTGCACGATTTTTGTTTTTAATCTTTCGGTGTCGGCCTTATCAAGACTGTCTGGGTAATAGCAAACAGGGATTGTGTTTGAGTTGCAGAGCTCTATGTATGCATGTGCGGTCGTTTTATAACTGCCCATGAACAAAACCATGTGAGAGTAACTGATAATACATTTGATATGGAAATATGCTTTGTGTGTAAAAAGAAATGGAAGATTTGTACACCAAGTAGTGTGAAGGCTGCAATGAGGGGAATTGGATTTTGATTGATTTTGTGTGTGAAGTACACCTTGCCCTTAAACATACTTATAGTCAGTTTTACGTGTTTACTCTGGGCTCTCTGCTGTCTGTCATCAAGACATGTTCAGCTGGGGATTTTCTATTTTTTCTAGTCTTCAAAAGGCATGACACCAAACAGGCTTCACCTGTAGGTTTCCACTGTATTCATTTGGTTTCGTGATGAATGAATTGTGTGTGTAGTGCAACTATGTTGTTGTTGTGATCTGTAGGGCAGGGTGCTGCAGTGACACTCATGTGGGCGTGGCCAGTGTGAGGGCCGGTACTGGCCACGGCGGTGGAGCCGGTGCCAGAACTCACACACAGAGATTCACAGCCTGAGACTTCCTGTAGCTGGACCGAGATCACAGCCGGTTGGCTCTGCTGCTCCCACCAAACCTCAGCAACACAACTCATTCTCCCCCTCTGAACAAAAGGCCGGCATGGCTTCCCCTCTATGTTTTAACCTCCTCTCTGAATAAAGAAGAGCCTCTCCACTAGTCTGCCTGTGCATCGTGCGAAGTGGAGATCTTTGGTCTAAAGGCAGTTCAGATGCTTAACTTTAATGTCTGATACCGAGCAGGGATCACAGCCTTGCATTCAAGGTGATGGGCAAAAGGGAAGGGTTCACCGACACAGACAAAAGGGGCTGGTTTTAAGTACAGATGAGACCAGTGTTTTAGCATTTTGACAGCTTTATTCGGGTAATGCCTTCACTCTGGATAATCCCAGTTAAACAGCTTAGAAGAAGAGCAAGGGAAATCTGCACACTCCAAGTGTGAGATAGGATGCATTCGTTTTGTAAAAAAAAAAAAGCCGAAATGATCCTTCAATCCAATTTCCTCCTGATTACAAAAAGCATTATACTTCGTTCCCTTAAGGATCGGCTGCTGCAGCTACCACAATCTGCAGATATGTTGTACTTCTGTCCAGATGGCAGACTTTTAACTGAAAATCCCACAACATTAGTCCCATGGATCCACACTACTCCGTGTGATGAGTGATTGCCTTTCTCTTCTGCTTGCTTTGCTGCTCTCTTCATTTATATTCCGGCTGTATAAGCTGTCGCCAAATCTCAGGTACTTAGGAGGCATCCGATCATGCTGCCTCATCTCTCGGATTCAGTTGCATAGGTGTGAGCTATGACTTACTTTACAACCTGCTTTGCTCTGCCTCTAAAGCAAGATTCAAGTCTCAACAGCCACACCCTATATGTCACATGGCTGCTCTGAATTGACCACGTTACATGTTGTGCAGAAGGTGGTGTGTCTGCAGACTAAATCATTTAAATAAGTAAACTAAACTTGAAGTAGTTCACTAAAAGTAACAAATACACTGTTGAAATCATTGGCTAAGAATAATAGATAAAATGGTTGTAATCAGTTTCTGCCAACTAAATGTTCATGTGTCAAATAAGACCAAGACTCAAAATGTGTCTTCACAAAATGCTGGAACAGGATCTTTTGTTAGAGGTTTGTTTTTTCTTTTAGTACATCCCCATGGTGGACTTCCTAAACATTTAGTGCACACACACAGGCAGAGTGTTAGGGTGCTGTGCATCAACCCAGGTCTACTAGCACCACGCCCCCTCCTGTCCGACTGGCACCCAGAGCGAGGCGTCAGGTGACTGGTGCAGCTGTGCCTGGCAGGGGGATCCGAGTCCGTTTGCATCAAACCCCCACAGCAGCAGACGCAGCCAGCTGACCTGGTTGGAGAGGAGCCTGCAGCCGGCTGAGCCCGGCTGGAACCCGAAGGAAGACTCATCCCATCGGTGCAAATGCCTGCTTCTTCTTATCCCGGGGTCATGATTTGGATTTTGGTCAAAAAATGGAATTAAAATCAATATGCATTTTGTTATCCGGTAAAAGGCGTACTCGGATATGAGCGGTTTTGGCTTCACTGACCCTCAACCGGTGTGGTGTTGATTTTACGGCTGCGCACTCTCACTGTCGTGTCTGAGCGGGTTAGGGTGTTTATCATGCCGCGGTCTATCTTAATTATGATGCTGCGGGTTAATCATTTCTAACTCTTGCCTAACAGTGTCTCGGTCCTGATTATCAATGTATTGCAACTTTATTATTCTGGCAAATGTTTGTTAAATTGGGTCCAATTTGTTTGCGTTTTTTACAGAAGCTGGCAGCAGAATGTCAGAGTGCAGGCTACAGCGGCACGCTGATCCCCTACAAGTGTGACCTGTCCAACGAGGAGGAGATCCTGTCCATGTTTTCAGCGATCAAGACGCTACACAAGGGCGTGGACGTGTGCATCAACAACGCCGGACTGGCCCACAGTGAGCCCCTGCTCAGCGGAAAAACAGAGGGCTGGAGGAATATGATTGACGTGGGTGGATCATCACAGACACGAATATATATTCAGCTGAAACAAGCCTTGCATTTATTTGGAGTAGGGTTGGTTAGAATTATCCTCTTCTGTTTATGTCATATTGGTTTTTAATGGTGCTACTCAACCGCAAAAAGCAGCAGGAGGAGGAGCTGAAACGGTTGCCCAGTGTGAGTGGAAGTGTTGTGTTTGTAGAGCGTTGTCGTCCGTTGGGGTAAGAGTAAAAGCAGAAATGTGCGGACACACACACACACACACACAGATCCCCTCCCCTCACACAGGCTGCTTCATTGGCTCTGAGGAGAAGCACAGCAGAGGCCCACTAATGAAAGCCAGCAGTATTTCTCTTGTTGAAACCTCACATTGTGATTCATCGGGCTCTTGACCACTGAAGACCCCCCTGATCCAAAGTCCCTGCCTCCCGAGTCCTGCATTCGTAACGCTCGTCCATCTGTTGTCATGGCAGCCCACATGAATGTGTACAGCAGTGTATTTTTAGCTGTGTTTAATCTGTACACTGACCTTGTTTGGTCACTTCCCCCTATCTTGCCACCACGTTGGCTTTAACCTGCCGTCTATCAATGTCACCACGGGAGCAGCTTAGAGGCCGCAAGCTGGACAACCGGCAGGTTTAGCTGGTCCCCGTGAACATCAGTCAGCTGATTCACTTTCGTCACATGGTATTCCTAGATATTGCGAAAATCCGATTCTGCAAAATCACTTGAGTTTAGCTGCGTGTCATGAGGTGCACACAGAGATTGATGGAAGCTGAGACATGCATTAAGCTGATGTCTTTCTTTGCCCTCAGGTGAACGTCTTGGCCTTGTCCATCTGCACCCGAGAGGCTTACAAATCAATGAAGGAGAGGAATGTGGACGATGGCCACATCATCAATATTAATAGGTAAGCTACACCTTTTGGATCCAAGAACAAATGTATAGATTGTTCTGAAAATACCTCAGCCAGTTTGTTCAAGGTGGTTTAAATCCGGCAGGCTTTAAGTAAAGCCCATTGTGAGCCTGGACATGGGACAATGTGAGGATCTATTATAACACTGTTGTTGAACTTTACAGATCTATTAATTGATTCAGCTGTCTATTTGTGGAAGGCTCTGGGCCTGTACAGCCCATTGAGACCCCGTATGTGATATTCAACCATACAAATACATGTGACTTGTGATAAATCTTGCTCCAGAAGTATGCAAGTGGAGTTACTTAAAGGAACGTGGTTACCATCTCATGCGTCTCTCTCCCCCTCCACTCTGTCACAGTATGGGTGGGCACCGAGTGGTGCCGAGTGCCGATGAGCATTTCTACTGTGCCACTAAATACGCGGTGACCGCTTTGACTGAGGGGATTCGGCAGGAGCTCCGAGAAGCAAACACCCGCATCAGAGCCACGGTAGGTTAGCTGTTGTGTTGTTGTGGCCTGGGTCACTTGAACGACTCCACGCCCGGCATGTCCTTCAGCTTCGGCGTCGGCGTGTGAGCAGCAAATGTGAAAGTTTTTTTCCGATGCATTTGCCTTCCCTGCAGTGTATATCTCCTGGAATAGTTGAGACCGAGTTTGCCTTCCGGCACCACAACAGTGATCCAGAGAAAGCAGCTGCAGTGTATGAGAGTATGAAGGTAAGAGCGCACGAGATGCATTGCACAAAGTGAAAAAATACCAGAGTGCTGTTTCATCAGAAATCCCTCCTTTCTCCACTTTTCAGTGCTTGAAAGCAGAAGACATAGCCAGTGCAGTCACATTTGTCCTCAGTGCCCCTGCTCATGTCCAGGTATCTCTCGCTCTCGCTCTCTCTCTCTCTCTCTCTCTCTAGTGCTTATACACCATGAAATGAATCGGCTGCCTTGGCGGCGGGTTTCTGTCTTGATTTCCTTTTTTTTTTTTGTGTCACCAGATTGGAGACGTGCAGATGCGGCCAGTAGAGCAGGCGTCATAGCAGAGGAACAGAACGCTGTAGGAGGAGCAGACAAGACGGCAGCCATGGCGACTCAACAGCGACCTCTGCTGGGCAAGGGTGGGGTGGGGGGTGGGGGTGGGGGGTTAAAACAAATCAACTACAGCTGTGTTGGATCTGCAGGGACGTGGTCAAAGAGGGCTTGAGCCTTAAGGAGGCTGTGCGAGGAAATTTAAGGGGCGTGGACTTTGTAAACCACTGCGAAAATACTACTGAATGCAGCAACCTGGTGTTTGTGGAGCGTCGAGGCCGAGCCGACGGCAGGAAGAAAAAACAAAGGAGAGTTGCTGCTGCGCCGTGTGGTCATCCACACGAGCGTCACTTCAGAGGGAAGAGCCATTGATTGCACATGTTTTGTGTCTGTTTTTGTGACATATGACATATCTTTTTGAAATTTAAATGGTAAGAGTTTATAAGAATGACAACTTTTCTTTTTTTTGTTGTTTAAATCTTCTTTTTTTTTATAAATGTTTTAACTTTTGATCATAGCTAGATGTGGTCTCATGCACACTAACCGTAGACAGTACTCAGTCTTATCCACTGTAGCTAACATCAGTCTGTCCATGCTGCCACTTTTACTCACCGTATGTTGTCTCAAACGCATTCAGTTATCCTTTTGGCTTTCACCCACTCATAAGGGTGTGGGGTGCCCTTGTCTGTTCAGCACATGGGTTTCTACTATCCACCTCTTCTTGCCTGTGTAATTTCAGTCGTTCTGCACTTTGGATTCATTTATGAGGAATTGCAAGAATAAGACACTGGCTACTTATGTAGGGGAAGACACTAACTCTGTGTACATGTATACCCTAAAAATGTGTACCTCAAAGATGAAATTTCTCCAATGAATAAATAAAAAAAAAATTGCCCAGAAGTGAATGATAGTCTGTGTTATGTTCGAGTCATTGTAGGAATCACAAGCTGTGGACTTTGTGACAGGCTTTTATTACACCTTATGACACAAGTATTGCATGACCCGTGTACTTCCCCGTTTACCACGTGTATCATCTTTATTATAAATGAGTCAGCCACAATGAATTGGTCCATAGTGGTTTGTGTTTTCAACAGATAGTTCAGCTGTAATATGAACTATGAACTGTAAATGGTGGCATTACTAAAATGTATTAACTCTCAGCACAGTGACCTCCGATCTATCAACACTCATACTTGCATCAGCAGTCATGGCCAAGAGATGGCACCCTTAGCAAAGTGCACAAATGAGGGCAGGGAGAGAGCGTGAAACCCTGAGTAGCACTATTTTTTTCATTTGGAGCTCTGTCTGAACAGAGCATGCGTTGGCCGGATGTTAAAGATGTACACAACAACAACGGATTCCAAACGCTGCCTTTTAACAACGTCTTTTCACATTAAAAATATCTGCAAAACGGCTACAAAACCTCAAATCTACAACAACAAATTAAATTAAAATGTGCATTTCAATATGTCTACATGGCAGATTTGCAGCAGCCCATTCTCGCTATCATGTAGGTAATTTCTTTTGTAGTAAGCTTGCTTCAAGTTTGTTGATTTAGAGAGCTGTCACAGGTTTGTCTGGATAGGAGGTTTCTCAGGCAGCTGGAAGTCAGAGCGGATGACAGCGACGCCCGGATGCATTTCTCCTCCTCCCCTCTCATAGTACGGCATTTTGGGCTTTTTATTCAGGGCGTATGGTGTGATGGACAGCTTCAGTTTCTGTAGGAGAAATGCACCGATACTATTATCACATGCACACGTACACGTGGGTACTGCTGTATTTCCAATATTTTGACTGGAGAGAAATAAATACATAGAAAAATTGAAAAAGCAAATGTGTGTCACCTGCATGAATGAGCCAGGTAGCACCCACAAAGTGTGAACGGCACCCAAAGGAATCCAGATGATGGAGCCCATGGCGATGACCCAGCCGACCCCCTGAGCCCAGGGAGGGAAGACATAGTCCCCATAGCGGGCTGGTTTAAACTGGATGATGGAGAAAACCAGGATGACCTGCCCCCCAAGAAGAAACATGTACAGTAAGGTGACACTTTCAGATCGATCTCAGTCTTGATTTTTTTGGAAATCCAAAATCTGAATCACGTGGACTTACAGTGATCAGCAGAGGGGCAACTATTAGCCAGCAGAGTCTGAAGAAGATGTTCGGCCTTTTCCCCGTCATCTCCTGGAGGTTGTCTGAAAGTCGACTCACTCCTGCGCGTGGAGAGCTGCTTCAGTTAACAGCCGTGCACATTCAGACCTTTTACAACATCTGGCATTGAAAATGATAGTCTACATATAGTCTCAAAGGGAAATGAAGGTGCCTAGCACGTTACTTTCATTAATTGGCTGCAGAGAAACAGAAACACAACATTTGCTTACCATAACTCCAACAGATGGCTATGACCTCAAAGAACGCAAGAAACATGATGGACACGATGGCCGTGTAATGGTCCATGAGCTGGAACACATAGATGCCCACCTGAAGAGGGACACGTTCGTTAGTGAGTCATGCACTTTGGTTGGAGCTCATCCGGTAAATCCCGGTCAGTACCTGCATGACACAGGGGATCCCCAGAATGCACGCCGCTCCACAGATAGCAAGAACGAACAGCTCCTTCCGCTTGAAGAATGTCATCAGACGTTGTTGGTACCCGTCCATGAGGCTGGTCACCATCACTTCAACCATCGCAAACTGACAGTAAAAGGAAGAAGAAGAAGTCCCATTGCACCTCTGTAGGATTGCTCTACATAATCGTACTATTATCACTGAAGGGGAACTGTTTCCCTCCCATTAACTACCTCGCTGTCCAGTCCAAGGCAAAGCAGCATGAAGAAGAACATCACAGCCCACAGCTGAGACACTGGCATGTTGGCAAAGGCTTGTGGGTAAACAATAAAAACCAGTCCCGGACCTGAATACAACAAAAGCACAGGATTTAAAAGTGTGACATTGCTGCTGGAAACTAAATAACAAAAAAAAGATCATGGGAAGAGCAATATATGGAGGACGTATCAACATCTCTAGTGACTGCATGCATTGGAACAAAGCATACTGATGGGGTTAATGTATTAATGTAATGCACTTGCTTTTCAAATATATTCTTTTTTAATAAATTTGTTTTAATGCATTTATTGTATCTCTGTAGCTATTACGACTTAATTCACTGGATTGCAGCTCTGCTTTCTCTTTCCCATAAAAAAAATAAAAGAATGATAACAATGAACCATGAATCATTGCTTTGCATGGGTACTGATTTATAACACTGCCAATCCTCTCAAAAGAAAAACATTGTCTCGCTTCCTTTTAAAAACAACATTTGTATGAGTAATAACCCAGCCACATGCCCAATATCATTAAGAATCAAAACAATCCCCTTGGAACTGGAGATTATTTTGATTATTTCTTACCATCCACGGCCAGATCGCTGACAGGGATGCCCTGCAGATGGGACATGTATCCAAAAGCCGAGAAAATTACAAAACCTGCCAGGATGCTGGTGGCGGAGTTGAGGATGGATATGGTCAGGGTGTCCCTGTGGGGAAAGCAGATGTTTGCTTTGTCTTTCTTACTGTACAGTGATCATTGCTGATGGAGAGCACAGAGTGTCTGAGGATTTGGTCTCCTTACTTCAGCACGTTGTTGTTGAAGGAGTTGTAGCTGGACATGGCCATGAGGGAGCCGAAACCAATCCCGATGGAGTTGAAGATCTGTGCTGCAGCATTGACCCACACCTGAAACACAGAGGGGTGATCATCCAAAGACCACCATCACTGCCTGTGAATACACGCTGCCTATCTACTTCCTTGTCTCCTCTGATGCTTCCTTCTTATACCTCCAATAACAGCAGCTTGTCCCACTCTGGCACGATGAAGAAGAATATTCCGTCTAAAGCTCCAGGAAGCTGTGCGTTGTTGATCAGCAGGGCGATCAGGATAACGTACGGAAATAGAGCCGTGAAGTACACCACCTGCAAACACACAGGTTGTTATTCAATGACTGCCCCTCGTCTCTGACCTCATTTCTCTCTCTTCTCGCTCACCTTGCCCGTTGATTTCACCCCCTTAAAGATGCAAAAGTAAATGAGGACCCAAGCCAGAAGGAGGATGAGAAAAAGCTCCCATCGGACCACTCCTGCTTCATCCACGCCACTCGTCTGCTCCAGCATCTTATATCTATAAAGAAGCCACAAAAAGAGTAAAAACACAATTGCATAATTCTAACACTATGCCTCAAAACTGAACACACTACTTCTTACGATACTATACTATCTTCGTTCCCCTTAAGTGCTTTTCCTCCATTGTATGCCGGTTTATATTTGTTGGCCAGCAAACTCTCTTTTGCACAAGGATGCAAATCTAATGATTAGATGTTGAGTTATTGGGCGCTGAAGTGGGAAATTCTGATTTCACAGATGAAACAAAGAAACATTTCAATATATATTTTCATTTTAAAGGTGGAAATGTTCAGTGGTTAGCCGAGGTAACAACTTGACTCATTAACAAGGTAATGAGTAAACCACTGCTGCAGACGAATAAACATTTGGTATGAGGACGAGTGATGAAGTTTAAAAGTGACGTAAAACTTCCTTCAGATTGCATCTGTTTGCATCGTATCACCAACCTCCCCCTCACATGACCAGTTCATTCTCATGTATCAAAATAAGTTGTACACCTCTGACGCAATCACCAGAGTTGGAGCTGTATGAGCAGCCTCGCTACCAGGGCTTTTGTAATCCTGCTGCAATCCATTATCCATTATCTAGTCTTGTTTCTCAATCTCACATTCTCCCACACAGGGGGAGCATACTTAAAGAACTCCTGGCTGGCCGTGGAGGAGTAGCTGCTGTTGGTGGCGTGGCTGGAGCAGTTCACTGTGTTCCAGGTGTTGTTGCAGTTCTGCCAGGGCAGCGGCGCCTGGAAGGAGCTGAAGAGATAATAGAGGGCCCAGGTGATGACCACATTGTAGTAGATGCACATGATGAAGGAGATGGCCACCGATGCTATGCCCACTCCTGAGGACAAACACAATATGTTGTCAAAAAATAAGGAGCCAATGTGTCCGTTTTTTTTATCTCGTTCTGAAAGTGGGGAAATCAAATGCATGCCACAGAGCACCTTTTAAGAGTGGGCAGACGGTAGCCAGAGCCTGGACGGGCCCTCTCCTCGTGTACTGACCCACGGTCAGCTCCATGTAAAGCAGAGGGACCCCCAGCACCACCAGCATGAGCAGGTACGGCACCAGAAAGGCACCTGAAGGAAAGTGATGGCAGGTTAACTGTCACACACATATTACTGTTTTATGGTATCCTCTAATATTTAACTTTTGTGAAAGTCCTCCTGCCCCAGGGATTTTCCAGGATTAGGTGAGATCCAGGTGGAAACCAAGCTTCCTTCCAACTGAACATGCACGGCTTTAGAGAACAGAGATAACTTTTCACATATACTCTCACACTAAATGCACACGGAGATAAGTTTAAAACAACTTTTCAACACAATCAGCATCACAGCAGGACGACGCGTCTGAAGTATGAACTCAGTAACAGCACAGGTTGTTAACTTCCAGCCGGTCTATGTGTACAGCATGAAAGCTCGGGTCTGGTTTCATAGTTCAGTTTGAGGACGTCAGCGACGTGTCTCACCTCCTCCACTCCTGTAGCAGAGATAGGGGAACCTCCAAACATTGCCCAGACCCACGGCACAGCCAATGCCGGCCAGGGTGAACTCTATCTGCCTGCTCCACGTTGGTCTGTTGAGCTGCTGCTCCATGTCTGCTCCTCGTGTCGCCGCTGTCGCTCGTCTGGGCCCGAGCTCCAGGGAAAGATTGGCTGGGATTTAAGTGACTCGGGGTGATATAACCTTCCTTTTTATTATCCTTAATGATTAGCTTAGCAGAATCACTGCAGCAGCTCTGAGGCTCACAAAGAGGTTTGCATAAACACATCAGATTTGTGGTGAGCAGGGGTTAAAGATTTATTTATTACATTTTTTTTAAAAGATGAATGTTTGTATGTCTTTTTTTAATTATTATTATTAGTTGGTCAACAAGTGAGCAGTGCACATTTAGCTCGTCATAACCTGTGTTTTTACACAAAGTATTGATAGTAATACTTCATACAGACATTAATACTGTTAAAGGCCAAAAAAGAAAATGAGTAAACTCATCAACATTATATTTCATTTAGCTGACGCTTTTATCCAAAGCAACTTACATGATATTCAGTAGACACAGCAACAGTGAGCAATGAGGGTTAAGTGTCTTGCTCAAGGACACAACGACACGGACTAGCGTAGCCGGGGATCGAACCACCGATACCTCTGGTTGAAAGATGGACCTGCTAACCACTGAGCCACAGTCGTCAAGCTTCAAGCTTCATTGTTCAATAAAAGTGGACGTGCGTACAACATTTTGTTTTTTAAATATGTTTGACGATTATTATCTTTCAGAAGCTCGGTCCAAAAAAGTCAGAATTTTACTATTGAATCTTTTTTTTCATATATTTTTTTACTTTTAATAATCAGAACATTTTATGGGTTGCACAAGCACTACCTTTGTGACCTTTACATTAATGATAAATCTAAAGGTCCCAGGTAAATACACAGAGATAGAGATATCTTGTATGTCTTTTATGACAAATATGTTACACATGTGTAACTTGAAAGAGTCAAACAAAGCACACATGCCCATCACCTAATAACCTTTATGATAAGCAGAGATATGACTAGTTGCTCTTTTAGTGTGTAGCCATAAATAAAAAACAACAATAAACAACAACACAGTTTATAAGGAGCCTTATCTGTTTGTACTTTGCAATTAGTGTCATGTCAAAATTGTATGTCTTGATGACCTGTACACTCCCATGTCATTTCATGGGAGATTATGGTAAATGGGGTAATAAACATTATTAGGTGAAGGGTGTCGTCTGTCAAAAGGAAGTCCGCTGATAGGATATTATGTTCTGCTGACAACTGATTCAATACATACAGATGTGTTTTTTTTTGGGGGGGGGGTAAGCTGGAAAGACCCATATGAAGGGAGTTAGGTTAAAACACATCAGCAAAGGCCGCAGCAGGGAGATGTAGCGTGGACATCGCAGGTAGACCTACATGCCCACAGTCTTTGTGCCATTGCCAAAGCCCAATCTGCTGAAAAGGAGGAACGTGGTGCAGCAAATAAAAAAAATGAAAAATCTGGAGAGAGGCAGAAAAGGAAAATGAAAGCAGCGGGGCTGTTGGGTGATTGAGACATGAGATAGGTTGGACATTCTGTAATCCACCTCCTGTTGTGGCAAAGTTCATGACCGGCTCGTATCCATTCTCACACTGAACAATCTGCAAACCTCAAACCTCGAAGTATGCAGGCGGCCCTTTGGAGGCCAGAGAGGACACGAGGATGTCGGCCATCCAACAGCTGCAGCTCTGAGCCATTCAGACGTGTGCAGTAAAAAGTCTAAATGTCAAGCAAGCTCTTGTCAGGTTTGAGCCACATATAGAGTTGCCCTGACAGTGAACGTACATTCATAATACCAAAAGAAAAAAAAATGTTTTTCTTACATTTGGACAATATGAGGAAGGTTAGAAAACTTGAATAAAGTTTGTATTAACTTTTCAACATCAAAGTGAAAGCCCAGTGAAGCTTAGATAACTAGAAAATAAGATGTCGTCATCATCATGAATATGTGTAAGTTTCAGTATATTTGCGTTCTAGTGGGAAAATATATTTACCAACGGCCACTGCTGACTGATGGAAGCAAATCCAGTTCTTAGACTCTGCTAAGGTCAGGAGTCTAAATGTGGGCCAGGTTTGTGATTTCTGTGGATCTGCCACTCCTCAATGTTTATCAGCAAGCGCATGATGCATACATAAGCAACTGCCAACATGCAATTAGTGCTGTTCTCTCAAGTTTTGAAATTCCCTGGAATGTAGTGGTGCAGCTCTACTCTGATTATAGTGTTGACAAAGCACTAGCTCTTCAGGAGGATACAATGTGCCATGCCTTTTCTGCACGACAGCCCATCAAATCTTTTGGTAATAAAGGTATGATTGTGTACGTTTGTGACTGTACACTGATTTGAACAGTGCAAATATTGCTTTGAATATCCATGCTCTTACTCAGCCTATAGGTGGCCTTTCCACTCTAATTGAAGCTTGGTGTAATGGAGAATTGAGAAATAGGAGAAGGGATGAGAGTTTCATATTTCATGTATTTTATGCTCACATCCTCTGTCTGTATTGGGCGACAGAGAGAAGCTTTAGCTTTGACAACAATAAGAACATTATACCAAATTAAATAATTAATGACTGAGCAGGCTGTCGCAGACACGTGTAAGTCAGAGGGAAATTACTGATAATTCTTATTTCGGTTACTTTTATAAGAGGACATTTAAACAACCACGCCTTTTTTTTATTATTATTATGACATCGTATCCCCTCCGAGGCGGAGGAGGGGCCGAATAGAGGGGAGGGGTATCTGGTCAAGTGGGTCAAGTGGGGGTGAAGCAAGAAAAGAAGCGTGGCGGTGTGTCCTTCAAAATAAAAACCAAAACCAGCACTTAAAACCGATGTTAGTCAATGTTCTTTTTATTTTGAAAGGTTCAAGCGGAAGCACTGCCTCGTATCACGGGCGACGTGACACAGCCGCTGCTCGACTCTCTCCCAGTTGGGGAAAAAAATAACCATCGATAATTGAGAGTTTCTGGAAGAAAAAAGCTAGAAAAAACATTGTTAATAAGTGAAATTAGTTTTGTACGCGTCGAGTAGCTTTGAATACGAGCTTGTTTTTCTCTCGGAAACATGGGGAACTGCCACACCGTCGGACCCAACGAGGCCCTGGTGGTTTCAGGTAACGTTAGCTCTCTTTCGGACGATGTGCGGCTGCTAGCTGTGGCTCCTCGGGCGGCTTCTGGGCTCCCTGTGCTCGTGGGGCTTACACGGAAATCCCGTGGCCGTGGGGAAATAACGAAAACACTCTGCTGCCTTTTATTTCGACGTGTAACTCGTTTGTATTAAACTACGCACTAGTGTACGAGCCAACATGTGACCATGTGATGTTACTTTAGTTGTTGGCGATTCCACACAATCCCCGAATAGAAGGAAAAAATGTCTCCCTGAATCTCAAAGTGTTTCACGTCATGTATCTGGGATTTGGAAATAAATCGGTGGTCTTGTGGCTCCTTGATATCCGCAGTGTCGTACCTTCGCTAATGCGTTTTCTCCGGTGTTATTTTCCACCTGTTTTTTCTCTGCTCCCTCCTCCAATCGGTGTGGTATCTGCGTGTTGGAGTCGTCTTTTGATGGGGTAGACCAGGACCAGATGGGCCCTGGTTCCCCATCTGATCTTTATTTTGCGTTGTTTCCAAGCGCAGTGTCTGCACACGAATCTGCTTTCACGTTGGTATTACGTTGTGATAAAGCAGTTACTACGAGGACGGATGTGGGGAAGCTTGTGGATTCACTGGATGTCTGTTTTCTTGATTACCATTCAATGCCAGATTGGATTTTCTTGTATTCAAAATTCAGCGTCAAATCACAACCACTGATCGCAGCACCCATTCATACAGCTCATTTCTATGCTGTCAAATCATAGTCATGTTATGTTGCTGAATTCTCCATTGCTGTATGGATCCCAGATGAACTTCAGACTTTTAGGAATTTCGGACCTTTTTTGAATTAAACGTGCTTTGGCAGTGCATGAACTATTTACTTCTGTAACTGGATTTGTCAGGGCAGTTTCCTTGTTTAACCCACTTGTGATGATGAAGAAAAAAAGAGAAACAACTTTAGGATTTTTTTATTGTGAGAAAACTTCTGTGAGCATGTCGGCCCCCATATTAACAGGATTTGGGACGATCTGGGCGTGAGTTGCACCTCCTGATTCAGAATTGTATAATTATTATATTTTTTTTCAACATTAGGTACCAAAGCACAATTCCCCCTCCTCCCGCTTGTGTACATTCTCATTCATTCACATGAACACCCTGCCTCACTGTGGAGTGAATGCAGTCAGGAATCTCAGATATGCCGTTGGCCGGCTGGGGTTATTATGGTGTGTTGCTCCAATGGATCCTCAACCTGTTTACTACTTTAGTTGGCAATGGCATTTGGCAGAGGTCAGGTGGGTTTCAATAGTAAAAGCTTGCCCCACCCACATTCCCTTATTACAACAGCACTTATCTCTGTACCATTTTGATGGTGTTGTAACAGAGCGACTTCCAAACACCTCTTTTCACGGCAGATATCCTGCTCATTTCAGCCTTTTCAAGGTTTCAAGAACTCAAAAAATGGAAGGCAAAATTATGATTTTACGATTAAGTAAAGTAAGTAAGATTGATTTAAGCAAAACATGTTACATTTTCTTCTATACTGAATTGTTTGGGGGCAGGGCAGGCCATCATCATTTTGAGTTTAAGTTGAAAGTTTTGCTGAGTTTTCCAAGTACTCCGTATCCATTTCCTGCTCTGCATGGTATGCCGCTGTTTCTCGGGGGATGTTGTTCAATCCCACCAGGGATGTTGTGCATTATTTGTGTTGTGTGAAACGCATTGAGATTTCTCTTTTATAGACCTGAAATCAGTCTTTTAACTCTAATCCTGATGATGGAAACATTAAAACACACACCAGCAGTGTTTGGTTGATAGGGGAATTTGTTTCAGTAAAGATAGTCCATCCCCCTTCTGTCAGTTAGCGTGTGGCAGCTGGGAATGTCACACTAAACAGTCCAGATAAAGCGATCCGACTGAGCCCAGCGACTGGGACTAGTATGTTTCCTTACATCTGGAGAGGCCTCACATTCGCTAACACACTATTGTTACGACAAGCTATTGTCTCTCCCATGATCATGATATATGAGTTGGATAAATGGCTTTTTGTTTTAGGATCTGTGTGATTGCATGGATAATATAACAAAAAGAGCATTTGCTGTTATTACACAGTCAATCACAATAACAACCTACTGCTGTATTTAAGTGGGAAAGGTGCATGCTCCTAGGAGCAAACATTGTGGGCGCCGTGGTTGGAACGCAGAGTGCTGCTTGCTTATGACTTTCTGAAGTGATCACGTGATCTTCTTCCTGAGACTTCCGCCTCCTGAGCACCCTCAGACATTAAAAACTGGGTCATTGTCTGATAGAGATTTCTCAATAACTCTACACTACTTTGTTAGCTGCTCCAGTTACATACAGGCCTATGTGTCGTTTGTGTTATTATAAATGTATTCCTTCCAATGAACTGAATTAATTTAAGTGCTATGTGTACATGCACGCGTCTCATGTGGATGTGTTAAATGAACTGCACACAGAATTATAATTGTTTGCAAAAGTAGTTGAGGTGTTTTCTGCTGGTGCTGTTAAACCCGCAATAATGTATTTTTAGTTTAATATCGTGGAATTGTTAGTGAGCAATTGTCATGGACTACGAGTGCAAAATATCAGTTTTAGCCACTTTTATCTCATTTCTGGGTTGATTTATTTGGGCTGGTCGCTTCTTTTTCTGACCGTCTGATCCATGTCATCTGTTTTGTTCCAAAGGTGGCTGCTGCGGCTCCGATCAGAAGACGTATGTTGTGGGAGGCTGGTCCTGGGCCTGGTGGCTCATCTCTGACATCCAGCGGTAAGACCTCTCTGCTCTGGCAACCAAACCCCAAACAATTCTCTGTAAACGTCCTTTTTAGAGCCATATCGTTTGTTTGAGACGGCACGTTGCTCCGATAGCATTCAGGAACAAGGTGTCTGCAGGTCCACATAACTGGTGTGACGTCTCAAGAGACAGATTAACTGAAAACACCTGTGTGGGTGTACTGAGGCTTAACGCTTGTGTTGACCACAGGCCCTTGCAAAAAATATGCTAACTCATTTCCGTGTTTTGGGAATTCCTGTATCGCTCCATTGACCAGTCTGTCATTCAACTTAGTGAGCCCATTGAAAACGTATAACGGTGAAAACGGGCATTGTAGTTAGTTTAGTACATATACATTGTCCTGGTGCTGTAAAGACACCAACGTCGTGAGGAGTTGACGATGACATAATTTATGAAAAATGTCTAGTTTGTAGTTTAAAAATAATAACATTTTCATAGGTATGTATTTAGTACATGTTTTTTTAAGTTTATCTCTGCAGACACCATTTTTCATTAAGACTTCCATACTTTTATTCAGTGAGGAATAACCAGTTATATGAAGGCAAATCACTGTCATAAAGAGAGAGCGCAAATGAGCTCCACGCGCGAGCGCAAATCAGTCATACGTGCGTGAAATTTACTTTGACGAGCGCTTTTACATCACTCCGCGAGCAAACCCCTCTCGAAAGTTCCTCTCTCGCGAGTAAAAGTCCCTCTCGCGCATTTTTAACCTGCTCGCGCGCGAAGCTTCAATCTGCGCTCGCGTCTCCGTAACCTGCTCGCTCTCGAGTAGATTTTCTTTTTGACAGTAAGTGGGCGGAGCCAGTCGCCATCGTATCTCTACATCTAATTGGTTACAATCCTCGTCTTTGGATTGGCTGGATATCACATCCAGGAAGAGACAGATGAACCCAGTCTTATACACAGAGGATACATATATAACGCGCCGTGTAATGAGTGGGCCAGTCTGACAGTACCTCCCGGGCCACTTTTTCCCCCAGTCCGCCCCTGATCCACTGTCTATATGTATCCACTGTAGCGGTTGTGTACTCCCTCTCTCTTGCGTTGTGTTATTAATTCAGTCACACTTGATCAGGCAGAAAGCTCCAGTAGACTTGTGGCACTGGGATAACGTACTGGCAACGTAACAGACACAC
Source organism: Cottus gobio (assembly GCA_023566465.1). Taxonomy (NCBI): domain Eukaryota; kingdom Metazoa; phylum Chordata; class Actinopteri; order Perciformes; family Cottidae; genus Cottus; species Cottus gobio. Next base: position 22,880,227 of record CM042229.1, on the reverse strand, counting down.
ACATTAGCTTCCTCATAGCCCACCTCGTGGTAACACGCCCTGGAACACGGAGATAACGTGCTGTACACTGGGTCTACAGACACCCACATGTCTGTAGACCCACATAACAGAGGGTCAGCCTCTACTGGGTGCTGTAGACTGGGTTCATCTGTCTCTTCCTGGATGTGATATCCAACCAATCCAATGGCGACTGGCTCCGCCCACTTCCTGTCAAAAAGAAAATCTACTCGAGAGCGAGCAGGTTACGGAGACGCGAGCGCAGATTGAAGCTTCGCGCGCGAGCAGGTTAGAAATGCGCGAGAGGGACTTTTACTCGCGAGAGAGGAACTTTCGAGAGGGGTTTGCTCGCGGAGTGATGTAAAAGCGCTCGTCAAAGTAAATTTCACGTGCGTATGACTGATTTGCGCTCGCTCGTGAAGCTCATTTGCGCTCTCTCTTTATGACAGTGATTTGCCTTCATACAGTTACTTATGGTAGATGGAGGCATCGATATTAAAACCTAATGTTTACTGAATGTGTAAACGGGGGGTCACTTCTTTCCGCTGCTTTTAAATGCAGCTCCAACGAATCCGCTTCCGAGAAAACGCTGGCAAGATAAACAGATGGTACATAATGGCGAGGTCAGCGGAGGTTTCAAGCATGTCTACAAAACCATACAAAAAAAACAGTTGAACAGTGTTAAACTCCCACACTGACACTGAAGCAAAAGAGTTAAAAGAAACAGAAAACACATTTGCATGTGAAATTAATTTGATGATAAACAAATTACATTTTTGTGTTCTGTTGCTCTGCCAAAGCTTAAAACCAGAAAGCCAAATCAAAAACAAGTCCCGTCCTAATCAAGAGACTAAAACACTCAAAATGAGATGGACTTGAACTCACAATAAAGCCTAAAGCCATCTACTCTAAAATGGGCCCACGTATCCCTGTGTGGCACTTGGTTCAAAGTCGCTTTTGTTGGCCATAAAACGGTCCTCAGAGTCTTTTCTGTCATGTGGCCATTCTCAGACCTTTTTCTCATTTGAGTGATGACAAATTCAGACTGAACAGCCCCCAATCTACCTGTACCATCTGGAAAAGACGGCATACAGTAATCCTAATGCACTAACTGGTCTAAAAGATGAAATTCTCCTCTCTGCAGCTCCTGGTTTTAAATGATGTTTCATTTAGGGTTTGCATGCCTCTTTGTTTCTACTTTGCTAACCTGCTTTGCTTTGTCTGGTGTTGATCTCACCCTGTCTAAGCCCCAGTGTGTCTCCTTCAGGTTACCCATTTCCTATTGGGTGCTGCTCTTTGTCTTGTCGTTGCCAGGAAACGTAACGGTAGACCTCGACAATAAAATACAGTCGATGAGTGACTGGATTCGCAAACCCCACATTTAGAGACCGCCTGTCCCGGGAATCCTCTGTTTGGTCAACATTTCATACGCTTTCTTGGATGATAAAAACAGGAGAGAGTAGGGGCCACTTCAGCTAAAAGCCTTGTGTGCATGAAGGCGGCGTTATAAAAATACGCAGGGGGGAGGCTGCCTGGCTTCCCGCTCGTGATGCAGTAATCATGTTAATGTCCAGGCCTGTGACTCATTGATCCAATTCTCTTGGTAAGCAGCAGCAGAGCAGTTAACCAGAGAGTCTCCTCTTGCTCGTCGCCACAATCGGCCTGCCATGTCTCCGACTCGCGACAACAGCCAACCCGAGTCAGTATTTGTTGTAAAAGAGCAGCTCCGGCTGTTTTGAATCAGCTCTGAGACATAATCTCACATGAACAATCCAGCTGGACCAGTGCTGAGGTGGAGGATAATGATGGCTTGGGTTGTGTAATCTCCATACAAGCGTAATTCTAAAAGAAGAAGCTTGGCTCAAGAATCCTTTTCGACACCGACTTGTGTTTTCTTTATCTGGAGGAACTTGCTCTTTGTCCCAGATTATTGAAACATTCATTAACAGACTGAGCCAAGAGCAGCTGTGCTGTAGCTGTGACGATCCTGGTTTTGTAAGAGGTGTCCGCCACATCATATAACAAACGGCCGCCGGGCTTAAAACCAGAAAAACAGGAAGTCCGCTTGTGTCTTTCAACCCCCAACCCCCTCCCCTCCCTCTCCCCTCTTTCTCTTGACCTTGGTTACTGACATTCCTAACAGCTGTTGTCCAACTTACTGTTTTGCCTCTGCTATGCCCGCCTGCCCGCCTGCCTGCGTAGAATGTCTCTGGAGGTTATGACCATCCTCTGTCGCTGCGAGAATATCGAAACGTCGGAGGGTGTTCCCCTGGATGTGACAGGGGTGGCTCAGGTAATGCACTTCAAAAGACGAAACCCCCCATCCCCCTCAAAAGAAATGAAAACAACAGTGGCTGGTGCTGGAGACCAAAGGAAGACGCAGGAAAGCGGTTTGACTTCCAATCTATGTTGTTTGCTTTTCTCATCGTCATGGCTTTTTTTTCTCCCGCAGTGGAGGGGAGACAGTCAGCTGTCACTAACCTGGGCTTCGCAACTAAAGCTCTACTCTGAGTCACCTCTGGCAACGGGGTCAATAAATGACGGCTATAGAAACGGCTAAAAAAATAATAATAAGGATTTGAGGAACCCAATATTGAATGCAAATTGAGTTATTTGAATGAAGATGCATTTAAAAAAAATAATTGCGGCGAAAACAATCCAAATCTTTCAAAGTTTGAGCTGTGGGTAGCATCTCATTTTGCTCCGTTGTTAGTGATCTGGAGTCCTTGGGTGAATGGTTTCACTTTGTCCTGTTTTTTTTTCTTGTGGTATGGCCCTTCCCTTCATTTTGCTTTCCCTCCGAACATGTCAATTTTTATTTTATATTTTTTCCACGTTCTTCAACAGGATAACGCTTGAGATTATGACCCTGCAGCCGAAGTGTGAGGATGTAGAGACAGCGGAGGGTGTAGCTCTTACTGTCACTGGGGTGGCTCAGGTAAATCACTACACTTTTCTGGGAATGCCAGTTCAGCCTCCACTAACCCCCCCCCTCTTCCTTTTCTTACACCTCGGTAAGCTAGGTCAGACTGACAGTAGCACTGAGTCAAAAAACAACAACCACAGACTCCTCATTCGTTTTAATGAGACCACAGAATCAGCATAATTCAGTCTGATAAACCTTCATTGCACAGAGTACAAGTACTGGGACAACGCAATGTAGTTTAGCCTCTGGCCAGAGTGCAAAAGAGAAGCAGTTAAAGTGCAGTGCAATGTGGTGGATAAATACAATGTAGGACAGTATAAACCGTGGATGTGTGTGTGTAGCCCATCGCATTTAATTGATGGTGTTATTTTCAGTCTGAACCTGGTCCTGGTGTGACTGAGGAGAAGGGGTCTGTGTAGAGCCTATTGTGCATTTTAGTGTCAATCGCAATTTTTAATTTGTATTTCCTTTGTCTCTGCTATTTGGTTGTTTGTTCTGTTCAGTGCCAAAATAAACTTTTTTGTCATTTTTATTTTTTTGTCAAAGAGAAAATCCACCTTAAAATAAAGTTTACTTCATCGATACATACATGAAATTGAGCCTCTGCATCCAGATCTACTCCGCGCATACAAAATATATACATTAACAATAAATTATTATGTTCTTTATTTGTGGCCGTTTAACAAAGTTCCTCATGATTTGCACTAAGACTACAGTGCCAGATGACTACAAGCAAACCTGAAGAAACCAGTCGGTTCACATTTCTCCAGCTAACACCAGGATACTGCATGTTAAAGCAATCGAGCATGGAGGAGATGAGAGCTTTGATGAGATATTGATGGCCGGTGAAAGAACATCGGGCCAGTTGAAGGAAAAGCCCACGGAGCAAAGCTAGAACCTCCACAGCAAATGTTCAGCTCTACTCTCGTTACTGTGAATGCACGCAGATAAAACTCTGATTTCTCTGGAAAAGGCTCCTGATTCAGTAACGAGATGAAGCTTAGGTTCCCATCGTCACTCACCACGACAAAGTGAACGGAAGAAAGTAACCGCTGTCAGACACGCATGTGATACGGTCATGTGCAGTCTGGTGTCGTCGTGGTTTTCTCACTGGTTGCAGAAGTACAAAACATGCACTTTTAGTATCTACGGCAGGGCTGTCCAGTCAGTTATAAATCTTTGAAGTCATTTTTTACGGTGGATTTTCTCATAATAATATCCATAATATTTTATATTTTTTTGCGAATTGTATTCTGTCCCTTTTTTTTGTATTAAATGTCTGCATGCCAGTATCTCTTTGTGTGTTTGAAATAAGATGCCTCATTATCAGTTCTGCATTTTAAGCACAGTCATGCCAATGTTCCTCTCCTGTGTTTCCTACTCGCATGCTGACAATGAGCCCACTGTCTGGGAGCTGAGCTGCCCCTCGGTTCACTGCACAGAGGGGCTCATCAGGCCCGCTTTGATTGGTCCAACCTTAACCAAACGCCACTGTGGAGCGAGTGTCCCAGGGCAACGGGAGTAGTGTGTCCTTGGTAAATTTAGGGGACACGTATACGTTTAGAGCAAGAGGGAGGCGCCCAGCGGATTAAATGTAAAGGAAATCAGAGCAGAATGTTAATCTAGGTAGGACATGGTTTTAAATGGGCGTTAACTAGACCACGTGACTTTCAGGTAGAGCATATTTGTTTTCTTTGACAGTCTTCTTGGCAGTAAAACCATCCAGTAACGATCCATAACCGTAATAAAAAAATTAAAAAAAAGGATTGGTCTTTATGGAGCAACATGAGTTGAGGAAATATTTGTGTGGATGCCATTCTTGTTCCATCACATTTCCTGTGCTTGTGCTTTTTCAGTTGTGTATCTTGAGGAGCTGTAGAGTGGAGGAGGCAGGAGGAAGGGTGGAGTGAGGGGGGGGGGGGAGGTTAAGGTTTAAGTGCAAGAGAGTACTTTGCTCTGTGTCGGTCGCGGCACGGCTCCCCCTGCTGTCCGGTTGTGTGTGTCGTTGTGAGGTTGTGTGGTTGTGCGGCTGGCTTGCAGCCTTCTCTGTTTTCAGACATGCGTTTCCTTGGAATGACGTCCATCTTCCCCCTGACTTTGTGTTGCCCTCATTCCTGGTATGAGTGCATGTTCAGACCTCTCGCCTAAGGACCCAGCTCACTCTCACTCTCTATATATTTTTTATTTTTTTTTACAGCTCCAGTGGAGTACAATATCACCCAAAAACTACGCCTTACATAATTTGTTTTTGATTTCCAGACTGTATAAGCGACCTCTCTTACTGTCACTGAATGTCTTTGTGTTTATCTCGGAAAACTCAGGTTATTGCCATTGATTTTCATTTTTTCCCATTTTATTGTAAATTATCCCACTAATGAATTATCTGTTTTTTTGTGTCATTTATTTCCCTTTAAAATGATCTTGTTCATTGTTTTCTGACCTTGTAACAGGAACATACAGTACATTGCTTAAATTGGGATTATCACTGCATTACCAGGATTTAGATGTTTGGATTTTCTTCAGTATAATTAGCATGTTAGATTAGAACTTTGTTTACAGGGAATATATCTTTTTGCATTGTGAAGGTTTAGAAAGGTGTTTTCATTATAAATACATACTTTGCTTGTGGTCATAAGCCAAAAGTGAACGGGTTTGATGTCAAATTGTCTGCATTTCCTGCTATTGATCACAGAAATGTAAAGCATCAACTAGCTGAATCCTGATCACTAGCTCCGTCTGCACTTTTAAAGTCCAGACACACACATTGTGTGACTACAGTCACAAAATAAAGAAGATGATGCTCTCTACATGCAATAGCTAATATGTTGTGTTTGAAAATGTAACAATGAAGCCTCATTTGGATATTATTTTGCACGTAGTATGGGTTTTTGAGAAATGTAAACATGAACTGTTAATTCATTATTAAGCCTTGTTTAATCAGGCATATAATTATAGTGATCAACCCTAAGTGTTATGCAGCCTTGCATCCAGCCCCGGGCTGTTGATTTAGTGTTTATAGTCCCTTTATTTCCTTGTATAAGTAAGAATTGAAGCAGTTCAATAGCAAGGATGCAAACGATTGTTAGACGAGACCACAAAAGGCTAGTATGGGGTCATGTTTTCATGTGTGCCACACCCATGAGCTGCCTGTTTTGTGTGTGCTTGTGTTTGTGAATGTGTGTTCAGCTGACCCTCTTTGTCTACGTTGGCACCAGGTGAAGGTGATGATAGAAAACGAGCTGCTGGCTTACGCCTGCGAACAGTTCCTGGGGAAGTCGGTCATGGAGATCAAGAGCGTCATCCTGCAGACCCTTGAGGGTCACCTGCGCGCCATCCTCGGTGGGTGGTCATATTCTAGGGAAGTAGCGTCAGAGAGGGATTGTGGGGAACAACAGACATGGTAGCTCCATAAGATCTTTTTTTAATTTATTTATTTCAACATCTTTGAGTCAAAACACGTGACACATGAGCACAACATTGACAGATACATTTAAATGGGTTCTTGTGAGTTTGGTCCAGTTTGAGATGATTTAAATTGAGCCACAGTGAAGCCGTTTTACCAGGAAGGTGCTCGTGGAGTCAAATGTGCCACTCAGCCTTCGGTTTGCTGGCTCTTCCCAGTCTAGTTTACATTCTGGTAAATTGTGCTTGTGTGCTCACCAACACGTTGATCCGGTTGCAAACTAGAAAAGTACACGGAATTAAAAGGCAGCTGCTGCTTCTGTTTAATCAAATAAATTGCTCTTGCAAACATATAAAACCTGCTCCGCTCCGGAGGAGACGGTGTTTAAAACGGATCATTTGGCCGTTGTGCTCTCTCGACATCAATGCCCATCTTTGTCAAGTGGGTTTAATTTGACAACCCTATTCACAGGGAAGGCACTAACCCTCGTGTTCGTCCTTTCAGGCACCCTAACTGTCGAGCAGATTTACCAAGATCGAGACAAATTCGCCTCTCTGGTGCGAGAGGTGGCGTCACCCGATGTGGGCCGCATGGGCATCGAGATCCTCAGCTTCACCATCAAGGTGAGAGACATCAAGTTCCCATTTCCCTTTGCATTTATCTTCTGAGCACCTGTGTCTCATTTGGACCTCATGGCTGAAGGAGCTCTCCTGAGGAAGACCGAAGACGACAATTAGAACAATTGAATTACCATTTATTCCTCCTCCTCCTAACAGGATGTGTATGATAAAGTGGAGTACCTGAGCTCGCTGGGCAAAACTCAGACCGCCGCAGTACAGAGGGACGCAGACATCGGAGTGGCGGAGGCAGAGAGGGACGCTGGCATCAGGGTATGAGGAGCTTTAAGAGGATATTAAAATTTCAGACGGGAGCAATTAAAAAAACATCCATTCTCTGATTGTCTAATAGCTTTTAGCTAACAGCCATCCCATTAAGAAACCACCGAGCGCCTCCTAATCTATCTCCCATGTCATGTCATGCACGCTGTCTTTTACAGGAAGCTGAGTGTAAAAGAGAAATGATGGACGTCAAGTTCTTAGCTGACACAAAAATGGCCGACTCAAAGCGAGAGTTGGAAATGCAGAAAGCTTCCTTTAACCAGGAAGTGAACACAAAGGTACTAGTTGTATGGTTTGGTCTTTATTTTGAGCCGAGTGCCTGAGACCGTCAAACGTGAGAGCAGTGTTAATGAAAGCCTCCGGCCTCTCTAGAAAGCAGAGGCTCAGCTGGCGTACGAGCTGCAGGCGGCCAAAGAGCAGCAGAAGATCCGTCTGGAGGAGATCGAGATCGAGGTGGTCCAGAGGAAGAAGCAGATCACCATTGAGGAGAAGGAGATCGACCGCACTGAAAAGGAGCTCGTTGCCACCGTGAAGAGGCCTGCCGAGGCGGAAGCCTACAAGATGCAGCAGATAGCTGAGGGAATGAAGTGAGTGGGTCCCACACAGACCGGCACATTGCAAATGTCATCGCCATATAAGTCTTAAAGTCTCGTGCCTCCTCATGATGTTGGGACGTTTGTCTTTACTCTGTCTAAACCTGTTAAAATTAGAAAGGAAACCAGTGGGGGAAACCCAGATCGTTGTCCTGGTGTTGACCTTTTAAAGGGGTGCGTAGGATTTGATGGAACCAGGTGGGCAGGTTTCAGATTGCAACCGTTTGAGACTTCTCCCGTGTGCCCAACTTAGGTGGCCAACACTAAAATGCAAAGGGCTCTATATGGAGCCAGTGTTTGGTTTGTCCGTTCCGGGCTTCTGTACAAACATGTCTGTAGATATCAACAGCTCATTCCAGGTAATGAAAACACAACGCTTTTATATCATAAATATTATGTTCCGTTTCTGCTAATAGATCCCCCGACATGTTAGACACGGTTCCTTTTATGAAGATGGAGCCCCACCATCGACACTTTAAACACATCATTTACTTCTATAACACGTCTTTCTCATGCTCATTTTTTAAGTTGATAATGTTTTCTTTGCTGGTTTTAAAGTTTGTTTACTTCAGGCACAATGAACCTGCAAGTCCAGCTCATATATTCCCATGTTATTGCAGAACATGACTAACACGCTAATGACAGTGAACACTCAATGCTTACCTAACCCCAACCCCAGGATAAAGACGGTGCTGACGGCGCAGGCAGAGTCCGACAAGATCCGCCTCATCGGTGAGGCCGAGGCCTCCTCTATTGAAGTGGTGGGCAAGGCGGAGGCCCTTAAGATGAGGCTGAAAGCTGAAGCCTACCAGCAGTACGGCGAGGCGGCCAAGACGGCTCTGGTCCTGGAGGCTCTGCCCCTGGTCTGTGTGGTTTATTTATTTATACGTGCACACATGCTGGTTTTAAAAGAATTCCCCCACACTCAAATGTCTTCACCACTAGAGTCATCTATGTGTTTTTTAAACAGATTTTCTTCCCATGTAAACATTAACAATTGAAGACGGCGCCTACTGACATAGTGCCGGTGTTTACTTAACACGGCGAGCAGGTTTATGTGATCATTAAAAATGAACTAGCCCTCCTGCCTAACTGATGCCTACAATTACTCATTCATTTTCACATTTAGGGTAATGCTTCACCCTCACAATTTCCCAACATGGTGTTTATTAAAGCATTGCACTGGTCAAAGTTCTTTATCAGACAGAGGACTTAGAAAATGTAGTCACATATTGACACTTTTCTTTTCCCTAATGAGAATAGAAGTTTTGTGTGAAGTGTTTCGTCGGTGAAAATAACAAACTGAAACTTGTGTTTTGATCAGATTGCCAGTAAGGTGGCTGCGCCCCTGGCCAAGACCACTGAGATTGTCATCCTGACTGGAGATGGCAGCCGTGTGACCGGAGAGATGAACCGCCTATTAGCTGAACTCCCCGTGTCCATCAACGCGCTCACTGGAGTGGATGTCACTAAGGTGAGATGTGGCATTGTTCTTCACAGGAGTTCATATAGTTCATCAGACCGCTCATGTTCTCTTCAGGGCCGTCTGTATACTTGGCTCATGATTCCTGGAAATTACGAGCTTGGGTGTCTGGAGTGTGTGAACCTCTTCAACAAAAAACAGAATACAAAGCAGCCTCATAATACTGCTGTTGGTCCATTTGCATAGGAATAAGGATTACTGCTGACCAGAGGGCATTTATAGAGCACAAAGGCCAACGCTCAACAATCCTCTATCTTGTGGCCTTAGTTTATCATTCAGGTCCGCAAGGACCAACAAAATAGCACAAGAACAAAGTTTTATAGATCTGACAAAAGAAATGTAAATGGTATTGTGTCAATATGTAACACAGTCGACATAACAACTTTATGAGGTGACAATATGCCAGTGTGGGGGGTGCAGCTTGTTCAGCTGGCTAAGCGTAAGCTGGAACAACCAGGTATTGCATTTACTTCGATGTTTAATCATTTATTTTTCCAAACCACAACTCCTACATACTCTGTCCAATCTGAACGGAATATTGAACATAACATTTGGTTAAGCATTTAGTTATCCTGTTATAATTAATAGTAATGTTTTAATGCATTGTTGTGTGTGTGTGTGTGTGTGTGTGTGTGTGTGTGTGTGTGTGTGTGTGTGTGTGTGTGTGTGTGTGTGTGTGTGTGTGTGTGTGTGTGTGTGTGTGTGTGTGTGTGTGTGTGTGTGTGTGTGTGTGTGTGTGTGTGTGTGTGTGTGTGTGTGTGTGTGTGTGTGCGCAGATACGTGCATGTACGCGCGCGTGTGTGTGTGTACATACATACGTGCATGTACGTGTGTTTGTGCATGTGTATAAATGTGCGCGTGTGTGTGTGTGTGTACATACGTGCATGTACGTGTGTTTGTGCATGTGTATAAATGTGTGTGTGTGTGTGTGTGTGTGTGTACATACGTGCATGTGTGTGTGTTTGTGTGTGTGTGAGAATGTGAGACAGCCCTGTGAGAGGCCCTTCTCTGTAGTGCTAACCAGCTCCTCCTCCCGTCCTCTGATCCCACAGCTCCCTCTGTTCCAGAAGATGATGAGCCCACAGTGCCAAACAGCCATCTGAAGAATCAGGCCAGAGACTCGTACTCTGAATCCTTCAACATTTATCTGCCTCAAGCATGAGTTTTAATTTTGGAGGAGTCGGCCTCTGACCCCTTATGCAACTGCCTTTGACCAGAAACACTTGACATCCAGCAAGAAGTTTAAAAAGAATATATTTCTAAGAGGTTGTTTCATTTTCTAAAGGAGAAAACAATCTGGGGCCTTAACTTCCAAAGGACCAGACTCTATGTATCTTCTGTTGTTTTTAGTTCTAGACACATCGATCCTTCTCACTCTGCACTAGTTATCCAGGATTCTATGCTGCAATCTCGTTCTGTCATCCAGAGCAGACTCGGGTGTTTTTCAGAGACAAAAGTCTCAGTTGTCCCACTTTGAATGTGGTGGCGTTAAACATCCACTGGGATCAGTCCAAAACATAAAAACCAAATCCGATTATGGTTCTGCTTAAGTCTCTGCCTGAAGTCCCTCCTCCCTGGCAGGTGTGTCTTCACCTCGGGAGCCCCTCATCGTCAGAGCCCAGTTAGTGAAGTAACTCACAGTAGACTGAGCCCGCTTTCCTTTCCTCTTTGCTTCTGAAAACTGCTTTTTTTCCTCATAGGTTAGTCCACTCTAACTCAGAGAACGTGATTAATTACCAAACCGCTGTTCCACTCAACGCGCCCTCGATCTCCCCCCACTGTGATTGTAGAATTTGCATTATATTACAATATCGGTAACACATGAATCACCTGTATGAGCGTTGTTGCCTCGCGGTACAACGTCATGTTGTCTTCTCGTCCTGATGTGCAGTGCCTGTTCACCACTCAAGTGCCCAAACCTTAGGACAGTTGGTCGGTTTTAATTGGATTTATGTGCGAATATATCACTGTGTTTATATAGATGGATGGATGTTTTAATATTGTTCCCAGCTCTCATAACATCTGCTTATACTAACGGTGTTTACTCTTCACTTTTGTCCCGTGGGTTAGACACATAGGCAGATAGAAACGCTAAGAAAACGCATAAGACAAAGCCATACTTAGAGAAGATTAGCCTTAAAGGTAACCCTGGACGCCATATTTTGTAACCTTTTTAAAGGTCGAGCATTGCCACTGCGTTGCGTATGTGAACCGCAGCCAACCTGTGATGATCATGCAGGAATCCCACCTTGCGTTCAGTCGGTCCGCACTTCGCTAAGTTGGAGGACGAGCATGTGATCAGGTTGTGTACGCGTGGCGTTGATGTTGAGTTCTTCAATTTGGTCAATGTAAGGTTGAGCACCTTTTTCCTGCTGCAACATGTATATCTAAGTGAAGCATCAACTCTTTCCTTTTGCTTACAGGTCAATCAAATTACTGCACGTAGTCTGTTACAATCATTTACATGTCCAAAGCCAGATGGCAAATGTGAGGTTTCGGTGTCGCGTCCTCTCCTGTGACGCAGTGTGCGGCCGGTTTCAGCCTCCAGGTGGCGCCATCGCTGCAGGATCTGAACCCGCGTCCAGTTACCCTTCAACATGAATGAGCCGTTTGTTTTCAGGGATTCCAACATTGTATTTTCATATCACACTTTTGTCACATCATCCAACCTGCTTGCAAAGGAAGTTGGGCTTTTTTTTATTTTGTGTTTTTCCTTCTGGGTTATTAGTGAATCGACATTAACAACTTTACAAAATCTGTGACGTCCATTTTTTTATGTGTTTTAATTTAGCCACTGACCGTTATTTTAGTAGTTTTTTTTTTACCTAATGTGAATAAACAAGAGGCTCGTGGTTTGAATTTTATCTGGTTTCTATTTTTGGACAAATAAAAGTTAAAGTTCAAATTCTGCAACTCTTTTACCGGCTGTTAATGTTGGGGAAATTGCTGTCTGGTTTGTCTCAGAGACAACAATACTATTAACATGTAGAGGTGCAATGTTTCTCACCGTCATTTAAAATGGGCCAGTATTTTTTTTAACAAGTGATTGGCAACGTCTAATATCGGCCGCTAAGCCAAGATCGCCACGGCCTCGTTTTCTAAGCTGTGAGAAGTCGCGGCAGCCAGCAGTTGACACTTCAGCGTGGTCTTTTAGAGACGGAGACCAACGTCATCTTGAAATCTGCTGCACGGCAGATGGTTGACGGTTCTCCTCACCGTTAGGCCAGAAAAACACTGTGGCTGATCTGGAGATGTGAAACTACCCACTCGCTGTAGAGTCTGAATACATTTAGGAGGAGAAATGAAGCGGTTGCAGAATCGTCTGACAGTTTAAAAAGCGGCCACTCCCAATATGTCTTTTTTCTTTTTTTGTTTTTACATATCTGAGAATAAATAACTGTGAGTGTTTGTTTCCAGACTGGCGTAAGGTTAAATAATCCAAATAGAATGATTAAAAACTTTGTAATGCTCATTTTTAGTTTGAAAAGTAGACTTTGTTTTTGTACACTGTGCCTTTTGTTAGACAATGAAGAGGTCGGGAGTATTCTTTTGTGAATTTACTGTAAAACAAAGACCGGCTGATAGAACATCTAAACGTGTTCATCTGTACGTTTTTGATTCAAATGTACGAAGGAACAGCCACATACATATATATATTATAGTTAAATATATAAATGTAGCATTTAATAGCTTCTCCTTTGGAATCTGGACCTCTCGAAGTGTTTTTGCATTTATTTGGCCATTATATTTTGTGCCAAAAGTACAATTTCTTGATATGTCTAACAACAATAGAGGCAACTTTCTGTTTCTTAACGTGAAATGTTGGAGGAGAACGTGATTAAAGACCAAACAGCAGACAGACCTACGCCTTAACTCTCGTCTTCACCTGAAACATGTCCATCTGTCACGGAAATATCCTGTAATCTCTATGAAAGTTATGTCGTGGATTTATCATGTGGCTTCTCATGTTACACTGGCCTTTGGGAAACTGGTCGAGCATGTCATTTCAAGCACGTCTTCATGTTGTTCTGTGTTGTGTGCCGCCCTATAATAAACATTATACCACTTCCTGTTGGCCTCGCTGTCCGTCTGTCCCAAATAGATTTGAACCGAGAAGGCCCGAAGCTTCTTAGAGAAACCAAATCACCAAAATACTGAGCGTCGCTCACGCGAAAAACCAACCCTGACACGAGCTGCTCAGCTTCGGGTCAGCAGGAGCAGACGTGTCCTCCAGTGAGGTGGACATCCTCGTTATCGGAGGACACGTCTTGCATTCCTTAATCTGTCATGTCATCAGTCGTGGCTCCAGAACCACGGCCGTTGAGAGTGATCCGTCTGGCACGTCCACAGAAATGCAGATTAATGTGAATAGTGCAGATAAAGGAAAAGACGCTACATCTTCAGAACGTGAACCGTCAGCTGACGGAGGACGGACAGCGAGGCCGACTGTGAAGATTCAACCTGAAGGCACCTTACAAACAGCCGGAGGACCAGATACTACAGTCTCAATACTACAGTCTCAATACTACAGTCCCAATACTACTGCACTTCAATACTACAGTCTCAATACTACAGTCCCAATACTACAGTCTCAATACTACAGTCCCAATACTACTGCACTTCAATACTACAGTCTCAATACTACAGTCCCAATACTACAGTCCCAATACTACTGCACTTCAATACTACAGTCTCAATACTACAGTCCCAATACTACTGCACTTCAATACTACAGTCTCAATACTACAGTCCCAATACTACAGTCCCAATACTACTGCACTTCAATACTACAGTCTCAATACTACAGTCTCAATACTACAGTCTCAATACTACAGTCCCAATACTACTGCACTTCAATACTACAGTCTCAATACTACTGCACTTCAATACTACAGTCCCAATACTACTGCACTTCAATACTACAGTCTCAATACTACAGTCTCAATACTACTGCACTTCAATACTAGTCTCAATACTACTGTACTTCAATACTACAGTCTCAATACTACACTTCAATACTACAGTCTCAAAACTACTGCACTTCAATACTACAGTCTCAATACTACTGCACTTCAATACTACAGTCTCAATACTACTACACTTCAATACTACAGTCTCAAAACTACTGCACTCCAATACTACAGTCACAATACTACTGCACTTCAATACTACAGTCCCAATACTACTGCACTTCAATACTACAGTCTCAAAACTACTGCACTTCAATACTACAGTCTCAATACTACTGCACTTCAATACTACAGTCTCAATACTACAGTCTCAATACTACTACACTTCAATACTACAGTCTCAATACTACAGTCACAATACTACTGCACTTCAATACTACAGTCCCAATACTACTGCACTCCAATACTACAGTCTCAAAACTACTGCACTCCAATACTACAGTCTCAATACTACTACACTTCAATACTACAGTCCCAATACTACTGCACTTCAATACTACAGTCCCAATACTACTGAACTTCAATACTACAGTCTCAATACTACTGCACTCCAATACTACAGTCTCAATACTACTGCACTTCAATACTACAGTCCCAATACTACTGCACTTCAATACTACAGTCTCAATACTACTGCACTTCAATACTACAGTCTCAATACTACTGCACTCCAATACTACAGTCTCAATACTACTGCACTTCAATACTACAGTCAAAATACTACTGCACTCCAATACTACAGTCACAATACTACTGCACTTCAATACTACAGTCAAAATACTACTGCACTTAAGTCATACAGCTACCATTAAAAACTAATTTGTCACACAAGTAAATGATGTATCACAGTGGGTGTAGAGGAAATTATTTTAATGTGTTTTTTCTTTTTCATGCTTTAGATAATGCATCTCATTGCTCACTGTTTTCTAAAAGTGTTTTGGATTTTTGTAAAGTTTCACATCATTTATGTACTGAAAATCAAACTTGAACAACCTGAAAACCTATTTAAGTTAGGAAAAAAAGCGTATGCTTTAATCTTCGACTCACTGCATCATGTCACTTCATTTTAATAATACAAGCATGAGGCACAAACTTTAAATGTCTTTGCCTATGGGTGGTGAATAATGAATAACTTTGCATTTTGTGTCAGTGGAAACATCATCTCTAATGTCTTAAAACATCTGATAGCACGTCCCTCCTGAATTATACCTGCTGTTCATATAATATGCAATATTACAGAGCTTTTCTCTTTGGTTAATCAAGCTCAAAATGCATTAATGGAGACCGGATCCGTGCAAAATACCTCTTTTTTCTCCCTCTATAAATAGTGAAGTGTGAAATAAGTGCAACATTAAACCACGCTGGCAGAGACTTCAACTCATGTACAGCTCAGTTTGGGACCTTCAGACACGATCTCCTCTAATCTAAAATAAAATGATGTGGCTCCGGGCCAGATGTTTCACACCTCTGAAGTAGAAACATGAAACTACCCTCATATTATGACAAATTATACATATTATAAAAAAAAGGTTCAAATAGGCAAGAAAGAAATGAAATTCTTCAGTTTTTTTTGTAATACTCCAGACACTTGTGTTGCCCCAGAGGATGATCAAAATCAAACTCTTTAATAATGTCTCTCATGTTTTTTCTTTCTCCACAGACTCCCTTAATTAGTCTGCTCATATAAAAACGTATTTCCATAGTGTTATATTTTACCATGATCTCAGCCAGGGATGGAGGGGGGGTTGGGGGGGGGGGGAGTGAAACATGTGGTAGAGAGACAGTTCACGACATGATGTCATTGCAGTAATAATTCCTTTACTTGTCGTTTAAGAACAATTCAAGAGAAAGCTGGCCTCCCATTCACCTAACTGATAACAATTAGATTCCCCCCTGCCCCCCTCCCAACAAGTTTCCCTTGAGCACTCTGAATAAAACTGGCCTGTTGCATAATGAGAGCATCCTCCCTTTTTGTCTTAAAAAAACCCCCCAAAAAACATATCTTTAAATGCAAATGGAAAATTTGTAGAAAACAAAGTGTTGCATTTATGCAGCAGATAAGAAGTTGGAGAGACGGACAGTCCCACCTCCATCTTTATCTGAGCCCACAAGAGGACCTTCCACACCCTGACCGGGGAGGGTGTCACCATGGTAACTGCCACGTCCCCGCCTAACCGGGACCTTCCCATAAGAGCAGGCCGTCCATAAGCCAAGCAGTTCCTGACTCCAGGCATTGCGTCACCGTCCCTCTGCCTCTGCAGTTTACACTAACTGTGATGAATGAACTTGACCTTAAAGTAGTGGTGTACCGGTGGCTGAAGACGTGAGCGCACTGCGAATACTTGTATGTTAATGAGCTGGCGTTGCAGCAGGTACATTCATCAGCTTGAGGGAAGTCACCTAAAAGAGGCCGCGTTGCACGAGGCGGCTCGGGTCTCGCTCCGTTTCCAGAGTCCAGAGTTTCCAGCAGAAGTTGGGAGAGCAAAGACAAAGACGGTTTATCAGGAGAGGACAGGCTGTCAGGGGTTGAAGACAAACTGCACCGCTACCACCGTCCAGGCAGAGGTTTATGCTGTCCGACGAACAAGTCTCATGAAATAAAATTATAAAAACATTATAAAACAGAACTCAGCTGCTCTCCATATCCTGAAATCTGGAAAACTATTTAATAAGTCAGATGACATGACATCAGTAGACATATCGTGGCATTAAATTCCCATCCATAAAGAAACCATCACACATAAATCCAAGGGCTTTGAGATTCAGAGGACTCCAGATGCATTACCACATCATGAGCTAGAGCTCCAGGCCTTTTAATGGGTTTGGGCTTCCTGCTGGCTGCTTTCAATTAGACATGTTTGACCAAGAAAGGTCAAAACTCATAAGTCATTTGTGATCGGATGGGAAGAATATTTGGGGATACATGAGAAATATTGAGTGCTTCTCGGGAAAGCTATTTTTTTTGTATCGCTAAGTCTGGCACAAAACGACAGATAAATTATTGAAAAATCTAATTAATGAACTTTTCCATAAAATATTAACGAATGGAAAAAAGTTGTGTTCACAGATTCTTGCTTCTGCCCACAGTTTTCATGTATTAAATAACAGGGCACATGCAGTAAGACATACAGAATGGTGCCTAGTTCTTTTTCTGCCGGGTGTAATAAGGGTGTGGGGCAATCAGGTCCGGACCAGATAAGAAAAAGTTCACCCCGTGCTGCCTGGTCCACCCCAGATGTCATCGCAATATGCTAATGAGCCGCGGGCCTTTAAGAGCTCCTCAGACGTGGACTCACAGCAGCCAGAAAGCGAGAGCGCGTGAAGGAAAGTGTCAGCGAGCTGCGAGACACACTGCAGAAAGGTGAGCGTCGATACAGAGAGGATACACTTTTGTAAAATGTGTTTTCTTCTGACTGGCATTTAAATGCATTGCTTTTTCTTTTACCGCTTCTTTCCACATGATTCACATTTTCCCTGGTTGACCTTCACTAATGAGCCGTCTACCTCTGCCTTGCAGATCCCCAACGCGACAGGAACTGGCCGATAACCTATAAGCTATATATATATATATATATATATATATATGCTATATATATTGTGCCCCGGACAGGATATCATCTTATACTGTAAGTTTATTAAAGAGACACTACAGTATAGATGATGTACTATCCAGGGTCTCATTCCCCCCTGCCGGCACCATCAGCGCTCACTCGCTCGCGCATAACGGACTGTGGCAGGCTGCACGCGCCGCAGAGGAGAGGCCGTCAAACCGTTACCATTACTGAGTTTCAGTTATGGTAAGGGTTATACGGCCCTCGCTCAATGTCACCTGGCCCGGGAGGATGAAGGAAGCTGGTGATTGATGTGTTGTGTGTGAACCTCTGGAGGGCATCTGCATGTGAAATAAAGCTTATGGCTCCCAAACAAACGAGTACCTCATTATTTTGTTTTAAAAAAGTCAGGGTTTCGGCATTTCTCAATATCTAGAAGGATTACTTTAATGTGCTGGCAGACGTACATCAGCTGTAATATTTTCAAGCAGCAGTTGGCTTGTCTAAGTGGGGATCTCTGCTGCACGGCCGACTTTATCTAATCACTGGGAAGCAGCCGTTGCAGAGAGCAGGAGCGCTGGAGGGGCTGACACAGCTTCTGTGAGACATCCGAGGCCTCTCCCTCCCTCCTGTCGCCCCTCGCTTCAGGCCACGAGCTGGTTATTCATCAAGATGCCCCGGATAGAGTAACCGCCGAGTTAACTCACAGGCAAGCGGGAACGAATCCAATCACCATTATCTGACCCATTTTAGCATCAGGTTAGTGCTCCATTTTGCCTTCCATTAGGGAGACAATTCCGCCCTCGGGGGCAGAGCTGGGCTTTATAAGAGCCAAAAAAGCTGAGGGAGGAAGAGAGAGAAAATGGAGGAGGGGGGGGGGGAAGCAGCGGAACAAAAAAAAGTGATGGTCGCGGGGATGGATGGCCACACTTCAAAAGGCAGTGGAGACGGCTAAAGTGGTGTGGGAGTGGAGGGGGAACAGGGGTGGATGGTACATCGGGGACATTTGAGTGAACACGACTGTGCAGGTCCCGCGAGGCGCTCGCCAAGTAAAAAGCTCTGAGAGCCAAAGATAAACCATCGGCCTTCTCGCAGCTCGCCAGAGCCGCTCATCCGTGAACACGCTTGTGTCAAAACATCCATTTGGTTGGGAGTCCGAGTCATGTTTGTTGCATGAAATATATCTTCGTGAAACAATTGCCAATAATTATATTTCGCGCCTGCTTTTAAATGTGACTATTTTCATCCCTTTACAGATTTAGTGTCAAATTCCCATAAAGGTTGGGGCACTCCTCAGTATACAATAATAAACTATTACAATCAGTATAATAACAGCAACTTTATAGGTCACACCTCAACATAAAAAAATCTTTAATGACGTGTTCTGCATGAAAGGAGGCTGCTTCAGTCCACATTTGAGTTCTTTTAAACAGGTCTGTCTCAGTGGGAGGTCTGGCTCTGTGGGATGCAGCCGCCTCACGGCTCCACGTCTGACTCACGATGACATCCCATCCGTGGTTCGGTCTGTCCTTTCCGAAGGGAAAAAATAAATACGAAGAGGAGTCATCTCGAGTCACCTCTTCGCCATTTGAAGTCCTCCCATCGGCCTTCACTTCCTCAGCTTGACGGAGAGCTTCAGCTTCACTTCCCTCAGGAAGACGCGGCTCAGGTCCTCGCCCGCCTCTCGGGCGATGCGCGCAACCATCTGGCCGGCTGCGCCGATGACCATCCCCTGTGGACGCAAGAAATATATCCAGCACCAGCAAATAGACGGGACCATAGGTGTCATTACCATTTTCAATAAAAGACGCTTGTGCATTTTCTAATACTGACAATATATTAAAATATCTATAAACTACGCATCACTGAGACTTTTGTGTGAGGCCTACTTGTCATCTAAAAGATTTCTATGAGCTCACAAAAAAAAAATATGTCAATTGAGATTCAGCCTCAAAAGTTGGACTACATAACTTCATACCAGGAACTATTCATACAACAGATGTGCGTTCTACCGATCTACTTTCTGGAGTCAGTCCCGTGAAAGGATGGTCTGAGACTCAAACATTTCAGCACCACAGATGTAGCAGTCAATATTCTTTTCCATCAAATATGTATGGTTTAGAAAGGCTGCTCAAATATTTACAAGTTAAAAACACAAAGTAAAAAAATAAAAAGTGGAATGTTGAGATACGGAGGGGAATGGCAAATAAATATTAGAACCCATCAGAGCTACAGGTGGAGGGAAACCTTTCACTTCCTCCATTCCTGTGCCTGCCACGAATCAAACTGTGGTATTTCTGCTGCGTTCGTGTTCCACCTGATTTACGGACAGAAGAAAACATTCATCTGAGTTTCCTGGTCGCACTTACCATGTGAGTCTCTTTCTTGGCATAAAGTTTCACAGAAATATCCAGCTCGTCGTTTTCTCCATCTTGCCAGAGTTCAATCGACTGAAACGGAAACATTCAAATATTAAAACTTCTACAAAAGGTCAATAACGCCGAGGTCAGTAGCCGTCACTGGCTCAGAGCAGTGACCACCACTTCATGTCCCAGAGTTCTCTGAAAGATGACCTCTAGACCAGCCTGATGTCCAAGTGTCTAATGTTTCCTATTTCTAAATGTGTCGTTGGAAACGCAGAACAAATCAAGACCGTGCTACAGACTTGATGGTGTGATTCCACACCTTGAGGTGCAGGGAATCTGCTGTAAATACAGAAAAATGTGATAATTAAGGTGCAGTGAGGAGTAAAAATAAAAAATAAAAAGAGCACGAGTGTAGCGGGTGGAGGCTGATGCCAAAAGCTGCATCAAAGCGCATGTCAGCCTGTGTAGTGCAAGTGAGCGTGAAGGGCATTACCTGAGTGACAGAGTCAGTGCGGTGAGGTGTGATGGGTGGAGCCAGTCAGCTGTCAGCTCATCATCACGCCTGACTTGTGTCCCCGCTAAGGAAGCCGGCTCACCTGTGTCACTGAGTAGGGCACTTCCTGGGGCAGATACTCCAGCAGCTTCTCCCTGATGATGTTGGTGCAGACTTCCTCTGGACCCTGGTCCGTCAGGACCTCGCTGTGGTACGGCCACGGTCCCGGTTTGGCCCCGACCATAAAGTATTTCTAGGGCAACAAGGTGAAAAGTACGGTTGTTGCCATCACATCGAAATTAAAAAGCTAAAACTAACCGATACAAAATAGAACCGAGTCTGAACTAAAGCGATCCAGTAAAACTAACAAATGCTTAAAATATAAATAAAACGTACTGAGTTATGTTCTTTTATCGTGCCATATGGTAATAGGGCCATAGATGGGATTATGACCATAATCTATACCGTGTACCTTCAGCGTCTCTACGTCCTCGCTGTCCACAGCGGAGAGCATGAAGATGTCCTTGAAGTGAGGCCAGCCCTGCTGGCTCTTCAGCGCCCTCAGCTGCTCTTTGCTCAGCACAGAGTCCGGCCCTATGCCGTCCTCGGGCCCCGCGCTGTCCTCGTCGGACGGGGGCCCCGGATCCCTCTCGGGCTTCTTCTCGGCCCACGGAGGCTTGATCACCGTCCTGACACGCATTTTACGCCCGTTCACCACCCCACATGTCAGCTCCGCTGTGATGTCCAGCAGCCGGTCCTTGGCCTTGACCTGGTCCACCTGAAAACACAGAGGAGCATCGGTGAGGACCCCACGACCACTAACCCCTCATGTTTCAGTCAAGTTCACAGGAAGCTACAGCGCCCAGCTGTTTTATCAAATCGTTTCGCTCTCGGAATAAACAAAATAATATATCCACGACCCTTTTATTAAGATTTACGTCTTCAGTACCTTATTAAGCACCAGGATTGCGGGGATGTCGGAGTGCAGGGCCAGGCATTTGAGCACCTCGAAGTCGAGCCTGCTGCACATCCATCTGTCCGCCACGTCCACCAAGACGACCACTGGGAATAGGCACAGTTTCATTTACGAGGCCCTGAAACTCTGCACTATATTTCACTCTTAACAATAAATCTGTCACATGAAGGCATCAACAAAGAAAACTGCAGCGCTGATAAACAGCTCAGACTGAACATACTTAGGTCAGCTTCTTTGACTGTGTTCCAGGGATCCAAAAGCAAAGTCTTCTCCAGCTGGTGTCTGTGGAAACAGACGGTCCATTCATTACATATAATTATATTATTCATATAATAATACACCGTATCATAACACTGCATACAGACTGCAGACGTATACATTGTGGACAAATACCAGAAATAAAAAAGACAGGCACCTTTTGACCTTTGATGCAGTGGTGAGACCAGGAGTATCCAATAAAATCTGCAAAGAAAAGCACTCATAAGTATCGACATCTGTTCTTTTGAATATATTATAACAGAAGAGACGAGCGAAGGCTCTTACTATCTGTGTATCTTCCTCTGTGAGGACGCCCAGGGCTCGTGACCGCGTGGTGTGCACTTTCTTGGACACAGCAAACACCTTTAAGAAATAATCGTTGGCTTTACAAAGTGACCTCCACCTTCTTCCCCTCAGCGACACAGATACATAAAAAGAGTGCAGGTTTAAGATAGAAGGACACACCTTTCTGCCAAGGAGCTGATTGGACAATGTGGACTTCCCGGCATTTGGGGCCCCAATTATGGCCACTTTTAAAACCTTTGAGTTTTCAGGCTGATCTGGGTGTCTCAGTAACAAAGATAAATGTTCTCCTAACACAACAAACAAAAGGAATCATTAGAGATATGGCTACAGTCAAATACAAATAAAAACTACAACATCAGATTGGGGGCAGGGAGACATCGGCAGAATTTGATCAGAGGCGTCTGGGGGATGTAAATCTCGGAGGCAGTGGTCTGATTACCGCTGTCCGCCGGAACAGAGGCTGGGAGGCGATAAAGACTCCCGTCTGCCTCGGCTGCTTTGCCTTTCATCAGTCTGTTGAGAAATGCCTCTGATGTAATAAAGCAAGCGGGAGTGAAGATAAATCCGGTCCTCCCTCCTCGGCTGCAGGCAGCGTTTCCTGTAAAGACATCAACATCTCCATCACTTCGCTGCCAGCGAGGCTGCAGCCGATCTGATTCACTGCACTCACTCGGACGCAGAGTAATGCATTCAGACGGAGCTGCTCGCGAACTCATTCATTAAACTCATTACAGAACCCTCCGAAAGATTGTGCAGATGGATCCTCCAACCTTTTAGGAAGCACAGACATTTTACTGTTAAATGCTTTACGGTGCTGCTATAGAGCCATAAAGTATTGTTTTATTGTTATCAGCCACAACAGTTCAGACTACGGCTAAAAGGATTAGTAAATTAAGCGATGAGCAGAAAATTAAGTAATTTATCAAGAAGAAATGTCAAAAATGTGCTTTGGTTTTTATATTATTGTAAATTACATAAAGGTTAGAGTTCCCTACGGTTTGGACCGTTTTCAAGCTATTTGAGGACATCACCTTCGTGTGATGGAGAGTTTTAGGAGGATAAAATTGTTATAGGGTGACCCAGTCGCACCCAGTTTGAATCTTTAGACATATAAAAACACAGTAATTATTCACATCACTACCATCTACCTCTTCCCCCTCACAGGAAAAAACACAGACTGGGACTGCTGGGTAAAGGCCGTCCTGCCTATTGTGCACACGTCACACATCAACCTCAGATTTAAGGTGAGCACAGAGGAACTTTCCTCCAACAGTTTAACGTAAAAAACAACCTTGTAGTGTCAAACTCAGCATATACATCAATACACATGTCTGAGAGTGTGAGTGTGTGTGTCTATCCTTTTCCAACTACTTCCCCTCCCACTAGTCATTATCTTGGCACCATAGATCGTATCTACTGCACTCTGCTTTTCACGCGCGTGCGTGTGCGCTGAGATGAAGGTCACCTTTCCCCCTTTATTGTTTTAATAAATATTCATCCCTCCATCTCCTAACAAGCACCCCGACACATTCCTTCTCGGTAAAAGTCATGACATGAGCAGCTGGTTTGGGAACTGACCCGCCGTGAGGAGCCATGACGCGCTTTCCTGCGGAGCGCACGCGACGACGGCCGCTCTGGAGAAGACGGCGGCGCCTCTGAAGACCCGCGCGCACACTCGGAGCGCCATCGCGGGGCTGCGGGGAACCGCCTCCGGTGGCGGTTTCAGGGGACGCGACGGTGCTCGTCGTTTCAGAGGTGAGCCGCTTGTTTACATTCACATTGCCCACAGGGTGGAACCATGTTGCTCTGACCAACGAGGAGGCGCCTTCCGCTATGAAGAGCGTCCTCGCGCCGAGGTTTAAGCTACACCGCCCCCTGGCGACCACCCCGCATACTGCACCTGTAACCACACGACTAACTAAAATAAACCAGGACTAAGTTAGACCATTCAATTTAAAAGAACTACCTGCTGCAGGCCTGAAACCCATTTTGACATGCAATATAATTACACCCTTATTTTACTTTTACATGTGCATTATATGTTTTGTTGTAACTCCCATAATTCCCCTGGAGCCCTGGTTTAGAAACCAGCTGTCCACAACAGGTAGGACATATAGTCAGAGGCTAAAGTCAGCTCACTGTGCACAAACGCATCCGCGGACACGAGCAACAGAGTTTAAAATCGATGAGGGTCTCTTGACTGGGGGGATATTTTTTCTGGATTACTTCGTGAGGGATGGTGCGCCTGCGACCACAAATCAGACTGCAACCTGCAGACTTTAGCTCTCCCTCTGGTCCCCCCTGAGTACACAGAGCTCATTCCCGAGGGCGCTGGAAGCGCAGTGGTGATAAGTGTTGCTGAGGACGCGTCGTGCGCGTAAAGCAGTGGATGTGCCCGCCTGAACAAAACGCAGCGAGGCTCTTGCACCCCGTAGCTCCACCTGCACAAATCCCCGGTGACAAGCTGATATAATGACTTGATAACCATGCAGTCTGTAAGGTTAATCATCGCGCTTTTTTTGCATATTGATTGATTACTGTAACATGTTGTTTTCATTCAGTATGGCAAAGCCAGGCAGAGCAGATGTCTCCCCGCAGTCCATCAAACCGCGCCGGCTGTTAGTCCTCGAGGACTTGCTCAGGGCGGAACAAACACCTCCACCGGGGAGGATGATGAAGGATATCAGGTAGCTCGCAATCTGTCATCATCTA
Source organism: Cottus gobio (assembly GCA_023566465.1). Taxonomy (NCBI): domain Eukaryota; kingdom Metazoa; phylum Chordata; class Actinopteri; order Perciformes; family Cottidae; genus Cottus; species Cottus gobio. The sequence goes on along the minus strand of CM042229.1, from coordinate 22,855,294 downwards.
ACTCTAAGAGCTCGGCAGCGATGGAAGGGCAACACAAAAATGGAGCTTTTAGCGGACACTTACTGCCGAATTCCAATTGAACCAGAAACCAAAAGGATATTTGAGGATCAGTAATGTTTGAACTTTCTCTCTCTCGGCCTCCCTCCCACTCTCTCTCCCTCTCAAATTCATTCAAGGCCTTTTGTCTCCCTCTGGGCTTTCCTCACATGGCCATTTCACGTGGGAGTGTATCAGAGTTCTTTCTATGACTGCATTAACTTTGGCCTTCAGAAAGAGCTCTCTCTCTCTCTCTCTCTCTCTACACACACACACACACACACACACACACACACACACACACACACACACACACACACACACACACACACACACAAAGACAAAAAGGCTTCGCCTGCAGACCATTTAATCATAAGCGCGCACTTTGCAATCTGAAGTGCACTTGCCGATGAAATTCAGCATGGTGTGATGGAAAACCTCCCTCTGCTGCTCCAATTCAGTGGGCTGTTGATTCCTAATCAATCTTCTTATTTTTTTATTCTTCCTGTAACTCGAACAGAACCCTTAGTATTGATGTGGGATAGTTCAAATCGCCCTGAATATGCAGAATACCCCCTGCAGGTGATGTCAGACGTTCTGCCACATCAGCCTTTTGTTAAATCTGCTCCTAACACGTACTGGGATTACACATGCAATAACTGGCAGCTTCTGCACTATTAGGAAGACCTGGCTGCTCGTGTGGAACCACAAAGTTCATGGAATAATATGTGCGTGCCATGGGGCATGTTAAAATGAAGCAAAACAAAAACAAAAAAAACAATCTGTCGGTGCGTCAGAGCATCCATCTCTCCATCACCGCTGATTGCGGTGAGAGACGTGATGCTGCACAGCTGGTTGTCTATAAAACAGAAGCTCCTGAACTTGTTTCATGCTGAGGAGACCAACGCAGATATGGGCTATTTGCAAAGGCTCCCACAGATTAATGACTGGATGGATGGATCTCCGCACTCGATGAATGAGGAAGCGAGTGAGCGCTGCACTGTTGCTTTCTTCCGCGGTGCCCCGAAGGTCCCTCGATCCGGCAATCACGGCTCCATTCGCTGCGTTTTAAAAAGATGTGATTTAGCTCCAAACTACCCATATAGGTCACGCTGATGCTCTGATTGTACAATCTCTCGCTCGGTGGGGGAGATAAAAGGGGGGGGGGGGGGGGAGAAAGAAGGAGGGAAAAAATAAGTTTTATTCATTCTAGACTTGCAATCGATGGGACTTGTCTGTGAAGTGGATCAATAATGCCTCCCTTTGAAATCATCAATCACGTCAGTGGAGAATTTAAAAAGCGTAATTAGGAACAGCGTCCTTAAACATCCTGTATTGACGTCTTCTTTGGTATGGAGAAAGACACCGTTCTGCATCATCAACTTTGTATTATTGCGTGATGGAGCCATGCTGCTGCTATACTTCCCCACCTGCTGAAACCCGAGCGCTGTGTGTGATTGGGCTTTCAGACCAAATTCTCCCCTCTTTCACTTGCTGATGGGGGAGTGAAGCTTGCATGCCCAAATTGGCTGGAGTATTGTAATAAGGCCCAGTCCGTATACTGGAACCGGCCTTCACAGTGCTCTATATGGGACATGTTTGCGGCGCTGAGCGCGTGTAATTGTCTCTCTGATCATCTTATTTGATTACTGTTTGCAGGTTCTAGCCTGACCTGATGTGACGTGACGTGACGTGGTCGAGGGCAGACATTCTCCAGCGTCACAACGTTCACTCTTGTCCATCTGTGTCTCTCTGGTAATAAAATGGCATCAATACTGCGGAGAGGGCAGGTGGGTGGTTGTAATGGAGTAATTTATTTTGGTTGTCACAGAAATATAAGTGTTTGATTAGGGAGCCATACACATCAGGCTGCACAAATAGAACCTTTCATCAAATCACAAAGCATGTGACACTATTGACCGCGGAGTCTTCTCTCTGTGTCTTTTATCTTCCCCGCACAAGATTCATAATACAATATGTGTCGAGCGCGCAGATGCAAAATGCAAGGTTGATACAGCTCAAGGCAACTCTTGTGCCGGTGCACCAGATGATATTAACATTTGGGCCAGTAAAATGCATGAACAAGATGTATGTCTCACTGCAAGAAAGAATGAGTATAATTCTTCAATGACTGAATTTGTTAGAGATCTGTGACATCCTAGTGGGTGTTTCATGTTTCAATCATGGAACTTAAAAGGTCTGTTCAGCTAAATTATGGCTTTGTGTTTAAGGGATTAGGATTTAGGTTTCATGTGATGGCAACATTTGACTAATTGCTCAAAAGGTAGTATGAAGGCAGGCGACTTTTATCAAGATTGCTTTTGGGGCATTAAGACTCACTGAATGGTTTGATTAGTAAAATGATGTGAATTGCCTTCACAGTCACCTGATCAGCTCAACTAAAATACAAGGATTCCAGAACAAAATGTCAGATCACCACCATCGAGACTCAAATCAATCAACTTAATTAATCATTGCCAAGGTGCATTGACGCGGCTCTGGACATGTTATTTTTTATGTAAGCCCATTATTGCTTATAAATGCTACATTACATTACATTTCATTTAGCTGACGCTTTTATCCAGAGCGACTTACATGCTATACCGTAGACAGTAGACACAGCAACGGTGAGCAATTAGGGTTAAGTGTCTTGCTCAAGGACACAATGACATGGACTAGTGGAGCCGGGGATCGAACCACCGATCCGCTGATTGAAAGACTTGCTAACCACTGAGCCACAGTCGCCCATCATACATCATACATCATTAATGTATCATTATTTTATTACAACCCAAATGTAAATACGCCAAAGGTTTGAGTTTCCTTTCCTTTGCACCTGTGTATGGACGAGGGGAAAACTGTCTTAAGAATAAAAACTGTTCTAACAGTTATCATGTACGTAAGTGCAACAAGAAGACAATTGCTAAATGTAAAGAATAAATAAAAAAGTGTAATATACATCTGAGATTTTGAGTGATTTTCTTTATAATTTAAGTTGCAGTCAATTTAGGTGCCTCTAAATTGTACTTTTGACTAAATATGTTGATTTACTTTCCACCACTGGTTATACTATGTGTAAAACTAATTTAGCACCATAACAGCCCATGCAATTATTATTATAATTGAATATAAAAATATGAATACCTTTATGCAATTTTATATGTTACAGTCTGCCAAATAAATGAACACGTTATTTCAATACATTCACCAATGCCAACGTCAAACACTCGGTTGTCCAATGAAATCCCACATGCTGTCCCTTTAAACCTCTCCGCTGTCCTGCGCAGCGCACAGCGCCGTCTGGAACGGTCCCAGTTGCTGCGCATGCGCCGGAAGTTGCTGCCGCAGACAGCAGCAGCAGCAGTGATTCGGCAGCGCAGGGCAACGGGAGAAAATCGGTCCGTTTTAAACCATGGCGACGTACTAAACGATGCCTTCCGCAGAGGTAAACGGAGAGTAAGTAGTTGTATCTTGATAACACGGCCGCCGCGTGACACTGTGGGACATGCTGCTGCACTGTGGCACAAATAATAGGAAAGCTCGAGGAGGCAACAATGGGACTGTGTATGTTTCAGACTGGCTAGGTTAGCTAGCCAGGAGCCTGGGCAGTCAGCTGGCACCCTCACTGGCATCGTGCAGGTTTACAGCCACCGACCTGCTCCCCGTATTGTCTGTGTATCTACCGGAAGCCCTCGCGGCTTAACTGTCTCTCATGGGCCAAACATATTTTATTCAGGCACCAGAGGAGCCACACAGTCTTGTTCAAAGCTGGTGGTAACTGAATGAAACTGGGGGCTTGTGTAGTGGAGCTGTCTCGCTAGTTGTTGTGTTTTTTTGTTGTTGCATACGATAACAACCATTGAGGATTAAGCAGGGCTCAATTTGCCTGCCTCATCATCATCATCATCATCATCATCATCAGCATGATTATATTTCCACCACTGTGGTTTTCACGAACATGGTGCAGATAGTGTTGTGCCATCCTCTCGAGGGGAAATAATAAGTTCCTTTAACTGGAAGGAGCCAGCTGCGGGCTGGAGTTGGTAGTGTGGTTTATCTTGTGCTTTTTAAAAAGTATGGCATAGCTGTCTCCAAGTTCCCCGCCCCCCGGTATCCCATGGTCTCATTAGCGACATGCATGCATATACCCTGATGTCGTCCTCCCTCGTGATCCAGATGTTGTGCGCGCTCCTTGCTCGCGGCGCGTCTGCAAATAGCGCATCTCAATACACCTACGGGAGGGAAAAAGGTGTTCCCACCTTGCGAAGGCAAGTGTTAAAGGTGATAACAAAAGGTTGACGTCACCGGGCTCATCCTGATCCTGCCGCACAACCTCGACCACCGGGGAGAGGTGGAGGAGGAGTGCAGGAGGAGTAGTTTCAGAGAGGAGGAGAGCAGCTTCTTTCTTTCCTCCTGCTTTTTTTTTGTAGTTGCTGCTGCCATAACGTCTAATGGTTTGTGTCTGGAAGGAAAAGGTCTATCTCTGATCAGATTTCTGGTAACCTAAGGGCACACTTAACTAATGGGATCCTATCGACGTGTCTCCCCCTCCGAGCCCGATCTGCACACGGCGGAATGTTAATGTTGCCACAGACTGTCCGTGTTGTCTTTGGCTGCTCCGAGTCCGGCTGTATTGTTTGTAGTCGCTCCATAATGTCATGGGTCTGGACGGATGTGATTTAAAAACAGAAAGAAAGAAAGAAAGCCCGCAGTGAACGCAACACTCTCCTGCGATTGACTGGACCTATGGAAGTGACCGGGTTTACTCTGCACATGGTAAGAGGATGCAACTGTGAAATGTCGAGAGATGGGAAAAAATAATTTAATGAATCTGACATTATGTATGTGTGTATATATATATATATATAAAAAAGAGAAATCCATTATCTTGCCCTTTACGTGTTTCGTTAATGACAGCGGGGAGGATGTGCTCAGTGTTATCCTGTGCTTACCCAAACAAGAGGCTGACATTACTTGCTCAAAAGTGCAGTTTTTGCAATGTAGCCCCCCCCTCACACACACACACACACACACACACACACACACACACACACACACACACACACACACACACACACACACACGTTTTCCAAAGAACAGATAATTACATTTCAGACCTTGTTGTCTGGGAAACTCAGGCCCCTAGACTCCCTGCAATTATCGTGTAGAAGGAACCCTGTTTTTGTTGCATCGGGGTGCTATGTTTCCCAGCCCAATGAAGATTAATTAGGTCTTAAAAACAAATGACTGCAAGGCCTCTCCCCATCTGTAAAAATGCAGGTCGCCTCTAATGACGGCGATGACAGATACCTGGAGGCATGACAGGGAAACGCTCGGAAGTTACTGAGAGACATGGCGATGCGAAGGCTTGGCTCACAGCAGGGCATATGTATATATATTTGGCAGCTGTGTGTGTGTATGTGTGTGTGTGCTCATGAACATGTATTTGCTTATTATTTTGATTGTTTTGATTTATGTCTGCTCTGTGTGTTGACTCTTACTTTAAGGCAGCAGACCAGCCTGAATGTCAGGAGCACCTGGTTTCATTTGTTCATGTCACGCCGGTCAGCATTGTAGAAAATTACAGCGCTCCGCCAAATTGGAATACCACTTGAATGCATGTGTTAATTAGATCTCTGCATGGCTTTTCAAAGTGGCTCTCCTCCTCTGCCCGTGGGGCTGGTGCTGACTCTTTCACCTGTCACCGCAAACCCCTCAGTCTTCACTGAGGGCAAACTGACAGCAAAGCAAGTTGCTTTGTTTTTTTCCCAGCCAACCCTTGACAAATAATTGGGACATATTGATTACCTTGTGGGCAGAGGAGGGCAATTTCCTCTAAAAAAAATACTTGCGTAGCATTTTGACCGCTATAGCCTCTCAGTCTACAGATGCCCGCATACGAGGTTAAACTATTTGCAGGCAAAAAATAAATACACACACACACACACACCGTGTTAAGTGTACTTGGGTGGACGCTTTATAGTAGAGTAGAGATCAGTGCGAGTGTAGTACGCACACCCACGCAGTTCTCCAGACACTAAACTCACTCTCTAACTTTCTTCTTGTAAGCAAAAGGCAAAGCAGATGTGTGTGAGTGATGATCGGTTTCATCAATCGGTCCTGGCACCTTTACGCCGATTCCCAGATGTTCTCCACGTGGCAGCCGAACGATCTGATTCCATCAGGCTCGTCTCCGACAGGCCGCGGTTATAAGAGGATCACATCAAAACTCTGCTTCGTTTCTGGGAGACGTCAGAGCAAGACTATGAATAACAGATCACAAGGTACAAGAACTTGAGCAGATTCTTATGTTCCAGCTGTTGTTGGGAGTCGCAGGGAGCTCATTAAAAGCACATTGATTAGCGACGGCCCCGTTTCTGTGATTGTTGACTGTGGAATGGTTCGACTAAGCAGCGTCGCCTTTGATGCCACGGTGCTCCTGCGCCGGAGTGGGCCACTTGGCTGAAGCTCATTTTGGGTTTATTCAAAGCCTGTCATTTGATGTTGCGTTTTAGAGACAGCACTTGAATTGGAAATGTGCAACGGTACGCTTCTCCCCTTTTCATTTTCCAGCGGGGGCCCTGTGTATGTTAAATCTCCTGCAGGTGTTGCCTGTGAATTTTATGTGCACAACGGATTTTTATTCTCCTCACCCCAGTAGCTTCAGATGAGCAGCATTTGTTGAATATCAACCATTTGCTAAATGAGGCTGACCCCCCCCATCCCCCCTCCTTCTGGTCCCAGCCAGCAGGGCAGAGATTTCCCAGGTAGCAATAATCTGCCAGCCGGCTCCACCTTTCGGTCCTCCAGCCACCGGGCCAGCTGTCAGCCCGCGCTCACCCACCCACTCAGCCACCCACCACTTGGAGAGGCGCTCTGCGAGGTCACCCCAGCTCCCCAGCTGCACGAGTCCGTTTCCAGACGGAGGGCAGATGTTTGGTAGCCTTTGTGTGAAAGTCAGGAGACTCGGTTGTGAGGGTCAAACGCGGGTCACGCTGGGAGTAAAGAACATGTGGAACTGCGGCCGCATGACGCATCCAGATCAGGTGTCGGGGACGCCACGGGCCTGATCGAAAGGGCTCAGGCAGCGGGTCAGCTGTTGTATGTTGTTTACTTTAGTTCACGTGGGATTGATTGATGTTGTGCCAAGTGACTACAGGCGATCGACCTGATTCGAAGATACACTCTATCTTTGTTTGTTGTATTTTTGTGTTCTTTTTTTTAGCATGGATTTGCATGCTAGCCGGCTCCTGCTGGGTAGTTTGTGTAATCAGCAAAACCCAAGGCTTTAAGCCAGGGAGTGCTGCAACCTGACGGTACAAAGACCAAAGGGCTGTCTCAGATTGTTGTGTCTTCAGCTTGAGGGCAATCGGGGAAGAATCTAAGCCTCGCGGAAACATTCGAGGCAGAAACAGCGGTCGCAGCAGCAGGAGGAATGGGGCTCGGCCTTGGACGGCCTCCGTCGCAGACGACAGGGTTGTTTATCCGACTCCATCTCGCAGGACCGGCAGAAGAGCAGGGCAGATACTGCTATCTGTTTATGGCACAAGATAAGACGAGCCTCAATCGGATCACTGACCCTCTGCTGACACTCTCCGCCCTCAATACCAACCCCGTGTAATAAGAGGTTGCCAGGCGAGTCCCATATCACTCCTGGGTAATCCTAATAGGTGCCATTAGCATGTCCGCGCTTTATTGCCACGGTTTTCCAACGCCCATGCCAACTGTACATATCGGGGCATCATTAGCCACCGCCAGAGAGGCTCAGAGGCTGACCCGGCGTGCGGGGTCGGAGAGAATGCCCCAACAAAGCGCCAGTGGAGCGGTAGGGAATATCAAGTGGAGGGGATGGAGGGAGAGGGAGAGGGAGCAACCGGTCATAGTTGGTGCAGACATTAGATAAGGCTAAGCTACCAGAGGATTATAGAGGGAGGAGATGTAAAATGCTGTCGGCTAATTGGGCTTTATTTTTAATATTTCAGAGGGTTCATTATGAACTAAATTGGGGAAGGATTTGAGCTCCGGCTGCAGTCTTTTCGGAGCAGGGCTTTTTTTGTTTCATTGAACCCAGGGTATAGTGCGTTTAGAGGAATGCTCCTTTTGATGTACCCCATTTTAATCATGTTACATAGTTGCAGTTCATAATTCTTGGGTAATTGTCAGTCTAGCTCACATCCTCTCTTGCAACAAGGATACAAAGCGAGTCACGTGTTCACGGTTTTATAAAAACGAGTGTTTTTTGCTCTGCGTAACCTTTGGCAAGAACCTGGAGGGGGTAACTTCGGACATCTAACAGTTATGTTCTCCGACCGGAATGACGAAGCAGCGAGGGTATCTGAAGCCCCGACAAAGCGCTTGATGCTCGGAGGCTTGCTTTGTTAAGAGCTTTGCTGAGGAGAGAGGCCGAGGCGAGCGGTCAACGCGCGGCACTTTGCCGTGACCCTCCTCAGTTCATCATCGCCCGCGCCCACTTCCCCGGGCCTCAGCGCGTGGGCGTGTTTTCTCTCCGCGTGCGTGCAGGCGCTCTGGAGACCAGAGGCGCGCTCAGAATGGGGCCCTTTGTAACCTCTTAACCCTCTGGTCCTGTTTGCGGCCATTGTTGGCCGCGCTGAATGGTATCTCCGTGCCTTGTAAAGTAACCAGATGACATTCTTCCTGTTGTTGAAAAGGGCCCAGGGTTGTGTTGTGAAAGCGGCTGAAAGGATAGGCGAAGACTGTGACCTTCAGAGGCTAATCTCTGGCATGTCATTCAGGGCCTGTTTGAAGCGAACGCAGCCCTTTCTCCCTGATAGCAATGCACCGAGTCAAACACGGCAGAAATTCTTATTAGTTTCAACAGTTGGATGACAAAAAGCAGTCAAGTTAGTTTGCTTTTTTCAAAATTGAGCCTTCACTATTAGCCTTGACTATCAGAATCAGATTCTGATTCTGATTCTATTACGGACCCAGAGGGTGTTGTGTGGCGGCTGAATCGTTATTCCAGACGGGCCGCGTGTCTGACACCTACATTGTCCAAACAGTCTCTGCAGCCTGTGAGTGAGCCCTCTGTACACAGACCTGTGGCATCAGCGCTGCTGCATGCTGAAATACCGCCGCTGCTGCGAAGGCAGTGGGGATGAAATGCACTTAGCGAGACAGTAAACATCGGCGCGGCCCTCCAACCGGCCCGGCGTTGTTTACGTCCCCTCCTCCTCCTCCGCCGGTGTGTTTGCTGTCTTGCGTTTCCTGGAATGTGCAGAGATGCAGTCGTCGCTTTGTGGGAGTCGTGTGTGTGGGGGGGGGGGGTTGCTGGCTGTAATCACGGTTCATAGTTCGACTCTGTGGTTGGACTCGGCTGAGCTGCAATCGGACAGCAGTCACGTTATTCTCCCGAGCTAGAGGCCCACACTTGACATGACTGTTTGTGTGCATTGAGATTATCTTAACGGGATTGTTACTATGAAGATTGTCGGTCACAATAGGAGCATGTACGTTACATATCTTTTGCTAACGGGTTTAAAAAGTCGCTATTTAAGCTTCAAACCACAACTGCTACATTTCTGCCGAGATGAACAGCCTTCACGGCATAATACGGTGTGGCTACAGTTGTAAAGTTTTATCCAACAACGTGACTCTCAAAACCCCCTTAACCAGATGCTTTTAGTCTACACTGAGAAAACGTCTTTAACCATTAATGTGTTCAAGGGGATTTGCTTTTCAGCGCGTTAGAATGCACTTTGTGGGCACTGAGCCGTCTTTGTGCCGGCCTAAATGATCTCCGAGAGCTGCTCTTTGAGCGAGAACAAAGTTTTCTCCCTGCGCCCCGTGAATAGCACTCCTGCATCCTGTGTTCGCGCTGCGCCACCTGTATGGGGTTAGGACCTTTTGCAGGAGTCTGTTGTCTGGGGGGGGCTTTTTTCATTTTGCTTCCAGGAGCCGGTTGTGATGGGGACTGACGTGAAAAAGGAGAAGCTGTCAGGTTTGAGAGGCTTTTGTCGGACATCTTTCAACGATAAATGATTGGCACATCTCCTGCCAATCCCCCCCCCTGTTGTGTGAGCACGATGGCAAATGAGGAAATTGACCATTCTGTGTGATATGCTTGCAGCGAGGTTTTCGACAACGGAAGCGTTGCATCAGAAAAGGAAAATGTCAACTTGGATCATGCCACAGCTCAACAGTCAGAAAATATCCCCAGAAGTAATGTCGCATCCGCAGAAAGAAGTGATCGAGCCAAAGATGGAGACGGGGTGGGGGAGGCAGAGGAAGACAGGCGGGCCACCCTTTGAAAGGCCTACTTAAAAGTGCTCGTGTGTAAAGCGTCCCGAGGCCGGTCACGTTGCTGTGTGACACGGACGCATTCGTCCTGCTGCGTATCTCGCGTCCCAGGGTCTCATTGCGTGTCGGCTTTCTGTAATTAATAGCCAGTGGCCCCCTCGACCCCCACCGCTCCGGCATGGGAAGACGGGTCCACTGTTATCGGGATCAAACTCCCAGATGTCGCCGACTGTGTGCAGAGAAGATGGCAGAACCGAGAACCAAAGAAAGCGCGAGCTGTTTCGTCACCGCGGTGGATTGTCGGCGGCCTGCCGGGGCGAAGGACGCGGCCCATTTCGTCCCACAATGTGTCGAGCGCCATTGTGCTCGTGTCCTGTGCTGTTTAGCGGGGCGAGCGGCCCTGACAGATTGCCAACCCCCGATGGGGAGATTTAGCCAGCCAGCACTGCCAATGGCACTGACACCATCATTAGGCTTTGATCAGCTGCAGTCTGCAAGACTAAGGAGAGAGAGAGTAATATTCTTGATCTAATTACTAGGAGACATTTCAGGCGGCGTAATGTGTGATTTAACCTTTTGTCAGAGGCTATAAAAGGAAGCTGGGTTAATCTTCCCTGCAACCTCTTTTCCACGCAGGGGAGAGTGCCTTTAAATTTCCCTTTTCCCATGGAGCTGCTGAAAACCTCCACGTCGCCAGTCGGTGCGGCGTATGCCAGCACACGGCGGCTGACTTTCTACTTGAAATCTCTCAAGGCAATCGTTCTCTGACCTTTGAATGTTAGCAACAGCTGGTTTGCAGGGACTCGTGTGCTTTATGCATTTGGAGAATTGCAAGTGGGACAAAAAAAATCTGTCCTTTTTTGACTTCTGTATGCTTCCTCCAAATTGATTGTTTTGCAGCTCTCTCTCTCTCTCACCACCCACACACTGCAGTATGATGAGTGCAGGAGACTTGATTGGACAAATAGATCGCGAGTGCAATTTAGGGGTTTGGGTTAATCAGTCAAACACAGTTAAACAATTCTTTGGACAGGAGGGGATTAGTCTTGCCCTCGCTGAGCTCATCCGAGCCCATTCTCCCCAGCGCCGGCCAGGCTTTTAAGGCCAAGGGCCACGGCCTCACTGGCTCCATGGAGAACCACACACGCACCCCTCAGCATGCTCCATTGCCTCTGAATGCCCCACCACTCTACTCTCCCCTTTTGTTACAGAGTACAATTGGAATGATGGATTAGCAAATTAAATGCAGACCTTTCTATTCATGGCCACCCTTGCTCAAAGTCTCATTCACTGGATCTATCGCAAACCTACTTTAAAGCGGTTCAGGTTCACTGCGTGTCCTTAAATTCCTTCAGAAGAGTGTCTTTTGCCTTTAAATGTGTTCCTAAAATCCGGCTCCCTTGAACTTCCCCAACATCAGGGCTCTCGGTATCTTGTTTTTACAGGATGACTTCCTGTCCATTTTCTTGCCTTTTCATTCCGAGTGCTGATCACACTGATAGGAGGCGATGATGACGTGTTGGAAAGCTCGCTGCACAGCCGCAGCCAGGCCGAGCCAGGCCGAGCCAGGCCGAGCCGGCTCTGAATGACCTGTCATCGTCTGCTCCATGTTCCTGAGACCAGAGCCCTGGCCTGCCCGACCCACGTCCCCTTGCTTTGTGGTGCCTTTTTTCAACCATCATATTATTATGTTTTCTCACTTTGAATGCAATGTTTTTAATTGCCGTTCACTCACTTCTATGATTTTGTTTTGCAGTGGCTACTATGAAGTATACTTTTTAATTGTTCTATCAATGTTTTGTTTTTAAACACATAGCACCTCGTTGTTTGTGGCGATGCTATCTTTGAATCTAAATGTCCCATTCCCAGCACCTCTGCCACACACACTGCTCATATGATGTAACTAGAGCTGACGCCATTAGTCAGATAGAGCTGCTGATAAAATAAGTTATAAAAATAGCTTATTTTATCATATTTGCTCAAACTGTCACGACATCCTGACAGAAGTACGTGATGAATCGAGATTGTGTCCGTAAACATATTTTAGAACAGTTTTGCTGTAAAATGAGAACGTTATGGCTCCAGCCGGTGGGCGGGGCTTGCTTTTGGGGCGCCTATTTTCAACATGGCGGTTGGGTAACAAACTCTATACTTTATAAAGGATATAGTGAGAGTTTGAGCAAATATGGCAAACACATTTTAAAAACAGCAGATTGAATTGAATTGTTGATCGACAGAAAAATAACCAGCAACTATTTGAATATATATATGTATAATTTTTTTCTGCCATTGTTTTGCTCATGAATAAACTGGTTGCAGGATTATCTGCTTTACTCTGGCTTTTTTTGATCGTACTGAATATCTCCCGGGTTTTGGACTGTTGGTCGGTGGTTGAGACGACGGCATGTTCAAGATATCAACATCAAGCATTAAGTTAAGTTTTGGTCAATCTCGCACTTTACTTATTTTTTAATTGACCAGCCCTGTATATTCAGCATCCATCCTCCAAAGGACTCTTCTTATCTTCCACTCTTCCTTTCGGTGCAGCCCAAGTTTAATTCTGTATTTCAAAGTTCAGTAACCCAGGTTCCACTTTTTTTTGGGTCTTTTTCCCTCCAAGCAGATAACGGAGGCCGTGCTATCTCCCCCCCACCACAGTGCAGTGTGATTGCTGTGCTCTGCAGAGACCCCAATTAGCAGGACTAGCAGGCCTCCTGAAGGTCACCCCAGGGCTCTGGTGTGGGAACAGAGGAGGGCTGGGCCGGTCAGGAGCAGCTCTCAGAGCGACGGGGCTCTCGACACAATAACCCACACTTCCATTCATGGCGGTTTGCATGTTCTCCATTTTGCATCACATGGGGTTGGCAAAAAGTGGCCCGTGGATTTTTTGCGAAAGGTCAAGTGTTCTCGGCGGACCGCCATAGTATTCTGTGACCATATCTGAGAGATCCATTTGTCATTAGCTCCAAAGTCCCCTACTTCATCAGCCCTTGTCTGGTGTCTGCTATCTCGGGCCTGATTGATGGCTCTGTCCTTATTGCGGGGAGCGGGGGTCGATGGCAAAAAATGTGCTGCTGGGTGCATTAATGCTGTGCTCAATGGCATGGACCTTTGAGCATGCCTCATCAGTCTTGAATCATTGGACGGCCGCGGGAGATCTGAGATGAGAGCGGGCATGATGCAAGAAAGCAAGAGAGGGTGAGCGATAGCAAGAGGAGTTCTATCATCCGGGCTAACTATTACTCATACCGCTCTATCTCACTGGCACAGGGAATATGGATGGAGTTAACTATTTGGGCAAAACCTAGGCAAAATATAGAACTATTATGACATCTCAAACACATGGGACATTAGGAATTGAATCATCAAAAATAGTGCTGTGGTTGTCGCAGGACATTGTGCTTGTTTGCGTCGGGATTGCAGCTCCAGTTTTTGGGAATCTGAAACCCGTACTGGGTAAACCTTCGTGGGAGTAAAAAAAACACAACAGATCCCGGTGCCATGACAACACCAGTAACACACCGGCTGTATGTGCAGGCTCACAGTCAGACAGTCAGTCAGTCAGGCAGGCGGACAGCTGGACAGAGGTTCCTGTGAGCCTGGGAGGGCCAGATGTTCCCTCGCAGACACAGAGGTGAGATGTTTGCCATGCCGGGCCCGTGTTTGCCTGGCTCACCAGCTGGCTGCCCGGTGCCCCGAGCCAGTGTCTGCTGGGGGAAGCACCGGGGACAGAGAGGCTCTCACGTATACGGAGAGACCACAAAGGTCTTGTGTGTCACAGAGGGCGAAGGGAGCCCATCTCACACAACCCCGTCTCCCGTGGGGGGGCGAAAAGACGTCTTTCATTCCTCGGCTGGTCCGGAGGTGCGAGGACTCGTCTGGTCTCGCTGGAAGCCAGACTGAATGTCAGAGCTGCCATGGAGGCGGCTGACCTTACCAACCTTACATAGACACAGGATGCAGACAGATCGGCTTTTATCTGTCATGTACACGGCAGGGCTTGGAATCGGCATGTAGCCATTTGCTTTTGGCTCGTGTGGCTGCAGCAGGATATTTTCACCAGGTTTGTGCTTCGCCCCAGATCTGCATCTTTCCCTTTTCTGTGTCCTGCATTGAAAAAGATCTGCATGAGATTGTAAAAATACTGCCACAGGACAGAGGCATTACTAGTAATTACAAATTAAACTGCACATAGAAGGAGAGATGGTTAAAATACCGTAGTATTTATGACCGCGTCATTATTATATATTACAGCATCTGAACTCTGCCAATTGATGGTAATTTTACGGATGTAGACACCGCTCGCACTTTCCTTATGTCACAAGTTACCACTTAAGACGTTAACGTGTTTAAACACGTCGGCAATAAATAAGACGACTAATGGTAAACAAGATTATGCTTTTAATGCGGAATAACAAAAGGTTGAATTGTTTGAGTGAGTCCTCCTGCAGAGCTGGACCAGGCATGAGTCTAATTAGGGGGGTTTCTTTATGTGTGTGTGGATTGGTATATATGCAGCTCATACGGGAGCGAGGCCAGTTAGTATAATGGCAAAGTGGATAAATCTCTCACAGCAGGCCTGTGCAACACTGGGAGCTGTTTTTGTGCGTTAAGCCCTTTTAGGATGATTTGTGAGAGTCGGCGCTTGCACAGTTATGCCTAGCTGAGCCGCTCTGACCCCGCTCTTAAATCAGCCGAGCTGCAGTCGCAAACAGGCCGAGGCTGGTTAATGCTGGGTCAATAATATGGGTCTGGGTGGGACAAACACACAGAGGCTTAACTTTTCTCTCCGTTAAACACAGTGTACACGTCAATAAGGAGACATTGAAATACTAGACGAGGTCATTATTCCTGCTGGGGAAAATCACTGCTTTATGTAGCTTCGCCTGGGTAATTTCCTGTGCATGTACTATATATACATATATATGTGTATATGTATATATGTATATATGTATATATGTGTGTGTGTGTGTGTGTGTGAGAGAGCGAGATGGAGGAACAGCTGCATTGATTTGGTTTTTGTTTGCCGAGTACTCGGAGCAGAAATGTAAGCCGTGGGAACACCTGGAGAGAGGGGAAAATGGGAGGAGAGGAGGAGGTGGTGGTGTCAGCTCTGCTGCTGGCTCTGTGCCAAGCATGCATGCACACACATATGCACACGCGTGTGCGCGCGCACACACACACACACACGTGTACACCTCTGATGTGTGAGGGCGGCCTGGGATCCCAATCAGCAGCACTTAACAAAGCTTTCCTCTTTCTCCCTTTAATCGCAGGCTCAATTTGTCACTGGGGTGTCCAATTTCTGATAAGCGCTTTGACTGAGAGAGGCGAGGTGGGTGTTGGGAGGAACACAAAATGGATGCACCTGCTAACAAATGAAATCAAACCACTCCATCTTCATTTCCCCTATTTTTTCCCCCGCCAGCTGGAACAATGCTGCCTGCGCTTTAGCTCTCGCCACATTGAGTTATTTCCCGCTAAGTAGGGAAACGGCCTGGCCGACTGACAGTTTGGACACGCTCGGAAGTCGGCTTTGGAACCTCCGGCGGGCCACCGGGCCACCGGGCTCATATCTGTGTCCGACCGCACTGGAATTAGGGTATTGGGGAATTATCTTCAAATCGCTTTGAAGATAACCTTCTCCTCATGGAGCGTCACCGGTGTCTTCGACAAGGTCAGGCAGACAATGGGTCGAATACCAGCGTGCTAGTGGGAGCTGTGGGAGCGACCTGCTGGTTGTTTACGTTTCATTATTTTGATGGGAGGCATTTTCTTACATGTACATGAGGCAGCTCTCAAAGTGGACTTGTCCTCCAGAAAAGGGCAGGCAGCGGGCTGGAGGGGAGTGGCTGGGATATTTTTGTTTACTGGGAAACTTTAAAAATCCAACTTGCATAATTTCCTTTTTGCCTCAAATAAAGAAATGTGTTTTTGTTCAGCCGTAGTTTTTTTTGCAAGCCCCTTTGTCATTTTTGTCGCTCATGCTGGATCCGTCCATCTTTGTGCTCTGACAATCTGCAGTGGATCAGTTCAACACAGGCTCGTCTGTTGGTTTAGGTTTCTTCATCCTGCCTGCTCCACAACTTAGCGATTTATACACCCAGGCAACCTGAAAAACCAACCGCCTGAAGCCTGACGATTTCTATCACTCCACACACACACACACACACACACACACACACACACACACACACACACTGATCGTAGATCGTTAGTCTAGTATCTGTGTGTCTGTGTTGTTTTTACCATGCCATCCTAGTCCAAACCCTGCAGTCTGGCATCTGACACGGCAGCATGTGACTCAGCACATTGTTGTCTGGTGTGATCTGGGGATATGTGGAGATAACGCGGATGCGGTGGCAACCGGGCAGCAGATGAAACGGAGCAGTGTTGCTCTCATATGTATGAGCGATGTGTCTCGAGTTGTGTGATCCGATGGTTACCAGCAGGCTGAGGTTTCTCCAGAGGACAAAAGCTCTTCCTTAGTGTTTGCTTCCTGCGCCTCTCAGGGTTTCGGCACTGTTCTCATCTGGCATATGCGAGCTCGCGGCTCGAGGGACGGCGATGTCGGGGCCCCTGTCCATCGGTCAGCCCCAAAACCTCAACCTCAGAGATTTGGTGATCTTATGCCTTTTCATCTACCACCGCAAGCAGGTAAAAGTCTTCTCTTATCCGGTGAGATTATTCAACATCTGATGCCGGCATTCAGTTCAGCTGAAGCCGCACTGTTGACATTTACCTCGTCAAAGTGTTGTGTCAACGCTGCGTAAGAACAGGCCCGGCCTCTGCTCATCGTCACGGATGCTTTCAGAAGCCTCCGATTTAAACTGGGTTATTTCATGTGTTAATCATGAATTAGTGAGATGTATTAAGAGTGAGTAGATCAAATCCAATCTCCGGAGCTGCTTCATAAGACATTTGCTTTCCTTTTTATTTTACCACATATCAGGTCTTTTATTTTTTTCATATTTTTCTCCCCTCTTCCTCAAGTGGTTTAAGACATGTCATGTCTGAGAGCAGGCTGGCTTATTCCTCACTGAGGCATGCCCAGCTTCTGGCTGCACTCTGGATGGATATGCAGCAGATAAATAAATAACTAGGCTGGCACCCCTCACTTTGGATCCCCTCTGTTTTGGCAGGCCATCCACACTGCATTTTCTATCAGGTGTAAACATGTCTGTCAAACGGCACAGCCGGGGGCCGCCGGCACGCATGCGGCGCTGCCAGCGTGTCCTGTCGGCCCGCCTGACCTTGGCCACGCCGGCTTCACACTGACGGAGCACACTTAGCGCTGCCGTCTGCATTTGGAGGGCTCTTCAGGAAGGCAAGTGGGTTTAAGTGGCTGTGAGTGAAACTGACCCGAAGTTTGAAGAACGGGCCTTGGCCGGCCGTCCCCTCACCACTGACCCGGCGGAGGGGTAATGGTGGCCCGGGACTCGGCCATTACCATTTCTCCACTCCGCTCGCAGTGGACAATGGACGTCGTCCAAGTGGCCGGGCCATGGGCTCCAAAATGCCCGGGGGGACGACTGAGGTCACTCTGATAAGAGGCCTTGTTTCCCTTTCTTGGTCTCATACACAGCTACTCTCCGAGCCAGTGTTCTCGTCTTGAAACCAGCTCCTCCGCATCCAACACGTATGCAAAAGATCCAGCTGTGGACTCTGCATTATTCCAGGGGCATGCTGTCTCTCTCCGCTCCATATCCACCATCTCACCTCGGGGAACTGTCACTTTTTCATCAGTTAGTTATTGAGCATTCATACAGCCTCCCAGTTGTTTCGCAACCTCCTCCAATCCCCAAAGAAGAGTAGTTTCAAGTAGCTGTCTTCCTCTCTCCTCCACACCGCTGCAGCAGTTTCCCTGTTTGACAGTTTTATGCCTGACACCCCGCGTCTAGCAACTTGGAAACCACTATTTTACAGACTCTCAATTTGAGTCGAGTTGGGGTTCGGTTGTCCTCTCTCCGTTTTCGCCCTCCCCTCACTAACGTGGCCGTCTCCCACTCTCTCGCCCTTTCTCCATTGGTGTGAGATAACAGCTCGGGTTGATGGGGGGCGTCTCTCTCTCACTGCTGACTGAAAAAGCAAACGGCCCGTCGCAAACGCCTCGGGATGTGCTGGAGTCATCAGGATCCATTGTGAGAGGCCGTTATCCTGACATGCCCGTGGCCCTCTGCTAGCTACAGGAATCCTTTCCCATCCCTGTTGTTTGTGAACCTGACGAGCTAATGAAGGCCATACTGATGTGTCATCTCTTCCCCCCTCTTTTGACAGAACACTCCGGCTTGGTATTCAAGGGCAAAAAGCTATTCTCTATTTCCTGCTCCTTTTTTTCTTTCTTCACTTCCCATTCAGAGACTCGGCTTGCAAAGAAAAGTAATTTCACTCTCGGTCCCTGAGAGAATCTGCACAGTGAAGTTGCATTGAATTTTTCTACTGCAACATTTTTTCTTGGCTCTATTTCAGACCCATAACCTGGGGGTAAACATGCAATTAGAATAACAGCAGCCGGCTTTCTCCTCCACTCTCCTCTCCTTCAGCCGTTAGCACAAGCAATGTACAACATGGTGACTTGGCTCTCCTAATTGCTTTTGCTTTTAATTGGTATAGAAATCCTTTTAATATTCAGTACAGTAACTGAATGTACTTTCTCACCTTTTCCCACCGTTTATCTTTTTTTTTCCTTTATTGTTTTTATCCTCTAATATTGTTTGTGTGTCCTAATGAGCTTATTTTTGGTGCATATCCTCGCTTTTCCCCTCGTATTTTAACAGATGACTTCCTCTGTAATTAGCCTGATTCCCAAATTTCGAACGAATGCAGATCCTAGTTGATGAGGAGGATATTGATCAAAGGATTCGACATAAATGCAGTCAGCTGGTCTAATTTCCTAAATGGGTTTCCGTCTATCTTGTTCCTTTTTCTCCTCTTTGCACTTTTTTTTTTTTACTTTCTGATGGCTTTCTTTTTCTCCTTCCTCACCGAGCAATGAAAAGAAAATATAGGTCAGCTTTTATGGGAGCAATTTGACACATGACACAAGCCATGCGCATCACTTGCTCAAGTCCTGCTTTTGTCTGCTCGCCTTTGTGTCTGTAATGAAAGCCACGCAGTTATTCGCACACTTTTATTACGACTCTTTAAGTAGCTGGTGTAGACTTGCAGAGTCACGGGCCCCCCCGCCCCCCACACACACACACTAATACTCTGAGAACCCCGTGGTGTCTGTCTGCACAGGGCTGATAGTGTGAGACGCCTGGCTAAACTCCACCAAGCCAATCCCGGCTCCACAGGCCTGCCATGGCTGGCTCGGCTTGGCCTCCACAGACGCAGCCCTGTTCCCACTCAGGACAGGAGGGGCTGCGTCTCTACATCACAAAGGCTGTTAAGCCATCGGGGTCGACATCCATGCCCGGATGTGACGAGCCCATACCAGACCAAGCCCCCCCCCTCCTCCTCGCATGGTCGTCAGAGGAGCATCAGGACTCAACAGTTGCCTCCGGTCGCGTCCCGATTACCGCCCTCGGTCCCCGTCTGGACTTGACAGTCTATCCGGTGCAGTCACCGCGCTGCTGATACAAATAGTCCATGTGTTGGGTAAAGCCTCTGTGGGGGCAGGTGCCTTTTTGTAGAAAGTGACAGCGTTTGGCATGTGATGTCTATTTGAAGTCGCCGTGGCAGCGGCGCTGATGGGCGAGTCGGCAGACGTCGGGCCTCCTTTGGGTTTCATCGCCCCCTGCTCCCCTCCGTACAGCAGACTGTCAGCTGGGGCATTACCATAGGCTGACCTTTGCTGCGGCAGCTCCCCATCGCACAGCTTTCTGACATTCAGGGGCGCTGTGGGGGAGGCAGGAAGGGGGCGGGCTGACGGCCTGTTGGCTGCTTGTTTTTTTGTTGTTGTTGTTGCCCGTAGTGCGTTGATGTGTGTGTTCTTATACAAATGCACTGACAGCTTATGCTGATGTGTGTGTGTGTGTGTGTGTGTGTGTGTGTGTGTGTGTGCCCCCACACCCCCACACACACACATAATTTCAGTCTCTTGCCACCATTTGATATTTAGTTTCTCTCCAGCCCAAACCTGCCTGTTGTCAGAGAGATTTCCGTTATCTTTGTGTGAAATCTTGGCATCCTGATAAATGAGAGTGCTGGAGACCCAGCCCGCTGACATCAAGGCGCTATGTACCTCAAAATCCTCCCAAGGCCGAGGGGAAAAGAATAACATACCAGGCCAATTAAAGTTAATGCATGGTGACACGCTGAATCGAGGGCAGGGATTGCTGCCATATGGCGGTCCGGGCTGTAAATCAGAGCGCGTTGGGGGGGCAACGGGAAGGGTGACGCAGTATCGGCGCCATGAACGCTCCCAGAATCCTCAGATCTGTCTCAAGCCTCGCCACCCTGCCGGTCTCCCACCTTCTCTCTAGCCTTTTCTCCTTTCCTCCCCCCTGCCGCCCAGCAGCACCCCGAGGTGCAACGCTCACAGGTATCTGTGTAGAACTGGCAGCTTCATTAAGGCATTTTTTCTCTTTCTCCTCTCGCTGGGAGGATTTAAATGAGCTGTCATGCTGACCTTTTTGAGCTCCTGCTTTTTAGAGCAAGTTAAGCCCCCCTGCCGCCACCTCCAGCACCCGTCTTTCTCCCTTTTCCACCTTTCTCTGTCGCTTTGTCACTCTTTCCTCCACTTGTCTCCTCTCCCTGCAGGGGGGGAAGACACTTTTAAGCCATCACCCCGCGGCAGACAGGCACGCCAAGGTTGTTTTGTGGGTAATTGCCTCTCTCATAGCCGCTGTTTGCCTGTGCACACTCGCCGCCCTCCTCTGATGCCACGCAGCGAAAGGGGAGGGCACGGACTCTGTAGACTTAATTTGCTCCCCGACTGTTCTTCAGTGCTGATTAAGCAAGCATCTGCGCTGTTTTGAATACAGCAGTAAGCCAAGCGGAGCGCGGCGAACGCTTTCTCCCTCTCTATTACATCAGGATGCTGCACAAAGTGGCAGGCTTTTCTTTTTGCGGAGCCGGCTCCATTGTTTAATGTCCCCAAAATAAAGGCCTCTTTGAGGTCTAGAGGACTTCAGAATCGATCAGAGACTCACTAGCTTGTCAGCGACAGGCCTCTGGAGTGTGTTCTTTTCCAGTGTACGGGAGTCATTAATTTCCTCCACCATGGTCTGGTGGAGGCAGAGAGGTAAAGCGCAGGTAGCAGGTCCAACTGGCTGGCTAACATGCTGGGTGAGGAGGAGGATGAGGATGAGGAGGAGGAGGAGGGACTGAGTCGATTTATAGCTGCCTGCCCCTCAGGCCCAGTCTGCCCGTTTTACTTCAGCTGTTTGATGTTTAATTGAAGTTGTTATTGGCGTCAAATGTCACCTTACCTGATGCTCCAGGTGTGAATCAGTTTCTAATTGAAAGGCAACCACGTCTCCCTCAGCCCTCTGCCTCTGGGGGACTGGCCACAGAGTTCTATTAGTCTGGACCCGGCCTCTGTATCACCACGCACCATGTGCTGCCTCGCAGTTATGTCTGACTGCTGACCTCTCTCCCTCTCTCTCTCTCTCTCCCTCTCTCTCCCTCTGCAGTGTGAGGAGAAGTGTGTGTCCCATGTTGCATTAGTGTCTGTGTGAAATGCTGGCCTGTCTGCCAGGGCCAGGTGACCTCCCCCTCCAGCTTCTCCCCCACACGCAGATGAACACTGGACATCAGAAATGTAAGTATCTCCCCCACACACACACACACACACACACACACACACACACACACACACACACACAACTACCACCATCATCCCACACAGCAAACCAAGCTGTTACAATCCTGCTGCCCGCCCCGCGTCAGATGCCCATGCCAACCCTGGCCTACTTCTCTTCTGCAGCTCTGTGTTAAAACCAGAAAGAGAGGGGAACGTTTTTTTTAAATCTCTTTTTTTTTTTTTGCCGAACTGTGCCGTTAATTCGCCGGCTCCCCTTCCCTCCCTCGCCGCCCCTGAAGCTCTGTCTGCCACAAGAGCGCTCACCGCGGCTCCAATCGACACATCGGTGTGTTGGATTCGTCTCGAATGCGTTCGCGCCATCAGGGAGCGTCGGGTCTCTGTCAGACTGGCAGACAGATTGCGGCTGAGTGGTTTTGCCCTGATGATCTTGTAATGAGAGTGAATTTAAGAAGCAATCTGCTGCCCCGGTTTAACGGCAGACGAGTCGGAGCTGGCCCAGTTCATTCAATGTGTTTTGAATTTCACAACTCGGCTGTTGACAAATGGGAACTCTTTACAGTGTGAGGGGAAACTGCTAACCGGCTCTTAAAGATGAATGTATGACTTTGATGAAGGGAAACGGGAACAAAGTCAGTGTTGCTTTGCTTTTTCTCCCTTAACACATTTTGAACGGACATTTCACTGATCATTTATCACGTTTTAAAAGCATTCAAATGTACATTGTGTGGTGATGTGTTTGTGTAGTCTCAAAGACCATTTTTTTTTCTTTCAAGCTTTTTATAATAAACCCAAAAGTCAATCACTTCCCATGTCCCATCCAGCTGGTCAGCAGTATTAACTCCATCATAAACCATCTACATCTCCTTTTCTAACCTTCCTGTTTCTCCAAGAGTGGAAACTCAGCTCCGGCTTGACCCATTTCTGCAGCAGCTCTTTTTTTTCTTCTTTTTTCTGTTGTTGTTGTAAAATGCTCCAGCTCATCAAGACTGTAATTTCAGAATCACAGTAATCAGCCAACCCCCAGGAGATCAGCAAGTTGTGAGGGAGTCTGCTAAGTGCCAGCGTCTGTTGCCTCACTCAAGCAGGCTTGTGACATAGCGCGGCCATCAGCGAACCGTGTCTCTGCTCACTCTGTGTGACACACCAAGACACAACTAGAGTTCAATTTGTTTTCCTGCCCAACGCTGTAATCCATTTCGGTGATGGAGCGCGCTTCCCACAGCACAAACGGCCCTAGAAGTGTAATTTCAATCTTTTTTTTTTCTCCACCTCCTCCTCCTCGTCATGCTCTTATAACGCTTTTCCTTTTCCGTCGCTCTTCAAAGTATCATTAACAGACACGGTGTTACATCAAAACAGTCGAGCTGTTTTTCATTTTCGGCTAAGTCATTTATTATCAAAGTGCAGCAAAAATGAGCTAAAGTCTCTTCTCGTGCTGCCTGTGATCCAGCCCCACCTTTCCTTCTGGAGGTCCACAGTTTGCTGCCACAGCCAGAATCAGGCCTCGACCTTCAGGTAGCACTCCCTCCCGGCGGTCCACAGGACTCCTTGCCTCTGCAGAGTCCCATCGTTTACCCAGCATGGCGGATAATTTGACAGCTTAACTCCACGAGAGGTGTGCTCGGCTGCTTTTAATTCATAGACTAGTTGTCGCTTGAAAGCTTTATTCAATACTCTTCTAAAGTTCCTACAGAAAAAGAAAAAAAGGCTCAGATGGCTCATAATTAACTCCAATTTGTCTTCCCTTTTGTCTAACGTTGAGTTTGATCCTCTTCAGCTACTGGATGCTGACACTGTCCCCTCCCCCTGAGCCCCAGACCGCCCCCTCCCCCTGAGCCCCAGACCGCCCCCCTCCCCATGAGCCCCAGACCGCCCCCCCCCTCCCCTTGAGCCCCAGACCGCCCCCTGCCCCTGAGCCCCAGACCGCCCCCTCCCCCCTGAGCCCCAGACCGCCCCCTGCCCCTGAGCCCCAGACCGCCCCCTGCCCCTGAGCCCCAGACCGCCCCCTCCCCCCTGAGCCCCAGACCGCCCCCTCCCCCTGAGCCCCAGACCGCCCCCTCCCCCTGAGCCCCAGACCGCCCCCTGCCCCTGAGCCCCAGACCGCCCCCTGAGCCCCAGACCGCCCCCTGCCCCTGAGCCCCAGACCGCCCCCTCCCCCTGAGCCCCAGACCGGTGAATCCGTGCACAGGTGAATCCGTGCCCACAGAGAGTCATTTAAAGTTACGAGCTTGCGGGGTTGCTGTCGGAGGCGAGGGTCCAGAGCAGCTGCTCTATTTATCATCAGGGATCGGCTGCTAACAGATGACGGCTGTGAAACGCGAAGGCTGTTGGAGGACTAGATTAGGTACGCAAAGAGACAGTTGTGGGTCACAAAGAAAACGGCTCAGACTCCAGGCCGGATGACTCGAGTGTCACAAAGTGGCCCTTGGTATTCGCTTCTTAAAGGCAGAACAAACAGTGAGTACAGCTGGGCCACTTGGCTGATTTTCACATCTCGACCCCACTGGGATCAAAAGCAGCCATTTCTTTTCTTCCTCTCCTTATCACATTTTAATTTTTTTTTTCAAAGGCCCCGCGGTCTCGACCTATCAGCATGGGAGGCTCTGCTCAAATGTCTGTAAAAATTTAAAGGAAGCCAAACTCTCATGTCTAATTTGGTGCCTAAGCATCAGACCTAATTTCCCGCTCTTGTGAGAAAATTGCAATTTGCAGCAGCACGAGCCCCTGCCCCCTGCTGCTTAAACCTTGTTCAATAAAAACAGTAGTTTGAATAAAAGAAGCCCTAATTAGTGCCTGCTGACTGTGCACTTGTGTTGCAGCTAGCTTGCTTGCAGCGGGGTAATTAACGCGCGGCCAGACTGGCCTCTTTCCCCCGCTCTCTCCTTGGGAACGTGCTTAGTTGGAGATCTGAGAGACGATATGCTCACAGCCGCCTACAAACTTCACTCATATCCTCATTAACCCTCCCTTGATACTTTTAAGCTGTTCAACTAATCCAGGTTTCAGGTTAAGGTTGAAATGCTAATGAGCGACGCTTGCTGACTAGAACACACAATCAACAGCTGCCAGGGCCCTTAAACAGTCGTAAACAGTAAGAGGTCGATTTTATCCACTGTTTGGGGAAAACTACTCTAAACAGCAATTTACCGATTTCACTACACATTTTTACAGCAGTTCTGCTAAACCCTTCATTTTGATTTGCTTTTTTTTTTTATTATCTCAAAATGCCTGCCTAAGCTTTGTTAACAATGTATAATCCCTTTTCCAATTTAATGGATTGGTCAGTTTCCAGACATTGACATTGCTTTCTTTGCTACTTGCCTGAGTCTCACTTAAGTATAAAACTCATTACACAAGTGCCAGTGGCAAGCTGTTCACAGTTGCATGCTCGCTGCAGACTTTCCTGCTATATTTCTCTTAATGCTATATTTCCAAGTCCCCTAAATATGAATATGAAACTATACAAATATTTACATTTATGAATAATCCATTTTAGGTGTTATATTAAATTATTTGTTGTATTAAAAAAGTGTGACTGTTTCGATCAGTCTTGCATTATTTACCCCGACTTCGGCCTCCCATGCTGAATCAGCATGCGCCCTCGTATCCCCACGCAGCTTGTCTGAGAGAACCCTGAAAGACGATGTTACACCGAAAGCTACTCGTCTTTAACATTTATTCACGTGGTCCTCAACCCTGGTTTGATCCAGAGCAATTTTATTCCCAGGAAAAGATGATAAAAGATGTTTTATTCATGGCAACAGCTGATGGTTCACCCTTCCCACCTACTTATAACCCTTTCTACAGCTTCACTGGCAACGGTTGTGCCAGAATCTCACAAGCTCTCGATATACCTCGAGGACTGATGGCAAACTGGTACTAAATGTAACCGGTTGCTGAACTGCCTTTTGTGTTTTAGTCTGCATTTCCATTAGTGTGCCAGGTGATGGCCGTCCTCAGCAGCTTTGCGTCAACGTGTTAATTTATCTGCGTTTGCTTCCCCTGGCATTTATTCAGCGGCAGACATTGGGCCTCGGTGATGGCGGGTGTCGAGCTCCCGCTCCTTGGCCCGGACCCCTTCGCATTAATGAGGCTGCCATCAGCAGACTGAGCACTCGGTCACAGCAGCCCCCCGTGTGAGCCGCCACCGATACGGCCCCGCACATCGCCACCCATTGTTTCCTGTTCACAAATGAAGCGGGAATTAATTAGCCAGTTGGCACGGCTCCTGGTGCCGCCGTGTCAGAGCTCGCGGTTCAGCTTTGTGCCTCGTCCCTCGAGCCCAGCCGGCCTGCTGTGAGACCGAGCATAGCGGCCACGGCCGCGTGACACTGCGTACCTCTGCCAGCAATTGAGACATTTCAACTGGGAGAAGAAGGAGCCTGCATGCTGTAACGGTGACATCTGTTTTACCTGAACAGAAGTTCCCCTCCTCAGAGATAATGACAGTGACGAGTCAGATCGGTGATCCTGCTCATAGATCAGCCCTCAAGCTCAGGTCCATCAGTCCGAGAGCTGTGGTGTAAGTAGGTCAGACTGGCGGGGCTGAGGTGATGGAGACGGAGCAAAACAGGCGTGTCATTCTTTTTCCTTTTTTTTTTTAATCACTGACTTTTATTGTCTTCGTGAAGGAAGTGGCGGCGGGCACACTGCGTTAAATGGAAGCAGGCAATCGCGGCCGCTGGCCGACACCTGCGCGATCCTGTCGCACATTTTTAAACGGGCTCATAAATGGAAACCTCGCGCTCGCACACGCACCGACACATAATCGTGTTCACATTGTCACATCGGCATTGTTAAATTTAGCCACGGTGCTTAGCAGGTGTAACGAATGTCTGCGAGCTGAGGCCTGGGAGGTGTTCCTGCAGATCAGAGACGCTGCTGCTGTGTCTGATTACTCGTCTGCTGTCATGGAGCTCCGCTCTCTGCGTCGATCTCTTTCTATTCCTTCTCCCCAAAGCAGCCACAGGGGACCGTCGCTGCCTTTTTTATTATTTGTTTAGTTTGTGATTATATATCCCCCCCATCCATCCCTCGTCCTCAGATGCCTACTTATTGTTTGCCCGGATGCTGCGTCAATTAAGGCCACTAAAAGCCCCTGACCTCAAAGTCATATACACCACCACGAAATTGGATTTTAGACTGGGAAATGTGTCGGCTGCAATAATTCCGCTGAGAATGAGATTGGAATCTCTCCTTTGCCTCATGAGACGGGAGCTATGGGTTTTTTTTAGGAGAAAAACAGCGAGATATGGAATATGAGAGCACTGTCCACATCAGGTTTCTTCTCAGATGCTCAGATTACAACTGACGTGCTCTTTTGTGCCATATACACTTCCACCTGATTTCAGTTGTCTCTTTCTGTGCTTCTCTCCACACTCTCACCTCCTCTTCTTTCTTTCTGTCTCTCCCCTGTCCTGTCCTCCACCCCAGGGGACACCACGCAAAGGATGAGATCCGCTCCGTTTCCAACCCCTGCAGAATTGGATGCTTATGCTAAGAAGGTTGCCAACAACCCCCTCACCATCAAGATCTTCCCCAACAGCGTCAAGGTTCCCCAGCGGAACCACGTGCGGCGTACAGTCAACGGGCTGGATACGTCGGGCCAGCGCTACAGCCCTTACCCTTCCTCTCAGGCCAGTGCCAAGACAGGCCTCCTCGGCATCATCAAGGTACCCCCAGTCAAAGGCGTCCTAAAGGATTTCGACGGCAGCCGGGCTCGCTTGCCCCACGAAGTCATCATGAACCCCCCCACCGGACCCTGCCAAGTGGCCTCGACCAGCACTTTAAACCACCACCCACCTCTGCCGAACCTTCCCCGGCTCCAGCAGAGCGTACCCCTTCAACCACAGGACCCACCTCAGACTCTACAGATGCCCCTCCAGCAACAGCAGGGTCACACCCAGAGCCTCAGACACCCTCCCCACATGGCCCAGCACCCTCAGGGCCCACCCAGACTCCAGACTTTGTCTCAGCACCCGGCCCTTGGCCACCCACAGGGGCCCCCTACCGTCATGCTTCAGCAGCAGCACCTCCAGCAGCAGCCACCACCTGGCCTGCAGGGGAGCAGAAATCTGCCAGATGGCGACGCACCGCCTAATGTTACCGTCTCTACCTCAACCATTCCACTCTCCATGGTCGCCGGGCTGCACCAGGGCCACCAGGCTGACCTGAGCACCATTGTGCATCAGATCAACCAGTTCTGCCAAGCTCGGGCCCAAGGCGCGGGAGCCACCTCCATGTGCGAGGGCCAGATCGCCAACCCCAGCCCAATCTGTCGCAACCTGCTCATCAGCGCCTGCTCCAGGGTGTCCATGCACAGCAACTCCGCCACCTCTGGCTTTCCCAACTGCATTATTGGCACTCAAGACAAAGCCACGGCCCCGATGGGAGCTCACCCGCCGCACAGCGTGGCTATGAACCACTTGCCTTCCAACCACACCGATCTCAAGCAACAGCAGCAGCAGCAGCAGCAGCAGCAGCAGCACCACCACCACCTGCAGCAGCAGCATCTGCACCAACAACAGAATCATCAGCAGCAGCAGCAGCAGCAGCAGCTACAACACAACACACAGCGCTCTTGGAATCAGCACCAGTTGGGTCATGTGACCCACATTCAGAACGGTGGGACCCACCTCTGCAAGCAGCCTTCCAGGGACCCCGCCTTCCATTTCAAGGGCATGGGCTACCCTGCAGAGGTGTGCGTGGGTCAGCCTTACACACTGAAACCTCCCGTAGAGAGGCCCACCCCCTCCCCCCCTGTCAACAACGGCATGCCCATGGCCCACTACACCAATGGTCACTACTTCCAGTCCCACATTTGGAACAGCAGCATCCTACCCACGCCCAACAGTGACAGCTCCGGGTCTCAGGACATAGCCATGCCATTCCACGGTGCGGGCCCAGGGGGGTGCACCACACTAGACTGTGGGCCCCCTGGGGCCCCCCATTACAGGCTAGGAACAAGCTCCTCCTCTTCCTCAGTCCAGACTAATCTGATGCAAACGGCAGATTACTTGGGTGGGGACTTCCAGACTCCCTACTTCCGCGATCAGAATCTAGGGTTGATGGGCAAGATGCACAGGCCTCCTCTGAGCAGAGTGGGTCCAGAGGTTGGGGATGGCAGAACCGCTCTCATCCAGCACCCAGGGTACAGATAAGCTATGGCCTTGTCTCCACAAGAGTTATCAAACCCCTTTGTTTAGTCTTAAGAAAGGAACACACAAATACAACTGAATTGATAACTTAAACAAACAACCTAATGTTAAAGAGGGTAAATTAATATATTTAATGAAGAGCAGTAGAGTTTTTTTGGGTTAATTTGTCTTTTTTTTTTTTTTAAATAAATCTTGCAAGTGATCAATTGCTACTTTTATTTTGTTGAGTGCTTTTACCTGGCACTTTAGGGAACTTTTTCGTGTGTGTGTGTGTGTGTGTGTGTGTGTGTGTGTGTGTGTGTGTGTGTGTGTGTGTGTGTGTGTGTGTGTGTGTGTGTGTGTGTGTGTGTGTGTGTGTGTGTGTGTGTGTGTGTGTGTGTGTGTGTGTGTGTGTGTGTGTGTGTGTGTGTGTGTGTGTGTGTGTGTGTGTGTGTGTGTGTGTGTGTGTGTGTGTGCCTGCGTGTGCGTGTACCTGCGTGTGTGTGTGTGCGTGTACCTGCGTGTGTGTGTGTGCGTGTACCTGCGTGTGTGTGTGTGTGCGTGTACCTGCGTGTGTGCGCGTGTGCCTGCGTGTGTGTGTGTGTGTGCGCGTGTGCCTGCGTGTGTGTGTGTGTGTGCGCGTGTGCCTGCGTGTGTGTGTGTGTGCGCGTGTGCCTGCGTGTGTGTGTGTGTGCGCGTGTGCCTGCGTGTGTGTGTGTGTGTGCGCGTGTGTGCGCGTGTGCCTGCGTGTGTGTGTGTGTGTGTGTGTGTGTGCGCGTGTGCCTGCGTGTGTGTGTGTGTGTGCGTGTGCGTGTGCCTGCGTGTCATTCCCTCCTTTCCTCTATCTGTGTGCCTGGATCTAAACAGATCCTGTGTTGTTCCTACTTCAGATCTATCTGTAACGTTTTCTTATGCATGTAAGAAAGAAGAAAAGCAGATAGATCCCAACAACAACATCTACTGATGTTTTTTGTTTTTTCAGGGTCATGTCAGGAACTTTTGGCTCAGACTAGTTTTAGACAAGTGACAGATTTTTCATTTGTGTGTTAATGCTCCCGCCTCATAGTAACTTCAAGATTAAACAGTCATCTGGGGACAGAAGAGAGTAATAATCTTATTTCAGTGCAAAGCCACCGGAGAGTCCATCTAGAAAAGATTACGGTAGGTTTTATTCTTTTGAAATGTAATTATTTATTTGTATCATAAGGACTATTCAATATTGATTCCTCTGTCAGTTAAGGAAGCATGTAATCAGGTTGTTTTGTACATAGTCATGATCCAGCAGGGAGCTAGTATGTTGAAAAGGCGATGCTCTGTCCTGCTGAAAATGCTGCAATGAATTCAGGTGTTTAGAAAAAAAGTAGGAAAAAAAAGACTTCACGTCAATGCCAGGAAGGTTTGGCAAAAAGCTAGTGAAATGTTTAGTGCAGAAAATGTCATGAAAGATCAACTCTCATACCTTTTAAAATGGCCAAAGTCATGTTAATGAGGACACACTGTTATAAAGATGTGCCATGTTGTGTTTGTTTCCTTTTCCGATCGTTTTTGTAACCATGAACAATGTATTACTTGAATGTTGAGATGATTTTTTTTTTTGCAGTTATTGAAAGGGGGAGGGTGGGTTGGACAAAACTTTGGGGTCGAAGAAATGACGGCGCTGCCAACGAGCCTCGACAGAGTTTTGATCCCGACAGCAGGAACTTGTGTGAATTAAGTTATGTGTAGTTGCTACTGATTCTGATGTGAAGTCTGCTCGAAAAGACCAAATTGATCACTTGCAAGATCACTTGGAGGTAAACAAAACTGACTTTTGAGTTTAAAGTGAAACAGCAAATGCATTGTTTATTTTATTGTACACTGGCTTACCTACTCGTAACTTTAAACGTTAACGTGTGTGTGTGTGTGTGTGTGTGTGTGTGTGTGTGTGTGTGTGTGTGTGTGTGTGTGTGTGTGTGTGTGTGTGTGTGTGTGTGTGTGTGTGTGTGTGTGTGTGTGTGTGTGTGTGTGTGTGTGTGTGTGTGTGTGTGTGTGTGTGTGTGAAATAGTGCGCGTGTGTATAAACACATGTTTTGTTCACCTAACTCCCTAACAGCCCTTAAAAAGCCTTAAGTGTTTGGTCCTTGGACTTCCCTTGAAAAAGAGCATGGTTTTAATGAAAACCCCAAATAATAAGGAGAAAGCGGATGTTGAGGAGACACAGAAACAGCAATTATTATTCTTATTTTGGTTTCTCTTTTTTTCTTTTAATTTTATTGAGGTTTCTTTGAATAGACAGAGCAATTCCTTAGAGATTCTTTATAATGGAAAACAAGAAAAGGAGTAATATTTTGTAATTATATATTTTAGCAATGTGTAGTTACTGAGCTGTAACGTTTTTTTCCCCCAAGTTTCAAAGCTTCAGTTTGCAGTTGTGACTATTTATAATACTTGATTTGCTTTTTATTTAATTTGTATTCCTTTGTTTCTCGTACTATTGCTGTGAAATGGAAGAAGGTCCACAAGCCTTTCTTTTGTGTCATTCTGTGCGACGGATAAGAGGCAAGAGCGTGAGAGTTGTGCTACTCTTTTTGTAATATTGTAATAATAAAATAAAGTTCTAATTTATGCTTTGAAATGGGTCTGAACCGCTGTGTGGATGATCTGCAACACTGATTTAAACTGACGCCGACAACAGGTGTGCTCTTTTCTCCTGCTCCCTTCATTCTGCAGGAGCTCATGCTGCCTGACAGTTTGGGTAGGTTGCTATTCACAGATTTGTGTCTTGCATAATCAGCCTTACAACGATCCAAAAGGCCCGCCTAAACCACATATAATTTGTAACCGAGACAGCTAGTGCTGAAGGTGGCGATTGTTGCACCAATTGCTGTGCTTTCAAGCCATTTACCAGAGCCTGCCTCTGCCAAATAGAAAAGGGAAGTAGGGTAGACAAAGCAAGCTGTGAAATCCACAGGACTATCTGGCTGCAGTAGATTTAGCTTGTCTAGCTGTGATGAAAATGGGACTTGCATAAAGGGCACACAGCAGGGGGGCAGGAGCAGCACCTTCGTAATCAGTATTACTCCCATGAAGGATTTTGAGCGGTGTCAGAGGTGCCGGCAGGTTGTGGCCTTTGTGCAGAGAGGACGTGCATCCTGTTCAGGTGGTGGGACACGCAGCATGTGCACAAGCCTTTGGATTAAATGTTTCATGTGTTGCAAATGTTCCACTTGGCCACAATTATGCATGATGCAGCTTCCAGCTTGTGAGAAGTCGAAGATGTGCTCGCCTCAGTGAAACATTGCCTCAAAGAAAATTGACATTAAAAATTCAAAATCAAGCTGACTTGGGAGTATCCGTCAGTCGGTCAAAAGGCAGTTCAAACATTTGACAGTTGTATTTCTTGGGGAACTGAAACTGAATAATGTCTTTCGCTCTGAATGCCTCGATGCTCGGGTCAGCCAGGCCGAGCCGACAGTGCCTCTGTGTGTTGTCTCTTCAGACCTGTGTGGGGTTCAGGAGCTGCATCTCTGTGGACTGGGCTGTCTGTGTCCGCCAGCTTCTCCAGCTCCTCCCTGTGGATCGAGGAGGAAATGTTACACGGCGTGGATCACTTTGCTCTTGCATGGACAGGCCCAAAAACATGATTTAATCTCAGAACACTTGAGCCTGTGTTCACGTTTGAGGCACCTCGGGTTGGTCTGTTCGGCGGGGCGTCCGAGGCAGCAGGTTGTTGGGCGCGATCCCAGCACCCGGGATCCTCATTGATTTTGCCCAGGTTGATGTTCCATTTGTTCCAGTTGACTTCCTCCACTCTGAGACGACAAGAGGACACATGCTCCAATTACTGTCTGCGGTGTGATGCATCAATCAGCTGCCAGAGGAGGCAAATTAGTGAAGAACACAGTGTGCTGCGCGTCCATCGATCCCCCTCACACAGCTGCATCCATTGTTACATCCTCAAGCCTAAACCTTTATTATTATGTGCGTATCCTGTTGCCTTTAATCACCGTCAGCCACACAGTGCACATTGCACACAGCAGATTGCATTAAGCAGCTTCACTACATATTTGCCTCCAGTGCCAGAAACTACCTCTGTGATTGAAGTTAGCATTCAGCATTTAGCATTTAGCACGCTCCCATCGTCACGATGAAGATGTGGATTGTGTAATGTTTACAGTTATCGCCATCTTCACTGTGCTTGTTAGCATGCTAATGCAGCTGAGGCTGATGGGAATGCCTTTAGTTTTGCAGTTATCATGTCATAAACCAAAACAACATTTTGATGGATCGAGTTATTACAATTCATCCTGCATTTTAGTGGTGCACGTTATCAAATAAATATCACATCACTACATCATCATTGCCACACAGCAATGGCAACTTTGGCTCCTTATCTGTGATTGGGCGTGTCATGTCATCCAGGTGGTTCGCGCGCAGCTTCTGATGGAGCCTCTCGAAACACGGCAGTCCCTGATTGTACTGTCACTAAACTGAAAGAAGCCAACCTGAAACACCGGCGCCGGTCATCTCCAAGAGCAGTGCGGAGGTTCTTCTCCACCCCGCAGCGGAACTTCCTCCTCAGGCAGCAGGACAGCCTTTTCTCCATTTCCAGGATGGTGATGGCCCTCTGAAAACAGTCACAGCATGCCATCAGGCCACGTCGGCCATGAACGGACACATTCCCCTCGACCCCCACGGAGCCGGAGGCCTCACCTGCAGCTTCCAGATGCTGCTGCTCTCCTCCGTGGTCTTCTCCACGGTGCGGTTCATGAGGGCGATGAGCATGTTGAGCAGCAGGATGTAGGTGAGAATGATGTAGCTGATGAGGAGCACGTAGAACACCACGGTGCTCTCGTGTTCCTGGGTGAACTCCATTTCGCCCATGCCAATGGTGAACTTGAAGAGCTGCAGCGTGGTGTAGGAGATGCTTCGGAAGTAGGGTTTGACACACTCCTCGTCAGGATCTAGGGGACCATAGAGACGCCCCTTCTTCGGAGGGACCGTGGTGTTTTTCACATTGGGCTCTTTGAGCAGGGTGACCACCGCTGTGACAGGACATAGCAAACAGATTACATGCAGTGCATCTTCCATTCATGGCATGTTGGATCCTAAATGAGGTCCCCTACCTGCTGAAAATCCAAAAAGGAAGACGATGTAGACGAGAAGAAAGCGCATGATGTCACTGAGGATCATCTGCAAAGACGAAAAAAGAGCCAGAGGGCTTCAGGGATCGTTCAATGTGATGTTCCCCCGTGGTGCAGTGTGCGGACTACCTTCTGGATCATGATGCTGTAGACGCCCATGTGTTTGTCGCCCCTGGAGAAGTAGAGTATGTTCACCCAGCTGAGAGCGAGACACAGGACCAGGAAGTTGAGGTACTCCGGCTTCCCGAACAGATACAGGCCAGCCGTGATCAGGAAGAGGACAGCCTGCGCAAAACTATCAACAGCAGAGCAGCCACTGTGAACCTGCACAGCTTCGTGGTTATACATAACTGCACATGCACTTATAACCCATCCCAGATCCTCCAAATGCGTTACATGTCACCTGTCAATAAATCCCACCAGTTATTTGGTGATTAGGCATGGTCACTTAAGAGCATCATTTAATGTGAGTATTTTAGTACCTATAAAAGTATTCACACCCATGTTGAAGTTTTATTATTACTTTATTTTTGTAATAAATATCCCTTGGAATCAATTATTATACTTACAAAAGTATATCATAATATCCATCAATCAGCAATGTCTGCAGCTTCGGCCGTTTCTTCTTTAACTCTAAGATCTGGGAATTTAGATCAGGTTTTTCATTCATCACATCAGTGGAGCCCAGGTTCCATAGCGTAGTGATTTTTTTATTTAAAACACAAACATACCCCGATGAGAAAGAAATAGCAGTTTGCCAGCGCTGTCACAAGCTGGCCTGACATATACAGGTAACCCTCTGTGGTGCGTTTGAGGGGATACTGCAGCTGTGGGACAGAAGGAAGCAAAAGCAACATCAGCCCAGGTCTGCTGGGATGGAGACACAGATCAGTCACAGCCTGCAGCAGCCAGCTCACCATTCCATTCTTCTTATAGTAGGCGACAAGAGTGAAGACGATCAGGTACACGAGGTAGAACAGGAAGTTGAGAAAAAACATCCGACCAGCGAACTTCTTCCACTTCTCCTCCAGCAGCCGGCTCAGAGGCTCCATCTGGAGCATCTCGTGGCGGTTCTGGGAGGAGACAGATGTTTGAGCACAGAGTAATGACAGCAGCTGCTCCGCCCGGGCTCGTAATGACTCACGGGATTGTCACTGCCGTAGACCAGGATCTCCATGACTGAGTTGTCCTCGTACGAGTCCACCGAGGCCAGGTCGTAAAGGGAGCTGTGGACGGGGCCGTAGACCCACTCGGTGAACTTGCGGGACAGATGTTTGGTGTGAGTCTCTTGGAATTCACGTTTTAGGATGTGCGTGAAAATCTGCAGACAAACCAAATGAAACTTTAGTGCAAAATGAGGGTTCCCTAAGGGTTCCCATTAATCCAAGTAGTACAACATTAAGACTGCAATGGTAGAGCCTATCACAGGGCCAGCCAAATCAATAGTTATTAGGATGTCAGAGGAGCTGGGGGCCTATTGTTGTCCCTGTTGTGTGAAGTGTTTACCCCAATCTTGCCAGTCTTGGCAGCCATCTTGAGAGGGGTCAGCCCCTTGTGGTTCTCGATGTCCTCCAGCTTCAGCTTGGGGTGCAGTTGGGCAGTGGTCTTGAGTATGCGGTCGTACATTTTGGTGATGAACTCTGTGTTATCCTTGTCCTTATCCTTGGAGTAGTCCGCCACCATCACCAGGGCGTGCAGCACCGTGTTGCCATGAGAGTCCGTCATCTTAGCGCTGGCCCGTTGGTACTCGTTCTCCATGAGGAAGTCCACCACGATGG
Organism: Cottus gobio; assembly: GCA_023566465.1. Taxonomy (NCBI): domain Eukaryota; kingdom Metazoa; phylum Chordata; class Actinopteri; order Perciformes; family Cottidae; genus Cottus; species Cottus gobio. The sequence goes on along the minus strand of CM042229.1, from coordinate 22,819,254 downwards.
GCTGGTTGGTGCAGGCGGCTAGAGACAGAGGCAGCTCACCTGAGGACAGCGCACAGAGAGAGACTCAATCTTTAATATACATATATATCTATATATATATATATATATATATATATATATATATATATATATATATATATATATATACATAAACACAGATTTAAAGGCATTTCTGTCTGAATGTATAACTTGTGTCTACATCTTATCCATTAAAGTACAAGCATACAGTCCAGTATTCAACTTAGGAGCTGAACAAAAATTATGTTTTCACCCTCCCATAAGTTTTTTATGTCCTATCCTATCCTTATAAAAACTGCAATAACTTAAATAATTAATAAAAGTATAGAGGTGGTAAACCTCCTTTAACAATAAATAGCTAAACGAGTTAAAACATTAAGAACTCAAGATGATACACCCCGATTTAAAGTTGAAATTTGGATTTAGTTAAAATAGTTAAAATTTTGAAAAAAGTTAAAATGCCACGTGACCCTCACAATGCGAATTCAATATGTCTGTAAAGTCTTATACCACTCTTGCTGTTGTTAGTGCCGTTAGCTTTTTACTGCTATGTAAAATTTAATTAAGGAAATAATGACAATTAAGAAAATGACCAACTAAATAATTAAAATGTATTGCTTTAAGTTGCTCTTTGAAACAAGTTTCTGTGAAAAAAATACAAAGTCTCGCTCAATAACAGAAGCAGTGAAATGTGAATCTTCGGTCAGCAGCTGATCTTTGTGTGGGGCTCCAGAGGAGGGCGCTCCTCCCAGCAGCAGCCGACTCACCAAAGTAGAAGTTGGGGCCATCGTGTGGCTGGAAGAACACCCCGCAGGCTTTGGCGTGGACATCTGCTCCTTTACTGACCAGCAGCTTCACATAGGAAATGTTTCTCCTCTCAATGGCAATGTGGAGAGCTGTCTGGCCTGCCAGAGTCACACATCAACACAGTCCATATCAACAATCCAGATGATGTGAAACTGTAGTCCCTCAGCTATTCTGCTCCGTGCACAGCTTACCTTTGTAGTAGCTGTTGGTGTAGGCCGCATTCACAAACTCCTTAACGTCGCCCAGCTTCTCTGAAATGTCGATGAGGAGCTCCACCGTGTCGTTCTTGCCGTCCTTGAGGTGCAGCAGAGCCTTCATCAGGGCGGTCTTACCATAGGACTGATCTGCGGGCGGAACCACACATTCAGGGAGATAGCACGCGGGCCTACGGCTCGCTGGGTGGCGCACCTGTTGCATTGTGGGTGTCACACTCACACAGGGAGTCGGAGAGTTTCTTCATGTTCTGGTGCAGGTACTGATGCAGGTTGTCCAGCTTGCTGACGTCCCTGCTGGCCACGGCTTCAAACAGCGTGTCGATGGGAAACGTCTTGCTGTCCCTCTTGTGCCGCGCCTCCCCTCGATTCCGTCTATTGAATAAAACACATTTTGGGGACAACAAGGTTACAAGAGGTCACGCAGAGGTCACGCAGCCTCGAACTCCACATTGATCAACACCGTGGGGCTTGATAAGGCCCAGCACTCATGGTATAATGAGCATGGAAGAAATGCAGAGATCACTTTGTCTTCGCATGGTGAGGCTCACTTGTCAAAGTTGAGATTGAATCTGATTTGAGGCCTGGTCTCCTCCATTTCCTCCTGGTAATCAGTGTCCATGGGGGCCACGGGCGACTCCTGGCCCAAGCCCAGGGCAGAAGCCACGCTGCCCTTCGCTTTCTGCCGCCTTCTCTCCTCCTCTGTCCGGTCGTCTGCCTCCAGAGAGAAGCCGAACATCTCTGACTTCTCCATCTTGGCCTCGTGCTCCAGGAGTCTGCATGGACGTACAGCACATGTGTGCGTCATTCAGACAACAAGCATCAGAATCAGATCAGAATCAGCTTTATTGGCCGTGTGAGCTTGCACACACATGGAATTTGACTCCGGCTACACATAGCTCTCGTTGTACACATGATATCAGATCCAGTGAAGTGAATATGACAACTAGACGTGGAGAAGCAGTTAGCTTTAACTGATTCTCCATTTACAAACAGCCAGTTGTATCCAATGAAGCGTAGGAAACTTTGCTTTCTGTGGACCAGTTGTTTCTGATTCGAGGGTTAGGAGCCATCCAACCGATACAAAAAAAAACCATTTCTACTCCATGAAATGTTTTTCTCTTTGATTGAACGGCTCACAACTGTGTCAATGGGTCACACGTACACTTTGCTTTGTTCTAGTGGGCCACAAGTAGGTTGTGTTGGTGCTTTAAGTTACTACGTGTTTGAATCAGCTGGGTCTGAGACATCTTTGCCACAGGCGACCAGCTCACAGACATATCTCCAGACATGTGATGTGTCAGCCCCAGTGACTAACAAAGGAGGTTATTTAGAAGATGCCCCTGATCTCGTCACCACTTCTTTTGCAGAATAATCAAATCATATACACTCTGGCTTACACAGAGACAGAATGTGAATGATGTGAAAAAGATTACTGCAGAGCTCAGCTGGTCAAAATGAAAGGATATATGATATTCTAATGTCAAGGATCCCGTTAAGGATAATGGAAACCTAATCTTTGGTGGCTTCTTGTTCCCCTTTTCTGTCAAGAAATGGGGAATTAGTAACTCAGTAGAACACTCTGTAACACTTACTGTAAGTCGCTTTGGATAAAAGCGTCAGCTAAATGAAATGTAATGTAACACTCCGAGATCATAAGCTTAGGAACGTGTCTAGCAACAAGAAACAAAGCAGGTATTTACTAATTTTCCAATGAGACACAAATGTATTTTTAGTTGTAGCACATCTAAATAAATTAGACATTTGTTTTATTGAGAAATCTGTATTTTATCAACCTCTTTGTTGTTCAAGTGCCGAAGCACCGCCTTCCACGCCTATGCTACTGATTTACAATTATTCATAAATATGAATAGATGCTGCAATTCTTTCCCATCTCCTCATTAAATCTCATAAAACAACCAGAAAAACCAAGCAGTGTACAGCATCTTTTTTAAATGTCTGCGTGGCGGTATGTTCAAAATGCACAAAATGCATGAAAACATGTCCCAGTAGCAGGAGGGGAGAGAGGGGTCAAAGATATGTTCAGACAAAGGATTCCGCTGATGCTCAGGATGTTTGTCCATGTTCTTCAGCAATCTTGTGATTCAAAATTGGTAAACAAAACCAAAAAGCATCATTTAACTTACCAGCAGTAGGTCTTCCTGCTAAAAAATGGGATCAAAACAAACTGCACACGGTGTAGAGTCCTTCAGAGATGAGGTCCGAGTACTATTGTGAAACGCCCTGAGACGCTCTTACCGGACGGCGCTGAGAGACAGCAGAAGACGCTAGTGGGGAGATAATGTGACATACTCAAGAGAATATCAGAGCACATTAATGCAGCCCTGAGTGCTTAAAAGGATGTATTGACCGTCTCTGCTCGTGCAAAGATAGCAAAGAAGCACCACAAAGAACCAGCATGTTATCTAACATTGAACAAGCGTCGTGATTTGTTCAGACAGGAAAATCTTTAATTTAACTTGTATCAAGAAGACAGTCACAATTAAATACATTAACTTACCCTTCTGAGTTGCTGCTTTGTTTCCCCGCTCAGGTTTGTGTTTGGTATTCCTGAAGCAGCTCTCTTTTTCTTTTCTTTTTTAGTCCATGTCCTGTGCGTCTCATGTGCCTCTTCTTAGTTTCACTTGCATGTGGTTGTGTTTGTCTTTCAGCGCTGCTGTGTTCCTGTGACCGTGTGGTTGCAGAGCTTCTGCCTGTCAGGCTGTAGAGCTGCATTCAAGAGATCATCTGACGATTTCCTTTCTTAGGGCAACTTCCCCTTTGGTGACAGGCACGGGGTTCACCCACCGACGTGGTTACCGTTAGCACAGCAGGGTTCAAGTACTTAAAACCCAAAGGGGCCACACACATTCACATCCAGTATTGTGCCGCCTGATGCTTCCCTCCCTGTGTTTATCTGGACTTTTTTTATTATGTGCGTCCCTTTCCTTTAAAAGCATGAACAAGTGCCCCAGAATATGATCCTGGTTCAAGTATAAGATATCGACATCAAAATGTATTCAAAATATTTAAGATCTGAGACAAAATAAGTTATTAACACTGCTTTAATTGTACCATAAACACATCCGTGAGAGAGAAAGACACTGTATAACTGGCCCTGACAACACTGATAGTGTGTGTATTTACTCAGTATTACAGAAAAATTATTACAACAACAAAATTACAACATTGTTGCTAGAAATATTCCATGTATCAAAAAGCACCAGCACGACAAATTCAACAGTGGATCATCTTCGTGAAAACAAAGTTGACAAGTGGTAGAAGCAAAATGAACATACATTTTTTTTACGATATAAGGACATTTTCCCACTCTGTGAGGAGCTCGCAGTTGAAAATGAAAGATTAAGACTTAAAATTAAGAGATGGCAAAGAAAGAGCAGTAATCATTCATCTAGATGTGGATCTTGGTAGAAAACATCCCAAATAATTTCACTCCAAACAGGGACGCTTGAAGCACAGCATTTTTAAATCAAAGGACCTGCGAATAATGTGATTAAAAACATTTTCTCTAATGACCAATCAGCTCACTCGAAAAAAAAGGTCCTACAAAATTGCTGATTCCTCATCAATCCTCATCATTCCTCCAGGATCCCGACATGGATTAATGTACAGAGTTTACAATAAATTGGCAGGTGATCAATGATTAAGACGCCATAATAACTCTGGTGTTGAAGCAGGGCTTCTAACTCCAACACACTGCAACCGTCTCATGAATCGAGATTATAGATGCATATGAACTGCATCTTAACTATATTGCATGTTACATATTACAATTTATCTTCATTCCACGCAGGACCACTGTGTCGGGAGAATGTGGTGACACCTCTTTAGAATCACTGAGCTGGTGAGTGCAAATCTAAAGAGAATAAGCTCCTTGCGCGCGTAACGACATTTAAAAGCCACGAGACGGATGGACGGGAACGAAAATGAGGAGGGAAAATAAAATAAACATCTCTTTCATGGCCTATTTTCTGCTTGAATGCCAACACAGCTGATAGCTGCTACACCTCATCTCGCTGACAGTCATCTAAAGATGCAGTCCACCCTCAAGTACGGAGATCATAAATCTGGGAACTTCAAAGCAGTGCAGCAGCGCTCTGATTTTGATTTACTTTATGGATTTTATAAAATGCCTTTCAGCGACTGACAGAATAGACGTTACACAAGGCATCTTTTGTTTCCCGTTGGCAAAACCCGTTGGAGCATTTCACTTTGCCCGGTTGTTCCCTTTTCAAACGAAGCGATGACATTCTTTAAGGTTCTCACGTGTGCAAAATGTTCATGTAACCCTGCACGCAGACAGGGATTCAGAGTAGATCACAGAGGACAATGGCCACGCCCACGGCTGAGTCGGCATTTTGCCCGTACACCACCGGCTGGGGAAACGCCTTCTCCACCTCCTGCCTGAGCACCTCATTGCGGGCGATGGCGCTCCCGCTGCCCACAATCCTGCTGACCCCCGCCTGCTCTAGGCGCTCAGTGGGCATCATGGAGGTGATGTTGTCCAGGACCCCGTGGCACAGCGCCCTGGTCAAATGACCCAGGGAGAGATTGGTCGTGGAGATGTTGGCGGCCTGACCCAGGCAGAGCGGGTTGTGCCTCTCCCCCAGTACCGTCGGGCTCACCCTCATGTCGCTCGTTCCCTGATTCAGTGCGCAGTGAATCAGCTTCTCATACAAGCACGAATCACTCATCTCCGCACCTGTGAGGGATGAGAGGAGCAATTCAACACTGTGAATGGCTACAATCTGTCATGGGCCAACTGGACAGCGCCCTCTCTGGGCTCCCAGTGACCTGACGAGAGAAAAAGAGTCAAAAGGATCAAGTGATTATAACTCATCCTCAGGGGAACATGAATGTGCTTTCAAAGGTTCATAGCAATAGATACAATAGTTGTTGAGACATTTCACGCGACGACACATGCGTCAATCTCATGGTGATCCTAAAGGAAAAGTCTGGATCTATCCTTTGGGGACCATTAATACAGATACTAAATAACTTGGCAATAGTTGTCATACTTTACATACCAAGCTCCTTCATCCAGGAAGTGATCATCCCCACAAAAGTGGCCATTACATTCCCGCCGTTGAGTGAAGCCGCCACTGCCAAGTACGAGTCGCCAAAGTAGGGGAAGTAGGAGATGGAGGAGGCGGGCTGAGGAGAATCTGGAGGTCTGAAGTCGGCTGGCATGGCGTAGGTCAGCTGGGCTGAAGTGCTTATGTTAAGAACTGTGAAATTAGGAGGCAGACGCACACTGTCATCGACGGCATGTGAACTAACAGGTCATGCAAGAGGCACTGACGGCAGGATTACACTTGATCCATAATGCATTCGCTTTCTGTGTGTGCTCCAACCTAACGGGTCCAAACTAAGACACAGGTATTTACTGCTACGGATTATTTTATCAAAAGTACATGAAAAGCACTGCATCAGGTGTAATCCTGGCCCTGAGTTGAATGCCTAGACTTCCTGTTTCACCTGCATCTGTCCGCGCACTCATGCAGGAGTAGACAGAGCACTGCAAGTCTCCCAGGGCAGCCCCTACTGGCGTACCAGCAGGGATGCCGTGCCAGTCAGAGCACGTTTGTCCCGCCAAGCCACCAGATGGCACACACTGAGGAAGCAGGTGCAAAGGGAAGCCGGTACCCTTCAGGCTAGAGCATGCACACATACACACACACGCACACACACACGCACGCACACACACAAATGTTACCCATAACAACTCTGTACAGTTCATCACAAGCTTACAATGCCAAAGTGATTTCAGATTAATTAATTAATTAATCACACACAAACTATAAAACACGTTTCATGCACTTAGTAGTTAAACTGAGCAGGAAGCTCTGCCCTTTACACACATGTCTACGTTCCACTGGTTGGAGGAGGTGTTGAAGAAGCCCCAGCTGGCTGCGTTCTGGGGCGTCATCACACACCCATCCAAACCACACAGCATGGACGCCACATAGTCCTGGATGGTCCCTGCAACAGTGAAGTCCTCAAGGAACTCAGGCCTGCAGTGAAAGCACACATCTATTAGTTCACATCAACAAACTAAGAGGCACGACAATCTCTGTGTGAGATTTTTTTCTAAATGCTGAGGGCTGACCTGTGCTTTGCATGCCAGAGGATTGTTGCACAACCAAACCCTGTGGCTACACTGAGATGCGAGTCTGGGGTTGGAAGAGAAGACAGGAAGCTGCTGGTGCAGCGCCCATCCTGCCAGGTGATCAGCTGACTGGTGTCTCCGCTTGTGAAGAAATCCCTCTTGGACCAAACACAACCTGCGAGGGGCAAGAGACCAAATAAGTTGTGTCTGACTTCATGGTTTTGTTTGGATGCCAAAACATCTCAGTAGCAAAGAATTAATACAATTAATGTCAGGTTTTGGATTCAACCAGCAGAGGGCGTCGTTGTGAAAGAGCTTCAACGGACCAACCAAGTTTCTGTTAAGAGCTATAGACTATTTCAGTTCCTCTAATTGCCCAGCTCCTCGAATCCATTTTCAAAAAGCATCATTAAAATGTCCCCAGTATTACAGAGCGGATAATTGGTCTAATTCAGCAGTGTGAAAACATCTCAAAAGGCTTCTTCCAAATCCCTGTAGCCTTTGGAAGTGAACGTTTTTCTAAAGCTGTGGTCTGGTTAAACATTATAGGAGCTGTTGTCCAAATTAAACAGTGAATAATCTTTGGACTCTAAAGCTAAAGGGGGTTGTTCAGAGCACAGAAAATGTTTAACTAGAAAAACCTTATTTAATTACCTGACCTGTGATAATAAAAGGTAAATCAATAGGAAACTGCAACACCTTCCAGCCGTCTTAGATACACTGTGAATCAACTGTATGCATGTTCAATTGGACTGACTGGAACATTGCTGTCTGCCACGCCCCATGCTCTGTACAATGGGCAAATTAACAGGCGGTGAATAACACTTGAGGGCCCTTATAAGTGCACAAGCATGACATAAGCTGTACTCAAACGAAAGTACAACTGAAAAGATAACTCCAATAGTATAACCAGTTCACTTACAATATTGAAGAGAAGAGTGAACACATCAGTTACATCGTTAAATAATGTACCTCTTTAGAAATGTTTCAAGAGCTTCGAAAGTGTGATTTGGGACCCTTATACTGGGGCCCTTCCAGATTAAAGAGCTTTTTGGACGAGTATAGATTGTGTAAATACAGTGCCTTGTGAAAGTATTCGGCCCCCTTGAACTTTGCGACCTTTTGCCACATTTCAGGCTTCAAACATAAAGATATAAAACTCTATTTTTTTGTGAAGAATCAACAACAAGTGGGACACAATCATGAAGTGGAACGACATTTATTGGATATTTCAAACTTTTTTAACAAATCAAAAACTGGAAAATTGGGCGTGCAAAATTATTCAGCCCCTTTACTTTCAGTGCAGCAAACTCTCTCCAGAAGTTCAGTGAGGATCTCTGAATGATCCAATGTTGACCTAAATGACTAATGATGATAAATACAATCCACCTGTGTGTAATCAAGTCTCCGTATAAATGCACCAGCACTGTGATAGTCTCAGAGGTCCGTTTAAAGCGCAGAGAGCATCATGAAGAACAAGGAACACACCAGGCAGGTCCGAGATACTGTTGTGAAGAAGTTTAAAGCCGGATTTGGATACAAAAAGATTTCCCAAGCTTTAAACATCCCAAGGAGCACTGTGCAAGCGATAATATTGAAATGGAAGGAGTATCAGACCACTGCAAATCTACCAAGACCTGGCCGTCCCTCTAAACTTTCAGCTCATACAAGGAGAAGACTGATCAGAGATGCAGCCAAGAGGCCTATGATCACTCTGGATGAACTGCAGAGATCTACAGCTGAGGTGGGAGACTCTGTCCATAGGACAACAATCAGTCGTATACTGCACAAATCTGGCCTTTATGGAAGAGTGGCAAGAAGAAAGCCATTTCTTAAAGATATCCATAAAAAGTGTCATTTAAAGTTTGCCACAAGCCACGTGGGAGACACACCAAACATGTGGAAGAAGGTGCTCTGGTCAGATGAAACCAAAATTGAACTTTTTGGCAACAATGCAAAACGTTATGTTTGGCGTAAAAGCAACACAGCTCATCACCCTGAACACACCATCCCCACTGTCAAACATGGTGGTGGCAGCATCATGGTTTGGGCCTGCTTTTCTTCAGCAGGGACAGGGAAGATGGTTAAAATTGATGGGAAGATGGATGGAGCCAAATACAGGACCATTCTGGAAGAAAACCTGATGGAGTCTGCAAAAGACCTGAGACTGGGACGGAGATTTGTCTTCCAACAAGACAATGATCCAAAGCATAAAGCAAAATCTACAATGGAATGGTTCAAAAATAAACATATCCAGGTGTTAGAATGGCCAAGTCAAAGTCCAGACCTGAATCCAATCGAGAATCTGTGGAAAGAACTGAAAACTGCTGTTCACAAATGCTCTCCATCCAACCTCACTGAGCTCGAGCTGTTTTGCAAGGAGGAATGGGCAAAAATTTCAGTCTCTCGATGTGCAAAACTGATAGAGACATACCCCAAGCGACTTACAGCTGTAATCGCAGCTAAAGGTGGCGCTACAAAGTATTAACTTAAGGGGGCTGAATAATTTTGCACGCCCAATTTTCCAGTTTTTGATTTGTTAAAAAAGTTTGAAATATCCAATAAATGTTGTTCCACTTCATGATTGTGTCCCACTTGTTGTTGATTCTTCACAAAAAAATAGAGTTTTATATCTTTATGTTTGAAGCCTGAAATGTGGCAAAAGGTCGCAAAGGGGCAAGGGGGCCGAATACTTTCACAAGGCACTGTATATGGGCACTTGAGTTATGAGACTTAAAGAACCTCATTATTTCAGGGTAATTGGTCTTTTACTTTCCTTTACTTGCATAAGCAAGTATATATACATATATATACACACACATATATATATGTATATATATTATATATATATATATATAAATATACATATATATATAAATATATATATAAATATACATATATATATAAATATACATATATATATATATATATATATATATATATATATATATTGTAGTTGTAATTACAAGTATCTTGGACATGTATCTACATTTTGGGGTCCAGGACCATCAAACTTGGTCAAACTAACTTGGTCTAAAGAAATACAATACTTTACAATCACTTGGCATTTCCTCTGTGATAATATTACACTTCAAATGACTTCAAGAAAGAAAATATAAATGTCTTTGCTGCTCAAACTGCTCATGTACCACAGCTGCTGTTTCAACATGTACTACACATGTATGTACACCTTGCGGGACTTACCGCTCCTGGCTTTCCAGAGTAAAACCCCGTGCATCTGTCCGGCCAGCCCGATGCGGATGACATGCTGCAGTTTGTGTCTTGGCAGCTGGCTGATGCAGCGGTTCAAAGCGTCTATGATCCGGCCGGTCTCTTGCTCTTTCGCCTACGCGGAACGTAGACAAGGACACAACAGCGTAAGTATTGCTGAGCTGTGAGGTAAAGTTGTTTGGTAATTACCTGAACGCACCACGGAACGCACTCACCTTTATCCCGCTGTGGTCTATCAGATCACACAAAGTCGCCAATGTGTGACTCGCAGCCACTGACCTGGAGCCAGTTTCTAATAAAACAGCTTTTACCGACGTGGTGCCCACGTCTACACCAAGGATATAGGAAGACATTGTTGATGATGAAACTGTGTGTTTTGGCAATCAGATATACGGCAGCATCACGACAAGTCAACTATGCCGCATTCAACGATGTAGGAAATCGGAAATTTAAACATCGGCGATTCCTCTTAAGCGATTAGTTCCATATCTACAATACAGCAAAACAATATAAACAAAAAGCCAAAATATTACAATTGTTTCTGTGCGTTTCGTCGACCTGAAGAGGAATAACACAACACGACAGGTCCTCACTTTTCTGGCCGGGTAAAGCCTGTATTGAATTCAGTTGGGACAGCGCCAGGTCTGACATCTGAATGGAATGAAGTTATTCATCTAATTACATCTCCCTGATATTACAAGGTGAAAATATTATCGGTGAGAAGGGTTGATTGCCTGTCTGGTATCATACTTTGCGGGTTATTAGTTTTGCCTATTATATCTAAATTATTGGGGGTAATAAAAGAGGAAACAAAACCTATGTTGTTATGTTACACATGCTACAACTAACGATACTGCATGTCGATGAAATTTGGCAGACCTTTTAACAGAAATTAAAACAAAGTAATTGCAGTTTTAACAGAAATTTGAATTGTCATCTTGCTGTTTTTTTATTCATTTTTTTAGCTTGCCTTTGTTTGCTTGTTTGGGTTGTGAAACATTGTATTGCCGTCAAATGACGATTGAGAAGAGCGAATGTACCTGCATGCGCATGCTCACCCAGGACCAGTAATTATGTGCTAAGGTATTTCCCAACACCAGAAAGGTGTCCTACTATTTACTGGGCTCGGAACGCACCACATCCTCGCCGCCGGTTTGGTTTGAGCCGGTTTCGACCTGTCCCACAATGCACTGCGAATGATCATGGCCGAATCTTGTCTAGGTGTGTTATCCAAACTAGAATGAATGTGCTGTTTCCGTGCCATATCAGCTCACATTCCTTAAAGACAATCCACCATCCAAGTTACTCCGACATATTATGTCCTTGTAAGCTGCGCTGTGAGGAGCCAACGAGTCCCTGCGTGTACTTCCGGTGAGAATCTGTCAACTGTTACTGTCGGAGCTGCCTGGATGACTAGCTAACGGCTAATGCTAAACCATAGATTATAATAAGGGTATACTAGGCTCATACGGAGTCTCATCCGTTTTGGTCTCCTACTGGTGTTTTGTGTGCCTTGTTTTGTCACCACGCCGCTTTGTGTTGTTGGTTTTAGCCTAGCTCACATTCTCTACTTTGATGTATAGTGTCGGCAGCTAGCTAAGCAAAGATCCACCGCGGCTGACTGACAGCCTCACCTTTTGTCTTTGACTAACATTAGGGGGCTTTCAATGTATCGAGACCTGCCATTTAATCCTCAAAGTAGTTAAATATGTCACAATGTCTAATTAATATATTACGTCAACTTATTGACGTCTGTAGTTGCCAAATGTGCTTTTCTGATAAAGCAGTGGCCTTGCTTTACATTAGTGGAATAAGCATCATGATTATTTAACGTAAAAGTTACACGAACGTGTGGAAATCTGCCATTCAAAAATGTTTTTTAAGCATAATACTGACGTGTCACACCAAATAGTATAAGCTAAAGTGGTATGTAGAAGAGTGGAGTCAGTGAGATGTCATTGTATTAGTATAACAGTTAGACTAATGTGTAGGCAGAAGTAGCTGGTCCAGGTGGAGTTGATTTTTACAGTATTTGATGTTGGGGGGGTAAAATGTAACAATCCACTATGTTTCATTATATCAGGTTTTATTTTCCATATCTGTGGAGTATAAAAGTGGAGTTAAAAACATGTGTTTCCAATTGTTCTTATTTGCAGGTTTGGTTCATTTGAGTAATGCTCTTTGTGTCTGAATCTCTCCTGAAACAGGAGAATCTTCCTGTGATTGCTGACCTGAGCCAAGATCCAAGATGGCAGGAGTTGTAGCCAAGCGTGAGGGACCACAGTTCATCAGTGAAGTGTCTGTGAGGGGAAACGCCGCCGTGCTGGACTACTGCCGCACCTCTGTGTCCGCTCTGTCCGGAGCAACAGCTGGCATCCTCGGGCTGACAGGACTTTATGGCTTCATTTTTTATCTCCTGTCCGCTTTCCTCCTCTCCCTGCTGCTCATTCTCAAGGCCGGACGGCGGTGGAACAAATGCTTTAAATCGCGCCGGCTGCTCTTCACCGGGGGCCTTGTTGGAGGTCTTTTCACTTACGTCCTTTTCTGGACTTTCCTCTACGGAATGGTGCATGTGTACTAGAATAGTCTACGACAAATAACCTTGAATTAGCCCTAACACTATTGTCTGTCCTGCTGTTTCTAGATAAGCCATTAGTAAAATACTTCTTCCATTTTTAACTGTTAAATTAAACGGAGGATGTGACAATAATTATAGGATGCAGAATTAACCGTTCATATATTTCCTCCTCCAGACTTAGCAGTGACTGACTTTATTCAACCTGCCCTGTGCGTCGTGTCATCAATACCAGGCTGAGAGCCTGTTATAGAGTTATAATAATGTAGACTGTAGTGTAACATAGATCAAACCTGATTACCAAGATGTAAGCACTTTTCTTTACATTTCATGTACAATATCACACTTAAATTATAACAAATCTGATTACTGAGTTAAATAAATACCTCTGTACAACTTGTGTATATACAGTATTTATCAGTGTGTCATCAGGCAGTTTCATTTGTTGACGCCATGAAATAAACACGACAAACGCGTGTTTCCAACAATAAAGACCATTTAATAAATAGTAACGGGAAGAACAAACGAGGAGTCCTTGCACTTCAATGTCTTGCACCATTCATGAACAATCAGCAGTGAACTTGTAGACTTGCAGTGCATCACACCTACGTTCCCCAGCTTCATGTGTGAATGATATCGTGAATAAGATTGTGTTGTAGCCGTCGCATGCCTGAGATCAACGTCAACACACAGCAGGAGACAGCCGTGTTTAACGGTGCACTCAAATTCCTGTCGCAACAGGTACACGATGCATTTAACTAAAATACCAACGATTAAGACCGTTCACACTTTCTTACATATTTCTTCCTAGTGCAGTTGTTTTTAAAGGTTTTCATTTTGAATCCATGCTCATAAAATCATTAAAGAGGTGTTTTGCAAACTGATTTAGCAGAAATCACTTAATTTATTAGTCTGCAATGTCTATTTTACTTAATCCAACCCTGCAATTGAGGTCCATGAATCTATCACTGCTAGTCATTTTGCTTTTTTTTTTAAAACAACTTATTCCATATATGGAAAAATAAAACATCAATAATTATATATGAACCAAACTGGAAATTATGCTTAATTTGTCTGATCAACAGCCAAATAAGCCAGACGCACTGATTTTATGACATGGAACCAAGACTGTTAATAATTTGCATTTGTAAAGCAGTGATCTGCAAATATTTGGCAATTGAATTAAAAGTCTTTGATGAATCCCTTCTGTCACTCTTGCATATCATCATCAATGGACATGTTGTAGTCTCCCACATCCCAGCTTTGGACCCTGACCCCGCCACTGACAACCACATTTCTGTGTGTTTCTACATCCGCTTCCTGACCCACTTGCACAGTGCCGAACATTCACATTTCTCAGGACCAACATGTTTGGAGTTGGCAAGCATCACTCAAGCTAGTGGCTTGCCAGCAGTCGTGCCAGTTAGGTGAGAAGTGGACGCCAGTTCGTCTTTTGGCTCCGCCTCTCGCGGGCCGCTGCAGGTGATTGGTCTAACTTAATTGTGTGAAGAGAAGGTGATGTGATGCTTCGGCTCTGCGCCCTGCGACGGGACATTGGCAGAGTATCGCTGTCCTGTGTTGCGTGGAACGGTGGGACCCCGTCTGTCCACAGGCAGCTGGCTCTCTGCAGTGGCCTCGGTGGCCCCCGGCTCTTTAGTGGAGTTGGCGCCCTCCTTCTCCGCAGCTGGTTTCCTGGATCTCCTTTCCCGTGGACCCGTCTTTCCATCTTTGGGTTTGGTCCGTTCTTTCCTGGGACATACAGCCAAGAAGTGGTATGTTAAAACATTTGGAGTACGGCTGATTTAAGAAAGGCCCACCAATGAAGTATGTGTGACTGCAGTTTAGTCCTACTTGAAGTTGATGATCTCAAACTTCCTCTCTCGATAAAAGGAGCTCGTGTTCATCATGTACAGGAGTATCATATCGCATGCGAAGGCTCCCTGAAAGAAAAATAACAATATCAACTGGATTTTCACAACATGCAGAGAAGCATCATTCTTGTTGCTGGTCATCGTCCACCAGCCCGTCGCATCACGCTAATGGGATGTTTTTCATCACCAATTATCCACTGACACGTCAACGTAATATTTGAGTAAATTACTCACTAAACCCAGCAGGGCAACACCAGAGCCTATGGCAATTATTGTGGGAACAATATTGAACCTCCCGGCCTGCAAAACAATAAACAGGCATTCAATGCAAGTCTATTACCGGAATCATGTACCTCCCTCAGAAAGAAAGACGTATTGAATCACTGCTGTACCTGGCCATTGATCATTATATCGAAGCGAATCCCATACACTTTATACAAAGTGCGAAAGCTTTCACCATTTTGATCCTTGTAATACCTGGCATATCTGTAGAGGCAAAGATCAGTTGATAAAAGATGAAAATAAAAACCGGTAAGATAGGGTTTATCACGGGGAGGATTTACTTCCTGAAGGGACATACCTGAAGTTGTATCCTGAGGTGACCGAGTTGTTCAAGTTCATGTCCAAACGGGTGAAGCTGTACTGTGGATTACACCGTGAGGAGTCCTTATCCAGGTCACACTCCCACTCGATGAGAATACCCACAGACCCACCCTGATGGACAAAAACAGAGACCTGTGTGAATATCGGAGCAGCCTCACATGCTTGTCCCTATATTGGCACACTTCATGTTCGCTTCCTTCAGGTTCTCAACTCCGGTCTGGCTGATTCAACCTTGAATCAGATTGAAGGTAGGTGGAGCTGAGCTGGGATTAAAACACATTAACAATATGCCCTTTTCACTGCACATCAGCGATAACATTAATAATGGCTCCATTCCATTCAAGTGTCCCGTAAGCCACGAGTGGCCGGCAGCATGCACAACCCAGGACCCTGTAACTGGAGCAGAGAGACCTACATTTCCATGAAGATGGTGCAGCTGCTATCAAGTGGCCTAGGTTTGGAAATCATTTCAGGTTTTTCAAGTATTTCTCATTCTTAAGACCGAAACTCCACACATGTTAGGTCGCGTGATAACGGCTAACCATCTCAATGTCACCTGAGCAAAACACAGGAAGACCACAAAATGTGCCCAAATCTGGACCTCGTGATGAGGTTGTTTTTGTCCAAAAGTTAAGTTATTTTACTATTCCTGTACCACCATTGTGAGGCAGAAACCCATGATCCACCTGCATGTTTTTGTTTTGCTTAGAATGCAGTATGCAGAAGTTAAATCTCTTCTGCTCAGCTTTTGCCTCGATTAAATATTGCAGTCGATAACAGCACACCTGTTCAAACCTCCGACCACGGCTCCGATGTGGCTTTATGTCTTTTTGTAATTTGAAAATGAATTTGTCCAAGAATAAATAAAGAATTCTATTTTAGGTGGCGACTCTCCTTTTCCTTCAGAGAAATACGAAACTCCTCAGCTGGAGTCAAGCTCAGGTTCAGACCAGAGACCTTGGGTGTTTGTTTACACACAACTGTACTTTATGATGCTCGGCAGTGTTGAAAAACAGGAGCAGTAAATTAGGCCTTGATTTCACATAACCTGTCTGTTTTTATTATTACAAACAGGAAGTAGAGAGGATGAAAGAAAGCTGTAGAGACACTGCTTTTGTTCTGATTCCCTTAAATATGGTTGCCACGCATCCTCGGCAATAGCAGCTATGATTACATGAAGAATTGTTTAGTTCTTTTAGTTCAAGGGCCAGTACACGTGTGATGTTATAAGGAAATGGCCGTGAGGAAGCCAGAAACTGAAATCGCTCCCACACACAGTCTCAACTGGCACACTGTTACACGTTGTACCTGGGCAGCCATGTCCTGGAAGTCGTTTCCAGTCCAGCGGACCACATCTCCGAGGCGGAAGATGGGGCAGTACAGGTGGTCCTCGCTGTCGTAGGAGCACGTTTTCAGGTAGCTGTCATTACAGGTATCAAGGACGTTGGACCTAAGAGGTCAATACAGCCGACATGAAGCGCGTCAGATCTTCATCAACTATGGAAAACAACAGTTAAACCATCCTCTGAAGTTAAAGAATGTAAAAACATTTCAAGAGACTCCCAGAACTCCCAGAGAGTAGAGTTTTACTAGCAGCAGCATATACAGTATGCTTATGTCAATCAACCCACACCATTACGTCCTCTGGCTCTAAGCACAAACTGGCTGTGCCCCACTGGAAGACACTCACTGCTGCCAGCCATTTAGAGTATGTATGTATTACCGGCCAATTACATTAAGCGGATCAAGATGAAGGAGGAAACATAAGAGAGGTTGTTATGTAATTAGGACAAGATGCTGATGGATGCAATAGCAGAGCCTCTGCTTTTCTTGCAGGACTTGCAGAGATGGCCGCGGCCCCCCCGTGCCAGCCTCGTCTGATCGGACACCTGTCCAGGGCAAGGCATGCTGTCAAGGACGTCTCGGATGACTGTTTCACTGTCTCGCTGACTGCAATGCACAGGCTGGTATTAATAGAAGGCTCTCTGCACCCTAAAGCTATTCAAAGCAGCCGTTGGGTCTCACTCAGTGATCTGTGTCGCGATGCCCCGAAACCACAAGCACCAGCGCAATCAGCACCACTTACGGGACACTCACTTGGAGAATTCAAACTTTGGGAACCTGATGAAGTTTTTGATGTAGATGGTGAAGTTTTCTGCTTCGCTCAGTAAGGGCTCTCTGGAGAGGGGGGAGAGAGAGGCAGCTGCGTGAAATAAAAACAAAACCAGTGGAGCTGACAGGCTGCATTAGTAATAAATAGAACCTGTGAAATATCTCGGGCCCTGTGAGGGATCAGAGTGAGTGTCAATGTAGTAGCACAAAATGGCACATTTCCAGAGTTCTGCAGGAGGGGGGGGCGGGTCTCACGTGGGTCTCTTGCCGTTCTCAACAGGACACCAGGCATGGATCTCACAGGTCCCAGTGCTGTTTAAACACAACCCGGTCTTTATTCCTGACGGAGAGAAAGAGCAGACATTCTTGGCTGGGTGGAGCTTAAAGAGAGTGCATGCCACAGTAAGACGACTTGGAATACTGCTGGAACTCCGTGTACTGTTGTGTGATACATGATATTTACGTCATAGAGAAAAAACTTTTACGTTTTCAAAATGTCAGTGACCAGTATGACTGATCTCAACCTGTGATTGAGGCTAAAACCTAAAAACAAGAGGTTGACTGGCGGGATGAGTCTCACCGTGGCCAGCTATGACAGGCTCCCCCTCGACGCAGTCGTCGTCACTTTGGCATCGTCCATTTGGCACCTTGAAGCTCTGTGTGATGGGAAAATACATTCGTGTGGACATGGTAATCTGGCACAGTTTGCCTGACGGTTATTTCAAATATTAGGATGGAGGAAAAATAAAATCACACACACACACACACACACACACACACACACACACACAATTAAAAAGCAAATAATGAGATTCACACTCCTCTGTATACTCACCTCAGCGCAGAACCCCAGCCTCTGATTGGGTGTCTCTATGTAATTTGTTATTACGAAGAACACCTGCTCACCCTGCAAAATGAAATTAGGACCAGACGGTGAGATTGACAAGCCAAAGGTTAAACAAATTACACTCCTGAGAAGTTCAATATTGTTAAATCTGTGGCGACGGCTGCGGAGGCTAATGATATATGCTAAAGCAGACACTCAATAGCCTCGTAATCTCTCTTGACAGGCGAGTAATTGGGGTGTGCACTGACATCAATATTGCAAGCTGATAGATGGACGGATGGACAGACAGACAGACAGACAGACTCACTCACATTCGGGGGTATGACATAATCCTCAGCACCCCACAGGTGAAGCCCGGTCTCGGAGCTGTTGGTCAGTGTAACACCTTTAAGCTTGGTGATGACTGAGGCCTGGACGGCCTCTTCTCGCTCCTGGTAGCCCTTCTTCACCACGAACACCCACCTGAGACATTCAGCCAAACATCGGGGATTCAGAGCCTTATGTTGAATAAAGGCGCCCATGCATCAGCAGAGCAATGTTGCAATGACAGCACCACCATCAGACAGATGGACAGCAGTAATGCTGATGTGTGGAATATTTTTTCTGCAACTATTTCGCACATCCGCATGCATCTGGGTAAAATAATCCCCCCAGATGTAGTACATGCCACAGAGCCAATGTGATTGTATAACCCCCCCCCCCCCTCACCTCCTGCAGCAACTCACAAAACAATTACGTTTTAAAGGTCAAATCAGATTATATCAACTCTCACCATATACTGCCCCAGTCACCAGCTCACTTTCCATCATTCCTCTCACATAGAGCAGCGTGACATCGCTCAGTGAGGGTGGGATGAGACAGCTTCCTGTCTGCACGAGCGAGTTGACACATTAATAATGAATCCACCAACTCCTTCTGAGACACAACTGCCTTTTTTTATTATTTTACTTTAAAACTCCATGACGCTGTCACTTTAACAGTAAAAAAAAAAAGAAAACGTCAACGCTTTCGCCGAGCTCAACTATTTTTAACTTAGTGAATCACTTTCTAAAAGGTTACTTATTCCATGCCTAAAAAAGAGGGTCTGCGCCTCACCCGATGATGTATCCCAGCACAGCCAGCTGGTAGAGTCTAAACAATATCCCGATTTTCCGGTTTTCGGCGATGACATATTTCTCAGTCTT